>JARQOC010000006.1:495637481-495695627 GCA_033576535.1 Allobates femoralis
TGTGACTGTGTGTGTCTGACTGTGTGTGTGTGTCTGTGTCTGACTGTGTGTGTGTGACTGTGTGTGTCTGACTGTGTGTGTGTTGTGTGTCTGTCTGACTGTGTGTGTGTAACTGTGTGTGTCTGTGTCTGACTGTGTGTGTGTGTCTTACTGTGTGTGTGTCTGTGTCTGACTGTGTGTGTGTGACTGTGTGTGTCTGTGTCTGGCTGTGTGTGTGTCTTACTGTGTGTGTGTCTGTGTCTGACTGTGTGTGTGTGACTGTGTGTGTCTTACTGTGTGTGTGACTGCAGAGGAATATTGGGGGTTGATGGAGGCTGTACTCCCCCACCACCACTGTAATACTATAATATATGGAGGACTACGGGGGTGCATTACACTATATGGAGCACAATGGGGTGCATTATATTATCTAGAGGACTATGGTGTGCATTGCACTATATGGAGGACTACGGGGGTGCATTACACTATATGGAGCACTATGGGGTGCATTATATTATCTAGGGGACTATGGCGTGCATTACACTATATGGAGGACTACGGGGTGCATTATAATATATTGAGGACTTTGATGATGCATTATAATTTATGGAGACAATTATACTATATGGAAGCCATTATAATACTTAGAGGGCTCTGTGGGAGCATGATAATACTTGAAGGGGTATGAGGGAGCCTCTATACTTTATGCAGGGCTATTTTAGGGCTGTGTGGTGGCCATAATACAGTGTGAAGAGATGTAGGGGTCATTATTCTATATGTGGGTCCATTATATTGTGTGGGGGTCATAGTGGGAATCATACCGTAGAAGAGGGGGTAGTCTTATACGGCGAGTATATCCCAAACTCCATATTTTAAGTGGAAAAGTTGGGGGTTGTCTTATACGCCCAGTTGACTTATACGCCGGAAAATACGGTATATGGAATGAAATTAAAATGATTGCACATTTCAAGAAGCAATACCCATAGTGTGGTGTTTCCTGAGTGTGAACAGACCTATAAGAACATGTATGTGAAGCATGTAATGGCCATATGCTATTTTTATATGAATTGCTATCACAAACCTGTAGAAGAGATGGCCTTGCATGCTGCTGACCCCCTGCAATAATAAAGGTCTGCTCTCCCGAAAAAAAAAAAAATCAAAAATATAAAATTAATAAAAAATAAATAATATAAAAAAAAGTAAAAAATATTAAAGCTATCTTATGGACATTGCAAGGTTCCTGGATTTCACAGCCTCTGTCCCATCTGGCACTTTTTCCAAAATTCCCACCCTATAGGTGTCCAAAACATCTGCAAACAACAGGAAACTTAAAAAAATTAATTTACAGCTCAAAAAAATTCTACAGCTTGACACAAACCGGTAGATCTGATGGCTGGAAACACTCTAAGGTTAGGCGTTGTTCCAGTGAGAGTTTTGGCATCAAACAATGATGGAATGTTTTAGGGTAATTTTAAATCTCGAACTCTTTCCGAACAAAGCCGTGTTCGCCAAGTTATTGGTGAATTGCTCAGCTTTCCAATCGCGAACCGAATCATCAATGTTCGTGCCGAACTTTAAATTGGTGAACATGGGGAAAGTTTGCTCATCTCTAGTAGCTATGAACATCATAATTTGTTTATTTTTCTTTTTTATTATTTAACAAAAAATTCTGATTGATCTTACTAGCTCTTTGTAGAGCTCTTTTCAATATATTTTCTGTATATTCCTGTTTTATTTCTCCCAGGTAATATTTGAGAAATATTTGTAAATTAAATAGCTCCGTATGTTTCGGACTCTTATGACACACTTTTCCCCCCAAAATTTGGGGGGAAAGTGGAGTTGCATCTTATAGCTTACATATATGGTCTGGCTATGGCTGTGGGAGGGGACAGCGACAGTGGAGCGGGTCACCAAAGGCAGTAGCAGGCTGTATAAGCGCTTGCCATTTTTCTCGTGGGTCGACTGTTTAAGAGAATTTATTATTCATCTCTTTCCCCGGCCATCACCTCTCAGCACTGAAGCACTGAGAGGTGAGCGGGATGATGGGCGGGGGGAGCGGTGCACATTAGATTAACTTAAACAGCCAGTACACATGATCAACCGTTGTTGCTGCAAAAGCAGGCAATCGCGTGTGTGGATTTTCACTGCTTCCCACGTATCATCATTTGTAAAAGAAGATTTTGGGGCGCAATGTGAAGACTGTTTTTGGAAGGTGTATTTTTCAGGGGGCCACTTACCATGTTGGTTGTGCACCCCTGCACAACTCTGGTCGAGGGCCTGCTTGGTTGCCTCCTACGTGGAGGTGTTTGTGTGGCTGCCAGCCGGCATCACCGCCGCTCCCAGGATACTTCCTGTTTGGTCACGTGACTGGGCGCAGACCGGAAATACGTCACCGCAGGTCCTTGAGAGGTGTTAGCGATGTGTGGCCAGCCAGGTCCTATCTATTAGGATCAATTTACTATTTCCAAGACCCAGAGCAGCTTCTGCCGAACTCCCCAAGGGGATTAAGATATAGTTAACAAATTAGACGGTCTGTGGAGTGCCAGGGTCAGAAATAATAGGTGGAAACAGTATTATTATTACCAGCGGTTTATTAACCCCTTACATAGGCCACAACGCATTTCAGCAGCAAGAGTGCCGCCTTCATCAAGTATGTAAGGAGACATTACCAGGAAGTGACATATTTATAAAATGCACTGACATGCCATTGGGTAATCATTTAGTCAATCAATAAGTATCAGATTAACCCTATAAAGGCCACGTTACACACACAGATATCTGTTCAGATATTGGTTTCAGATCTCTGGCTGCAGTGAAATCATGGACAAATTACTATATTCTTAACAAAATTTATAGTAAAATTGACAAGTTTGCAAACATGTATTTTAAATTATGAAACACTACGATTCTATATAAAATATATCTAAAGAATATATATAAAAATTAAAAACTAAAAATTAAAATTGCATTGTCCACACATACTATATGTATACACACATACATGCGTACACCACATACATATGTGCACACACATGCATATACAAATGCACACATGCACACATCATGCACACACTTGCAAATTATAATTTGTGTGCATGATCATAGCCATATGCAGAAACCCGACTGATGGGAATAATTCATAGAAGTTAGCTTCTTATGTTTAAAGCTCTCACCATACCATAATTAAGAACCAATCTTGTAAAAATTATTGTGATATTATACATTCATCGTTTAGCCACATTTTCTATACTGAAGTTATGACCCTCTGGGGCTAGGGTGCCTAATTTGAAAATCTGAAAACTCTCTTTCATTAAGAGATTAGTAAGATGGTCAGGATCCTTGTTGTCAATGTGATCAATGATAGTCAACCTTATTAAACTGGGGTCTCTATGATGAACTGCATGGAAGTGTCTGGAAACACTGCAGTTGGTACCCCGTTTTTATGTTATGCCTGTGTTTGTTTAACCGGGCATGCATGGTCTGCACAGTGCGGCCCACATATTGGAGACCGCAAGTGCATTCCAACATATTCCAATATGTAAACAACATAGGTGGTTTGACAAATTAGTCTATATTTAATGGGGAAGGTGGCACCTGTCGTTCTTGAAGTGAAACTTTTTACCCCATTAGAAATGGTATAACAACACAGGCATTTGGGCGTATGACAAGAGTAACATACCCAATTTGAGTTATCAATGATTTGTTCCGATACTTCCTTGTGGGTCGTATTATTGGGCGCTACCATATTGCGTAAGCACCTATTTTTCTTGTAAATGATCACAGGCTTATCTGGAAGGTGATCTGAAGGTGACAAGATGGGGTCCCCTTTAAGTATGAACCAATTATTTTTTAATAAATTATGTATGATGGCGCGGGCTGTCAAAAAATGGTCACCAAACTCCATATACTGAATTCTGATGGTGTCATATGTTCCAGTGTCCTTTTAATTACTTTATCGATGCATGATTCTTGGGTGAGACATTTTGTCCTTTCAAATGCCTCTTTCAGGAGTTTCTTAGAGAAACATTTTTCTTGAAACCTCTTAATTAATATAATTAACTCTTTCTGGAAGTCAGAATCTTTAGTACAATTTTTGCGTACCCTCCAATATTGGCCACACGGCACATTTCGAATCCAACTGGGAAGGTGTCCACTAACGAACCTAAAATAACTGTTTAAAGGGAACCTGTCACCCCCCCCCCCCCCCCCGGACATCAAAAGCTAACCTATCCACCTTCTGCAGCACTAAGGCTGCATTCAGAGAATGTGTACATAGTATTTAGCTGCCCTATATACACTGAAATATGCACTTAGATAAAATTTGTTACCAAGACCGATGACCGGGAGGTGGGGTTTCCTGCGTCTCTGTGCCGCCCCTGTCTTGTTAATCACCCCTCTGCCTCGGCGTTTGCTTGTGGCCTCCACCCCCTCAGCACTCCGTTGCCCGCGCTGTGCTATAAGTTGCCGGGCATGTGGAGTGTTGGCGCGTGCGCAGTGCGCCAGCCCCGCAGTGGATTATTCATCTTCCTCACTGCAGGGTGGCACATCGTGCGCATGCGCATTTGCAGCGCTCCTAAGGTCGCACCCTTGACTGCCTCTCTCCTCCCCACCTCAAATAGCCGGGTCCCAAAATAGAAAACGAAACTGAGACCAATAACCATGGGCCTTTCCACCCAAATATATCTCCTCTACATTTGATAACCAGCCATGGTAAAGCAGACTGTTGGTGGTTGCAGCCTGCAGATGCTGCTTTACCCTCGCTTATTATCAAAAATAGGGTGGGAGCTCACATCTTTTTCTTTTATTTTCGTGTTATAGTGGCGGCTGTGATATGGCTGTGATTGCGCTAGAAGTACCCACACCGTAAAAGCTTGCAGATTGGCTGCTCTGTGGCCTTTCATCAAGCTTTATTCAGATGACAACACCAAACAGGAAGCGGACATACAGTAAAAGTCTGTGATCGATGTTCAGCACCAGACATAAGATATTTGATACGAACCCCAAACTTTACAGTTCAGGTTCGCTCATCCCTACTCTGAGAATTTCGATATTGCATTTTCCTTAGCAGAATGTTTCAATATTGTGTATAATGTATCTTTTTCAAGGTTAATGCCCGTGGCTAAATGCAGCTGTTTAGAGGTCCAAACAGTATTTTATTGTATCGACTCATACAGTATGTCTTCAGAGAGCAAATTTCTTAAAGCCATACTGTTATTCCAAGATGGAGGCTACCATCATAGTGTCACTCAAAAGCAAACCTCATACCGGCCCACAAAATAACAAGACTTCATTGGCTGTGTCGGCTGAAAAATTTAAAAAGTTATGATTTTTGGAGGAAGGCAAGAGAACAAAGTAAACACAAACATTTTTAAAGATTGAACAGTCCTTCATTCTCCGGGAAGGATTGAGAAATTGGAAATATCCAGAATATTAATTGAAAAGAATCCTACAAAGAGACATAACATCAAATCAGAAAACTTTATTAAATGCTAATAATGACAAAACAAAGAAGAGGAAAATAAACTACCGTATATACTCGCGTATAAACCGAGTTTTTCAGCCCAAAAATTGGGCTGAAAAGTGCCCCCTCGGCTTATACGTGAGTCACTCGGTATACTGTGGGGGGGGGGGTCTGTGACCGGGGGCTGGAGGAGGCAGGAGGGGGCCGCAGTGACCGCGGGCCTGTATACTACCACTGTGGAGGCTGCCTGTATACACCACTGGGGAGGCTGCCTGTATACACCACTGGGGAGGCTGCCTGTATACACCACTGGGGAGGCTGCATGTATACACCACTGGGGAGGCTGCCTGTATACTACCACTGGGAAGGATGCCTGTATACTACCACTGGGGAGGCTGCCTGTATACTACTACTGGGGAGGCTGCTGTATACTACCACTGGGGAGGCTGCTGTATACTACCACTGGGGAGGCTGCTGTATACTACCACTAGGGAGGCTGCTGTATACTACCACTGGGGAGGCTGCTGTATACTACCACTGGGGAGGCTGCTGTATACTACCACTAGGGAGGCTGCTGTATACTACCACTGGGGAGGCTGCTGTATACCACACTGCTGGGGGCTGTATACCTGTGCTGGGGTCCACCCTCGGCTTATACACGAGTCAATAGGTTTTCCCAGGTTTTGGGGGCAAAAGTAGGGGGGTCGGCTTATACACGAGTATATACGGTAATTATGATGTTCTAGACAGGACACATACATAAAACAAATAGTAAGCCATCTTTATAGAGCAAAATGAAAATTGAAAACATTGAAGTCCCCCTTCATACTGCAAGATTTTCACATCCGTGTGGATCCTTGAATGTCAAGGACCACACGGACGGACACTGATCTGTTCAAATGGAAGCCAACTGATGTCCACAGACCATTTTTTTAATGGATCCATCATCAGTTACTAGAGATAGGCCTGGGAGGAGCTGTGCTTTGCTTCTGATCATGCTCAGTACAGCAAAACGGATCCGTATGGATCAGTGTTCCATGGACATCCATTTTATTTGATGCCGACAGCTACAGATCCGTGCCTGTTCATTGGTGTCCGTCATTTTCAAGGCAGCCCAAAATCGGAACAGTCTCCGATTGTGGGTACAGGAAAAAAGCTGACACACGGATCAGTGACAAAACTGACACACACGGATGGCCATATAGAGCTAATCCGTGCCCATATGGATACATGGGAGGCCAAAACTGGTCCGTGGCTATAAGTTTTAAAACGAATAGACATGGATCAGAAATCATGAAGTGTGAAGGCAGCCTAATGGTGGGTTTACACGTCGCGATATAGTTCCGATATCGTAATACAACGGCGCGGGAGCGCGCATTTAGTGCCCGTTTCTCCCGGATAGCATCGGCGGTTTAGACGTGCCGATATCGGGATACAACGTCCCGACGATGTGTACGCCCACCAACCCAGGAACGACCATGGGAGTGAATGGGTGACGTGGCAGTACACATCGTAGTTGGGCTGTCACACGGGACGATCCGGCTCCAACCGGCATCCGATATCGGGCGGTTGAATAGCACGCTCATTCGATACCTGATATCGGATTACCATCGTTCCTGCATTGTATCGGGTGTTCACACCGTACAAAGCAGGAACGATATCGGCTCCAACGCCCGAACCACGTGACTTTTGGTCAGAATTGGACGCCGATATCGCAACGTGTAAACCCACCATAAGCTTTGAGGTGGGATTTCTTTCCAAAAAAGTTTAAACAAAGGTTACATTTTTGTCACCAAGTTCCACTGTAGAAACCTGTAACTGAAGAGAAACCTTGGTTGACTCACATCTGGTAATTACAATACGTTGTCCATACTACAAATTCACACAATGTCTGCACTAGGGATAAGGTAAAGACTAAAACTATTACAATGTATCTTTATTGTCAATCATTTCATTCCAGGGCATTAAAAAAGCTCTAAAAACATTTAAAACTAAAGAAAAAATTCAAAATTTGGCTGGAGGAGCAAAAATGTGAGAATGGCTAGAAAAAAGAAAGGTATCGAAACCCTAATTAAGATATGATTATTATGGATACACTAGTCATATCTGAGTTCTTTGACATCTAAGAAGTGATTTGTGGATAAAACATTATTCACATTGTCCACATGACTGTTCTACACTGTGAGATCTGAGTTGAAGCACTTTCCACATGAGCCACATAAAAAAGGTGTCTTTCATCCGTGACCCAAATTATGTTTATTAAGATCTAAATGTGGGAAATCTTGTTCTCAAAAACCAGAATATGGCTTCTCTCCTGTGTGAACTCTCTTGATGTGTAGCAACATGTGATTTCTTAGTAAATTATTTTCCATATTCTGAGCTCGAAAATGGCTTCTACCTTGAGTGACTTCTCTGATGCACAAGCAGATTTGCTTTATAGGTAAAACATTTCCCACATTCTGAACATGAAAATGGCTTCTCCCCCATGTGAATTTTCTGATGTTTAGCATGATTTGATTTCTGGGTAAAATATTTCCCACATTCTGAACATGAATATGGCTTCTCCCCTGTGTGAATTCTCTGATGCACAAGCAAATTTGATTTAGTAGTAAAACATTTCCCACATTCTGAACATGAATACGGCTTCACCTCTGTGTGAATTCTCTGATGTTTAGTCAGACTTGAATTCTGGGCAAAACATTTCCCACATTCCGAACATGAATATGGCTTCTCCCCTGTGTGAATTCTGAAATGTTCCACTAAAATTTTCTTCTGCTTAAAAGATTTACCACATTGTGAACATGACAATGGATTCTCACCCGTGTGAAGTTTGTGATGTATAGATAAATCAATTCTACGACTAAAACATTTTCCACATACTGGACATGAAAAAGGCTTCTCCTTTATGTGAGTTCTTTGGTGCTCAACAAAATTTGCTTCCTGATCAAAACATCTCCCACATTCTGAACATGAAAAAGGCTTCCCCCTAATGTGACTTAATTGATGCTCAACAAAAGTTGCTTTCTGATCAAAACATTCCCCACATTCTGAACATGAATACGGATTAATTCCAGTTTGAATTTGTTCCATAATCTGCGATGGAGATAGAACAAACAAAACACGATAAGATGGTGGCCCTTGACTTTGAATGGTGGTATTTTCATACGGGGTAACGGCAGGCTCTTCAAATGTATCATGTGTGAGTCCTTGATCACTTGCTTTAAAATCTGAAGATAATTGATGTTCTTCTTGGATCAAAGCATAGTTATCTGCTAGGGATAAACTCAATTTTATTTTTGAATTATATTAACCTTGCAATTATAGTGATATGTTTTAAACAATTTCTATATCAAGATTGTCATAAGAATTGGAAGAATTGTAGTTAGGTGTCTATTAACTGATGAAGGCAGCTGTGACAATTCAAAAATTAACAAACAGAGACATTTTTTTACTTTGGTATTTAATTCAACATCCTAAAAAGCTTTAATCGGCCTATCATCACCCCCTTTCCAGTAAATTGCTCAGTAGAAAATCAAACTACCATTACGTCAGTGCTAGCACGTGGTGCGTGTGTTTCACACCCTCGCAGACTTACGCACTTTAGCACAGAGCAGAGAAGGGTAGAATGATCATGTACAAAGAAGCCATGGCTTTAAAGACTTCTAGAATGCCTAATCTATAACAAGATCAATTCATTCACTCGTAGAGGAAGCCGGCGTTAGACCTGCTCGAAACTGCGGTGACCAAGTTTTAGCCTTGACAACTCTCATTGAAGCTGAATATCAGAAGAATAAGAAGGTGTCAGTGGCGTTCATAGATCTTTCTGCCGCATACGACACTATGCGAGGGGAATGACTTCTATGCAAGTTTCTGAAGGTGATCCCATGTAAGAAAATGATGTACCTCCTGAATAATATGATCACAAATCGAACCTTTCAGCTTATCATGGGTGAAAGTAAACTTTAAACAATGGTTTGGCCCATGGATCAGTGCTGGTACCCCTCCTGTTTGCTTTGTACCTAGCTGACCTCCCTGACACAGTATCACAGACATTTGGATACGCCGATGACTCGGCACTTGCTACAGATAGCAAAACAATGGAGGAAGCAGAGGAGGCTCTAACAGAAGATCTTAAGGGGGTGTCACACGCGTCAATGTCGTCAGTGAGATGATCGCTGACGACATTGACAGATGATCGCTGGTGAGCTGTCACACAGGCAGACTCACCAGAGATCAATGGACCAGAGACATCGTGGAAACGATTTAAATATCGTTTCCATAATGTCTTGCTCCCGTTGCCAGCCTGCTGGAAGCGGGAGCAGGCTGGTCTCCAAGGTAAACTGCGGGTATCTAGGCAGCGCACTCTGCCTAGATACCCGATGTGTACCTTAGTTACCAGCCTCCTCCGCTCACCGGCTAGTATCTAAGGTACACAGCGGGTAACTAGGGACGCTAGTTACCCGCTGTGTACCTTAGATACCAGCCAGTGAGCGGAGGAGGCTGGTAACTAAGGTACACATCGGGTATCTAGGCAGCGCGCTCTGCCTAGATACCCGCAGTTTACCCTGGATACCAGCTCCCAGCGCTTGTGAGAGGCGCTGGAATATCGCTACTCTCCGGTGTCACACGCAGCGATGCTGCGTGTCCACCGGGCGACCATTGCCAGGCTTTAGAACTGATTCTAAAACCTGGCGATCATCAACCAGCGATTTATCGCTGGTTGATTCAGTATGTCACACGCGTCAATATCGCTGCAACGTTACGTGCAGCCGTGATCGTGCAGGCGATATTGACCCGTGTGACATACCCTTTAGTGTAATGGGAAAGTATTTCCAATAATGGAACCTAAAGCCCAATCCATCAAAAACGGAAGTATGCTGCAATCATTTACACAACGCAAATGCTAAGACTGAACTCAAAGTACACTTTAAAGGTCAACTTGTCAAACACAATTTGGACCCTCAGTATGTAGGCGTAACCCTTGACAGAAGCCTAGCCTTCAAATCTCACTTGGATAAAACAGCAAAGAAACTGAAAGCACATAATAATATTATTCAGAAACTCTGCGGATCCTCCTGGGGTTCTTCAACACCTGTCTTGAGAACGTCTACCCTCGCCTTGGTGTACTCTGCCGTAGAATATTGTGCTTCATTATGGGTGAATAGTTGTCATGTGAATGCAATCGACATTCGGCTGAATAACTCAATGCGCATAATATCTGGTGATATCAGACCTACGCCCGTCCACTGGTTACCTGTCTTGACCCTGCACCCGCAAACCTGAGAAGACAACTCCTCCTACTTACAGAATACACCAAAGCAGTGAATAATGAAAATCTCCCAATACATCACAATATCCAAGATGTCCAAATAAAGCGACTGAAATCTAGACATCCACCCGTCCGAACTGCAAGTACTCTGTATGAACATGATCTCAACTTAGAAGAGAAAAGGTGTGAACTTTGGGTGAGTGCAGCAGACGGTGAGCTCCAAACATTTCCTCACCTACAAAACCACCACCAGGCTTCAATCTACCAAGGAAATCCTGAGTCACCCTGAATCGTATCCGAACAAACTGTGGTGTCTGTTCAGATCTTATGCATAAGTGGGAAGACTCTGACTCTCCTGCCTGTGACTGCGGAGATGAGCGTCAAACAATTGAACACATTGTTGAGGAGCGTCCCCTCAGATCCTACACCGGTGACAAGAAGGACTTCTACACTGGAAATGACAATGTTATTGCAAAATATACAGGGTGGGCCATTTATATGGATACACCTAAATAAAATGGGAATGATTGGTGATATCAACTTTTTGTTTGTGGCACATTAGCATACAGGAGTGGTAAAACTTTTCCAGATGACGGGTGACCAGGCCGGCCATTTTGAAGTCAGCCATTTTGGATCCAACTTTATTTTTTTCAATGGGTAGAGGGTCATGTGACACATCAAACCTATTGTGAATTTCATAAGAAAAACAATGGTGCGCTTGGTTTTTAACGTAACTATTCTTTCATGAGTTATTTACAAGTTTATGACCACTTATAAAACGTGTTCAAAGTGCTGCCCATTGTGTTGGATTGTCAATGTAACCCTATTTTCCCACCCTTGACACACTGATAGCAACACCGCAGAAGAAATGCAGCACAGGCTTCCAGTATCTGCTGTGTCAGATGCTGCACATCTCATATCTTCACAGCATGGACAATTGCCTTCAGATGAGGGATGAGGCAAACTGTTTTGTGAATGGTGAAGTTAACAAACAAAACCACCGCTATTGGCCATTCTTCATCAGTGGAAACCTCAATGCCACTGGATAGCTGAATCATGTAGCAATTTCAGATATCCAGTGGCATTGAAGTTTCCATTGATGATGAATGGCCCCACTATCTTTGTATGATCGCAAATCGAACCTTTCAACTTATCATGGGCGATTTAACCAGTTGTAAGTAAACTTTAAACTGGTTTGGCCCAGGGATCAGTGCTGGCACCTCTCCTGTTTGCTTTGTACCTAGCTGACCTCCCTGACACAGTATCACAGAAACTTGGATACTCCGATGACTGGGCACTTGCTACAGTGAGCAAAACCACAGAGGAAGCAGAGGAGGTTCTAACAGAAGATCGTACTGTAATGGGAAAGTATTTTCGACAAACGAGGCTAAAGCCCAATCCATCAAAAACGGAAGTATGCTGCTTCATTTACACAACGCAAGTGCTAAGACTGAACTCAAAGTACACTTTGAAGGTCAACCTGTCAAACACAATTTTGACCCTCAGTATGTAGGCGTAACCCTTGATAGAAGCCTAACCTTCAAATCTCAATTGGATAAAACAGCACAGAAACTGAAAGCACGTAATAATAATATTCAGAAACTCTCTGGATCCTCCTGGGGTTCTTCAACACCCATCTGGAAAAGTTTTCCCACTCCCATATACTAATGTGCCACAAACAGGGAGTTGATATCACCAACCATGCCCATTCTATGTAGGTGTATCCATATAAATGGCCCACCCTGTATATAAGAATCTGAGAGTCCTCAGTGGTTGATACCTTTTTAATGGCTAACTGAAAAGATGGTAAGCAAAAGCAAAGCAAGCTTTCCAGACTCTATGGCCTCTTCATCAAGGTTAATAATGACACAACGTCTGAACACACACATATGTACACATATACAGGGATGGATGATGCAGTAAATAAACCAAGTGAGGTGAAGCGTAACACAGGGCTTGGTCAGAAATGGTAGAGGGAAGGGAGCATCTGCAGTAAATAATATAATATTTATTCATTTATATAGCGCTATTAATTCAATAGCGCTTTACATACCTTTGCAACACACTGTCCCCATTGGGGCTCACAATCTAAAGTAAACATCAGTGTCCAGAGATAAGCAGAGAGTTTTGTGTCCTTTGATTAGTTGTTTCTTCAAGATTTGGAGATTCCTCAATTAATGTAAAAAGACAATGTTATTGCATATATAGAAAGCCTCGATATCCAACTCTGATTTCTGTTCCTTTCAATTACTAATTATTGTTCGTTATTAATTTTTATATCATATTATTCATACGATTAAATAAAAAAAAACAGGATTTTCAGCGGGAGCCCTCACACCACACGTCTTCCCTCCATGCCGACCAGGCCGCCCCCGGCATAAGGTTACATGGGCCTTGGATCCCATAGAGCTGTGAAGTTGCATCTTTCCTAACAATAACAGTGAACAAGAAATATCCCTAATGGTACCTTTACACGCCGCTACCGAAGGTTAGAAACCACTGGGTGTCGCACGTGCACGCGCGCGTTTCAACGGTTCCTAACGGTACCTGATACCGCAATTACACGTCGCTACAAAGTGCTCCACAGAAGGTATTTTCGATACCTGGAAGTACCGACGGGTGCCGCAGGTTACCTTATGTAGAGCACCTTCCCTGATTTACACGCCGCTACCACAAGGGAATATGGAGGACCTGGGGCAGCAGGGACAACACATAGGCGTGCCAGAGTTGTGGATTACGAGACGCTCGTACGGTGATTGGACAATGCAATAATATCATGATTGACCAGCCAGCACAGGGAGTCTGGCTAATACATGATGCTATAGCAAATGTGTAGTGACTGGTCATCTAGTTAAATATGCCGCCCTGTACAGGGACAGCCAATGGGTACACAGTACTCCCCACCACTGATAGCTGATGGGGCGTGGTATACATGACGCTGTAGCACGCCCCAGGTAGCTCAAATACCGTACCTGTGCCCCAATTACACGCCGCTACCATAGGGTTTATACCTGCTTGTTTTTGAGCAAGGCTGAAAGACAGGTGTCCACAGAGACAGGACGGTGCTACCTGAATTACACTGCGCTACCTCGCGGTGTTTTAAAGCTAAAAGGTACAATTGTCTCCAACACCCGGTGGTTTCTAACCTTCGGTAGCGGCGTGTAAAGGTACCATAATAGGTTATTGAAGGTCTGACACCTTGGTCTAAGTTATCTGAGTGCACAAATCTCCAAGGTTGCCCAAACGTTTGCATCGGGCCATTTTCCTTTTTTATAATTTTTAAAGTCTTAAAGATTAAACCAACTTTTTTATTTGTGCCTAAAATACAATGGAAGCGTGTCATGTTTAGCTTTATGCCTTTTAGAGGTCATTTCATCTTTAACTTGCTTAACGTTTCACAATACCGGTTATTTTGACCCGTGGTGCCCAAAGCTTTGCATGACTCTGTGTATTATATTTGTAATTCAATGATTATCCATATATACAGTTGTGGCCAAAAGTATTGACACCCCTGCAATTCTGTCAGATAATACTCAGTTTCTTCCAGAAAATGATTGCAATCACAAATTCTTTGGTATTATTATCTTCATTTAATTTGTCTTCAATGAAAAAACACAAAAGAGAATGAAGCAAAAAACAAAACATTGATCATTTCACACAAAACTCCAAAAATGGGCCAGACAAAAGTATTGGCACCCTCAGCCTAATACATGGTTGCACAACCTTTAGCCAAAATAACTGCGATCAACCGCTTCCGGTAACCATCAATGAGTTTCTTACAATGCTCTGCTGGAATTTTAGACCATTCTTCTTTGGCAAACTGCTCCAGGTCCCTGATATTTGCAGGGCGCCTTCTCCAAACTGCCATTTTTAGATTTCTCCACAGGTGTTCTATGGGATTCAGGTCTGGACTCATTGCTGCCACCTTAGAAGTCTCCAGTGCTTTCTCTCAAACCATTTTCTAGTGCTTTTTGAAGTGTGTTTTGGGTCATTGTCCTGCTGGAAGACCCATGACCTCTGATGGAGACCCAGCTTTCTCACACTGGCAACCCCAAAACATCAGGGAACCTCCGCCATGTTTGACTGTAGGGACCATGTTCTTTTCTTTGAATGCCTCTTTTTTTCTCCTGTAAACTCTATGTTGATGCCTTTGCCCATAAAGCTCTACTTTTGTCTCATCTGACCAGAGAACATTCTTCCAAAATGTTTTAGGCTTTCTCAGGTAAGTTTTGGCAAACTCCAGCCTGGCTTTTTTATGTCTCGGGGTAAGAAGTGGGGTCTTCCTGGGTATCCTACCATACAGTCCCTTTTCATTCAGACGCCGACGGATAGTACGGGTTGACACTGTTGTACCCTCGGACTGCAGGGCAGCTTGAACTTGTTTGGATGTTAGTCGAGGTTCTTTATCCACCATCCGCACAATCTTGCGTTGAAATCTCTCGTCAATTTTCCTTTTCCGTCCTCATCTAGGGAGGTTAGCCACAGTGCCATGGGCTTTACACTTCTTGATGACACTGCGCACGGTAGACACAGGAACATTCAGGTCTTTGGAGATGGACTCGTAGCCTTGTGATTGCTCATGCTTCCTCACAATTTGGTTTCTCAAGTCCTCAGACAGTGTTTTGGTCTTCTTTCTTTTCTCCATGCTCAATGTGGTACACACAAGGACACAGGACAGAGGTTGAGTCATAGTAACATAGTTTTTAAGGTTGAAGGAAGACTTTAAGTCCATCTAGTTCAACCCATAGCCTAACATGTTAATCCAGAGGAAGGCAAAAAAAACCATGTGGCAACACTAAGCTCCACATTGGGGAAAAAAATTCCTTCCTGACTCCAGATATGGCAATCAGACTAGTTCCCTGGATCAACGCCCTAAAGAATCTAGTATATATAACTGGTAATATTATAGTTTTCCAGAAAGGCATCCAGGCCCTTCTTAAATGTTAGTAGTGAGTCACTCATTACAACATCATGTGGCAGAGAGTTCCATAGTCTCACTGCTCTTACAGTAAAGAATCCACGTCTGTGATTATGATTAAACCTTCTTTCCTCCAGACGTAGAGGACGCCCCCTTGTCCCTGTCTCAGGCCTTAGAGTAAAGAGATCATTAGAAAGGTCTCTGTACTGTCCCCTCATATATTTATACATTATTATAAAATCACCCCTAAGCCTTCGTTTTTCCAAGCTAGATAACCCCAAATTTAATAACCTGTTTTGCTATTGCAGACCCCTCAGTCCTCTAATAACCTTGGTCGCTCTTCTCTGGACCCGCTCTAGTTCAGCTATGTCTTTCTTATACACTGGAGACCAGAATTGTACACAGTATTCTAAGTGTGGTCGCACTAGTGACTTGTATAGAGGTAAAATTATGTTCTCCTCATGAGCATCTATGCCTCTTTAATGCATCCCATTATTTTATTTGCCTTTGCAGCAGCTGCCTGACACTGGCCACTAAATGTGAGTTTGTCATCTACCCATACACCCAGGTCTTTTTCAGTGACAGTTTTGCCCAGTGTTTTACAATTAAGCACATAATTATACCTTTTGTTTCCTCTGCCCAAGTGCATGACTTTACATTTATCCCCATTAAAGCTCATTTGCCATTTATCAGCCCAAGCTTCTAGTTTACATAAATCCTCCTGTAATATAAAATTGTCCTCCTCTGTATTGATTACCCTGCAGAGTTTAGTGTCATCTGAAAATATTGAGATTCTACTCTGTATGCACCCTACAAGGTCATTAATAAATATATTAAATAGAAGCGGGCCCAACACTGACCCCTGTGGTACCCCATTGTTAACTGTGACCCATTCTGAGAGTGTTCCATTAATAACCACCCTTTGTTTCCTATCACTAAGCCAGTTCTTAACTCACTTACACATATTTTCCCCTATCTCCATTGCCCTCACTTTATGTATCAACCTTTTGTGTGGCACCGTATCAAAAGCTTTTGAAAAGTGCATATACACCACATCCACTGCATTTCTTTGGTCCAGTCCAGAACTTACCGTATATACTCGTGTATAAGCCGACCCGTGTATAAGCCGACCCCCTACTTTTGCCCCAAAAACTGGGAAAACCTATTGACTCGCGTATAAGCCGAGGGTGGACTCCAGCACAGGTATACAGCCCCCAGCAGCGGTGATACAGCCCCCAGCAGCGGTGATACAGCCCCCAGCAGCGGTGATACAGCCCCCAGCAGCGGTGATACAGCCCCCAGCAGTGGTAATGTAGCCCCCAGCAGTGGTAATGCAGCCCCCAGCAGTGGTAATGCAGCCCCCAGCAGTGGTAATGCAGCCCCCAGCAGCGGTAATGCAGCCCCCAGCAGCGGTAATACAGCCCCAGCAGCGGTGATACAGCCCCCAGCAGCGGTGATACAGCCCCCAGCAGCGGTGATACAGCCCCCAGCAGCGGTGATACAGCCCCCAGCAGCGGTGATACAGCCCCCAGCAGTAGTAATGTAGCCCCCAGCAGTGGTAATGCAGCCCCCAGCAGTGGTAATGCAGCCCCCAGCAGTGGTAATGCAGCCCCCAGCAGTGGTAATACAGCCCCCAGCAGTGGTAATGCAGCCCCCAGCAGCGGTAATGCAGCCCCCAGCAGTGGTAATACAGCCCCCAGCAGTGGTAATACAGCCCCCAGCAGTGGTAATACAGCCCCCAGCAGTGGTAATACAGCCCCCAGCAGTGGTAATACAGCCCCCAGCAGCGGTAATGCAGCCCCCAGCAGCGGTAATGCAGCCCCCAGCAGTGGTAATGCAGCCCCCAGCAGTGGAAATGCAGCCCCCAGCAGTGATAATGCAGCCCCCAGCAGTGGTGATACAGCCCCCAGCAGTATACAGCCTCCAGCAGTGGTAATGCAGCCCCCAGCAGTGATAATGCAGCCCCCCCATGTATACAGCGGGCCCCCCCCTCAGCATTGATTCATCTCACCCCCTCGGTCTTCACCCGGGTCCTCCAGCTGCTCCGGCTGCGTGTCCCGCGTCTTCTAATCCCGGCGTCCTCCCCGCACTTCCTGTTTGACTGCGATCATGTGACCGGGTCACATGATTACATTCAAGCAGGAAGAGCGGAAGGACGCCGGTATTAGAAGACGCGGGACACGCAGCTGGAGCAGCTGGAGGACCCGGGTGAAGACCGAGGGGGTGAGATGAATCAATGCTGAGGAGGGGGCCTCTGTATACATAGGGGGGGCAGGGAGACAGCGGGGGAGGCTATACTGTACAGGGGAGCAGCAATATACTATGCGCTGCTCCCCATGCATAATTAATGAGCGGCACCACGTGACGTGCCGCTCATTCTGCAGCCTCCCCCCCGCCTCCTCCTGCAGTGCCCGGACACAGCCCCCACCACACCACAGTATATACTCGTGTATAAGCCGAGGGGGGACTTTTCAGCCCAAATTTTGGGCTGAAAAAGTCGGCTTATACACGAGTATATACGGTACTTCTTCATAGAAGCTTATCAGATTAGTTTGACAGGAACGATCCCTCGTAAAACCATGTTGATAATGGGTCATGAGGTTATTTTTCTTTAGATACTCCAGTATAGCATCTCTTAGAAAACCCTCTAGGATTTTACCCACAGTAGAGGTTAAGCTTACTGGCCTATAATTTCCAAGTTCAGTTTTTGTCCCCTTTTTGAATATTGGCACCACATTTGCTATATGCCAGTCCTGTGGTACAGACCCTGTTATTATGGAATCTTTAAATATTAAAAATAATGGTCTATCTATGACAGGACTTAATTCCTGCAGCACTCTGGGGTGTATCCCATCCGGGCCCGGGGATTTGTCAATTTTAGTGATTTTTAGACGATGCCGTACTTCCTCTTGGGTTAAGCAGGTGACATTTAATTGAGAATTTAATGTTATCACTGATCATATTGTCTGTCATGGGATTTTCTTATGTAAATACTGTTGAAAAAAAGTCATTTAGCATATTGGCTTTTTCCTCATCCTCATCCACCATTTCACCCAGACTATTTTTAAAGGGGCCAACACCATCATTTTTTAGTTTCTTACTATTTATGTAGTTAAAAAATATTTTGGATTTTTACTTTCTCTGGCAATGAGTCTCTCTGTCTCAATCTTTGCTGCCTTGATTTGCTTTTTACAAATGTTAATTTTCTGTATTTATTTAATGCCTCATCACTACCTACTTGCTTTAATTCCCTAAATGCTTTCTTTTTGTCACATATTGCACCTCTTACCGCTTTATTTAGCCATAGTGGTTTCCTCCTATTTCTAGCATGCTTATTCCCATAGGGTATCTATTGTGCACAGGTCCTATTCAGGATGCTAATAAACATCTCCCATTTGCTTTGTGTACTTTTATGTCTCAGGACATTGTCCCAGTTTATTGCACTAAGATCATCTCTCAACCGTTGGAAATTTGCCTTCCTGAAGTTTAGTGTTCTTGTAGCCCCTCTACTACACATCTTAGTAAAGGATACTTGAAAGCTTATTAAGTTATGATCACTATTACCCAAGTGACCTCCAACCCGTATATTTGATATGCGGTCTGGCCTGTTGGTTAAAATTAGGTCCAGCAGTGCTTGTTGGGTCCTGAACCAGTTGTGAAAGGTAATTGTCTCTCATAGTTTTCAAAAACTTATTACCTTTGCTGGAACTGCAGGTTTCTGACCCCCAATGTATTTCAGGGTAGTTGAAGTCCCCCATAATATTGACTTCTCCCTGAGTCGCTGCTTCATCTATTTGCTTTATGAGGATATTCTCCTCCACTTCCATTATTGTTGGGGACTTATAACAAACTCCTATCAGTAATTTATTATTTTTTCCCCCTCCCCTTATCTCCACCCACAGGGACTCTACATTTCCATTAGATTCACCTATATTATCACGCAGGATGGGTTTTAAGGATGATTTTACGTATAAACATACACCTCCTCCTCGCTTATTTGTACGGTCATTTCTGAACAGACAACTTTAATCCATGTCAACTGGCTGCAAGTGTGATTTAGTTATTGCCAACACCTGTTAGGTGCCACAGGTAAGTTATAGGTGCTGTTAATTACACAAATTAGAGAAGCATCACATGATTTTTCTAACAGTGCCAATACTTTTTTCCACCCCTTTTTATGTTTGGTGTGGAATTAGATCCAATTTGGCTTTAGGACAATTCTTTTTGTGTTTTTTCATTGAAGACAAATTAAATGAAGATAATAATACCAAAGAATTTGTGATTGCAATCATTTTCAAGAAGAAACTGAGTATTATCTGACAGAATTGCTGGGGTGTCAATACTTTTGGCCACAGCTGTAAGTATTTTTGCTGAAAGAGTGAAAATCTGCAATAAAAACATCAGACAACAAAGAGAATGAGAAGAATCTGTGATCACTACTCACCTGCGCTGTCATCTGTAGGAATCTCCTCTTTACACCACTCATCACCCCTCACATATGTCTCTGTAGTATTAATATGGGTCAGATCATCATCACCCCTCACATATGTCTCTGTAGTATTAATATGGGGCAGATCTTCACCCTGAAACAAAGATTGTAAAAGTCACAGACAGATGGAGAAGTCCCATCTATGATCAGCTGTAATCTGCCATCTCCACCGTTCTCATTACACAAGTATAAAACATAGAATACTGGAGGATAAAACAAGACTGAGCACAAGACCTTCACAGCCGTCTACACATCATAGGGAGATCTCATCACACCTTCTCTCCATCTACCTGATGATCCGGAGGAACATCGGGATCTTCTTGTTTACAGTCCTGTGGGAGAAGAGGACGGGGACATCTCTCTGGTGTTGTCCTCTTACTGGATAGACCTGGAGGAGACACATACAGGACTGAATTCATTCTTTCCATACAGATCATTATAGGCCGTGTGTATTTAGTCCTGTCTACTACCTGGTGATGAGAGGGACCGGGGAGAAGACCCTGCCCCCTCCAGTCTCTGCGCGTCCATGATCTCCTCTTAGTCACAGATGACAATAGCGGGGATCTATGACTGTGAGGAGAGGAGAAGTGCAGAGAATGGAGGGAGCAGGGTCCGCTACTCTACTCCGGTGGCCGGCCGATCAAAGGAGAATCAGTGAGAAGCAGCAGCAGTGATAAGCAGGTGGCGAGGGAGGGCGGGCGAGAGGGACTGATGAGCCAGAGCTCATAGGACGCCTGACATTGCACTATGACTAAGCGCAATGTCAGGCGTAAATAGTGACAGGGAGGGGGAGGGATTGGCTTAGAGCCCACAGGAAAGTAATACAAATAGAGCCAACCCCACATAGTGACGCTGTGCTGTACACTCCGTCTCCTCTTTGTCATAACTTTTAGAACATTTTTCTCTGCAATCATACATTGAACCACTGAAGTAAAGGTATGATTGCACTCAGTATCCCAGAGCCTGCAAGGTGCTGGCTTCACTTTATAGCCCTAAAACCTGCTTGGTTGGTTCCTTTAAGCCTGTTCGTTAGCATATACAGTAAGATAACTTCTTGTATTTTCTCATGCTGTGTGTCGCAGATCCCTGTATTGTAACATATTCTAAAATATCATTGTCATATCTGTGATGAGTTTGCCACCGGACCTGGCAGCTCTTTAGCGCCTCCTATTAAACTCAGGTCAGCCAGCAAACTATTTGGGGATTAAAGGGATCCTGTCACCTCCAAAACGCCTCCTAAGCTATCAAAACATGTCCCTGCAGCATCCCATCACTAATCTCACACTTCTTTTGTCTCCTAAAAGCATCCTGTGAAAGTGGAGAAAAACGTTTTAATACTCACTCATTAGTGATTATTAGCAGAACCTATATTCTTTAGTCACCAGGGGGTGTTCTTTTGTAGCTCCAGGATCCAGCCCTCTCTCTGTCTGTGCTGCTGTGAAATTGAAACTGAAGGCAGGAATAATGATTTGCATTCTGTGAGTGATAGAGAGGGGGGAGGGCAATGCCTGCACATCACAGCAGAACACACAGAGACAGGGTGGATCCCTGGAGCTGCAAAACAGCCCGCCTTGGTGACTAAAGAATATAGCCCCTGCTAATTATAATGCCTAATGAGTAAGTATTAAAACGTTTTTATGCACTTTCACAGGATGATTTTAGGAGACAAAAGGAGTGTGAGATTAGTGATGGGATGCTGCAGGGACATGTTTTGATAGTTTAGGAGGCGTTTTGGATGTGACAGGATCCCTTTAAGAAGGACTGCAGCTGCCGTCAGTGCTGGTTTAATAAGGCGCCCCTCAGGGAGTGTGGTATATGCCTTCCAGTCCATGGTCAGAAACACATATAATAATCGCCACCCCGTCACTGACAAAGGCCTTGTATAACCACAAGCACCATCTTCTAAGGTGGCTGCGGACTGCAATTTGCAGCGGGAAGGAGGGGGGGGGGGGCAGAAAGCTTGGGCCCCCCTGCGCTGCGGATTCCAGCCCCCGGTTGCCTAGCTGTACCTGGCTGGACATAGAATTTGTGCGAAGCCCCAGGCATTTTTTTTTTATTATTCATGAAATTCATGAAATAATAAAAATTAAGGGCTTCCTTCTATTTCTGTTTCCAGCCTGGTACAGATAGGCACCTGGGGGTTTGGGGGCAGCCCGTTCCTGCCTGCTGTACCCGACTAGGCACAAAAATACGGTGAAGCCCACGCCAAAATTTTTGGAAATGATTCATAAAACAATAATAAAAATGACACTACATCTTTATTAACTCCTCGACCAGACAACTAAAAATAAGGACAAGGGAGCATGACCGGGACATAATAGGGTCAAAAGAGATGAAGGATTTAGAGCTAAAAACTATTCCCCGCCATTATAAAATGTTTCATGGAAGTGATCCATCCTCATTTAAGATTCGAGGGATAGAGAGGGTTAGTTTAGGTACTAGAGGTGGGGACGCACAAAAACGTCTCCTACAGAGGGGATTGCCATTGGATAACAATCTTGGGGACCCTAAAACCAGTGAGTCTAAATGAAACAAATAGCTTTGTGTCATTTTTCTAACCACCTCTATCCTTGTTCTGTGCTGTAGTGGTGCTTAGTAAATAGTAGGACAATAGTGGAATAAGAGGAACTAAGACCCTGAAATCATGTTTCCTTCGTGTGTCTTTTAATTTGTACATATTAATTTTAATTTTTCTTTTACATATCGGATAGAACAAAGGCTACCCTTGGCTACCCGAACAATACTTCATGGATCTAAGATATGGTTTGGAATGCAGTTTATGGGATCCAGATCACCTCCCTTTAAGTAGAGAATCATCTTGTCATCCTGATCTTATTTTATTAATGTTTACTTTCTGTGGTGTCATAATCTGAAATGTAGTAGATCACATTGGTATTGTTGTAAATGATGTCTTCTGATGGACCCATTGCCACAAATGAGCGCATGCGCGATCTCCGTGGCCTCTGATTGCACTCCCTGGGATCGTCTCTATGGGAACAATAAAGCTTTGTAATGGTCACATGACCGGTTCTCATGACGAGCCCGGATGACGTAAGAGACTGGGGCCGCGTGAGAAGCGCATGCGCCGCCTATACAGCGGTGATTGGCCAGCGGGACCCATGTGACCCACTAAGGGGCGGTTAAAAGCTGCGGGGAAGCCAGATGTAGCCACACCACCTGAGGAAGCTTACGTGAAACGGACGTAGGGGCTGGCGTGGCTACCGGGTGCTCCTATTTTTGGTAAATATCACCTGCACTTACAATGGATACTTGAATTTATCAGCATTGTCCGAAAAGATTATGACATTATGTAATGAATACTGAGTATTGTTGGCACATACCTTGTACTGCGGAAAAGTGGGCACTAAAACTTTAGATCTCGGGGATATGTGCAATGTAAATTGACTACTTCACTGTAAAGTGTGGTTTTGCTTGTCATATACATCAGAAATCTGTAAAGCATACTACAATGAGTGAGTAAGGACGATATAGTTGTATCATTGTCCCCTAGTCAGTGTAACCAGTGCTGTACTTGGCTTTATATTATTCTGCTGTAAACTGGGCCATAGATATGGACAATGTTGTAATGTTGTATAATGCTTAACCAGTAATGTGGTGATTACTGAGTTACTTGTGAGCTCCCATAAACCACGTAACACTTGTGTTCTGAATATACACCACTGAGATATGTATACCTATGAACCATTCGTATGTTTCTATAATGTCCTTTTAAAAGTTCTGTTACAATAAAATGTAAACTTTTATGTGCAATCAATTGAGTTCTCCGCAATTTCATGCTCAGTAAGGATTGTTCCTGCACGTAAGCTCTGCTATACTAAAAGACTCTGCTGCTGCTATTTTGTCTGCTTGCTTATTATTTGTAAGTGCGGTGCTCAGGACTGTTGCTGGACTTTTTCCATTATCGGCTTTGCACTGTGTAAACTGAACATAAGGACTTTTTCCATATTTCAGCTTTGCACTGTGAGAACTATGTTTAAAGAACTATTTCTGTATCGGCTCTGCAGTGTATAAACTGAGCTTAAAGGGAATCTCTCAGGTCAAAAATCCATATGTAACTGATATCATTTTCTAATTCCTTTCTCTAAGCTCTTTCTATTCTTGTATTTCTATTATTTATACTTCCCTCCTATCCCCTGTAAACGTCACAATAAAACATTAATTCCATCTGTCAATCACAGTGAGCTCTCTGCTGCCCACTCCCCAAGGAATGAATATTCATGCATCATTACAATGTCCTGCCCTCTGGGCGTTATGTTGTGTAACTGCAGACAGTTCAGTACAGGAGGGGATAGGAGATCTTGCTCTTAGCTTCAGCTCTACATGTCATTGTGTGTATGAGGCATGTGTGCGTGGTGTGTGCAGTCTGAGATATTTCTATGTGATTGTAAGAACATTTGACCATTTGCTCAGCAGATACACACATTACATGTATGCAGGAAAAAGAATAGTCTTGTAAAAGAAAACTCTTACAGACAGTGCAGGACAAAACACCTCCCTCTCCCCAGCACAGAGGGGAGGGACAGAACACCAGCTTGGGTAGGTGTGGATATTTAAATAACACTTATACAGCCGGGCTATTCAGCTGTGAAGGTAATGGAGAGGACTAATGCACCAGCTCCCTGCAGGGTGTAAAAATGCTGATAACAAGGAAACTACAAATGGTACAATAATGATTTTAAATATTTTTAAAAGGTCTGCCCAGGCACTATTCAAGGGTAATATTAGTATCATACTGAAAAATGAGCTGACAGAGTCCCTTTAAGGGACTATTTCTGTTTCCAGCCTCGTTGTGTTTATGAACTGTTTGCTCATGTGATATTATAAGATTGCACTCAAGCCTTTGGCTTTGCCTTGTCTTTTGCCGGACGCCATTAGATTCCTGAGATATCTACACTAGTTGTTACAATTGGATTGATTCTCTGTGTGGGACGCTGATGCTGAGGACAGCTCCTCAAAGAGACTTGGAGGCACCCTGTTTTTAACTTCGAAAAGACTACTGGAGTACCCTGATAGAGAAGAAGCAGCTGCCATTGTGACTGTCATCTCTCAGAGCATTTATCCTGTTACTGGACTATTTCGCCTTCCGTGTGGTGGATTGTCTTATGGACCTTTCAGTTTACATGTAATATATGTGCACTTATCTCTCGCTTATCTCTCACTCTTGATTGTAAGATCCCGGAGAAAGACCCCGTGACAGTCCCAGTCAATTCTTATAATCTGGATTGATTGGAATAAACATTGATTGTTTACCAATGAGCCCACATTACATCTACAAACTAGAAGAATTGACTGGGACATGGCAGGCGTGAGGTTCTGGCTTCAAGATATCTGGACTCCAAGGTAATGTTAGTTAAACAGGTCCAATATACTTAGTGAAATCTCTAGCCAGGAATTCTTCAGAACATCTCTGAAGGTACCTTTACACGCCGCGACGGCAGGCTGGATACATCCCGCTACTTCACGTGCACGAGCACGCTCAAACGGTTACAAACGGTCAACGCATCACCTTTACACGCCGCCACAAGATGCGCTACGCCACGCTACATCTATAGCTAGCTACATCGCCGGGTGTCTCAAGTAGCCAGCTGTAGCTCATTTACACACCGCTATAACCAGCTACTATGGGCGTACCTGGTGCAGCAGGGCCAGCACATAGGCGTGCTACAATTGTGGATTACGAGCCGTCCGTACGCTGATAGGACGAAGCAATAACATCCTGATTGGGCAGGCATCGCAGGAGGCTGAGTAATACAGCACGCTCGAGCAATTGTGTAGTGTGACTCATCAGCTCCTTTAAATATGCCTCCCTATGCAGCGACTACCAATCGTCATGCAGCAGCTTCCACCAATGATCGCACATGGGGCGCGGTAACACGGAGCCAGGGTCACGCCTTAGCTACATTGCAGCTACATCGCAGGCTGTCCCGAGTTCCCTTCCGTTGCCTCTTTACACGCCGATACAGCTCGCTACCATCGGCGTTGTAGCCATCAGTTTTCGAGCAGAGCTAGGAAACAGATGTATCTGTTGCCGGCTGTAGCGTCACGTCTTCAGACGCCGCTACGACGGGCTACATTGGCGCTACAAGCTACATTTGTAGCCTGTAGCGGGATGTATCCAGCCTGCCGTCGCGGCGTGTAAAGGTACCATAAGTGTGTTCCATGATTCACAATTGTACAAGCAACATGCTGCAAGCTCCTCTGTACAAAAGATAGGAAGAGCAATGATGGTAGAAATGGGACATGTCTCTATATTTAGGTTTAGGATTCCTATACAGGGATAGGGCAGAGCGATCTCTTATGGGTGCTGGGGAAAAGTGCTCATACAAATATGAATTTGCATTTAGTGGTCACTACTCACCTGGGTAGTTCTCTGTAGGAATCTCCTCTTTACTCCGCTCATCACCCCTCACATATGTCTCTGTAGTATTAATATGGGGCAGATCATCATCACCCCTCACATATGTCTCTGTAGTATTAATATGGGGCAGATCTTCACCCTGAAACAAAGATTGTAAAAGTCACAGACAGATGGAGAAGTCCCATCTATGATCAGCTGTAATCTGCCATCTCCACCGTTCTCATTACACAAGTATAAAACATAGAATACTGGAGGATAAAACAAGACTGAGCACAAGACCTTCACAGCCGTCTACACATCTTAGGCGGCCGTCACACGGTGAGATATCTAGAGCGATATTGTAAGCGATCACGTGCACGCGCAATCGCTTACAATATCGCTCACATCGCTGGTGAGATGTCACACAGACAGACTCACCAGCGATGCGGAGCAGCGATCTCGCTCGTTACTATGGTACACATCGGGTAACTAGGCGCCGCGCGTCGCTTAGTTACCCGACGTGTACCATAGTTACCATCTCCCAGCATAGGCGCGGTCGCTGGGAGATGGATCATCGTGGTGTCATACACCACGATGATGCAGATCGTTGCATCGTTCATCGCTAGATCTGAGAACCGAACCTCAGATCAGCGATGTCACGATCAAGCGATTTACCATCGTAAATCGCTTGATTACATGCAACGATATCTTGCCCGATATCGCTTAAGCGATCAAAAAGGAGATCGCTTAAACGATATCGGGCAGGATATCGTTCCGTGTGACGGCCCCCATAGGGAGATCTCATCACACCTTCTCTCCATCTACCTGATGATCCGGAGGAACATCGGGATCTTCTTGTTTACAGTCCTGTGGGAGAAGAGGACGGGGACATCTCTCTGGTGTTGTCCTCTTACTGGATAGACCTGGAGGAGACACATACAGGACTGAATTCATTCTTTACATACAGATCATTATAGGCCGTGTGTATTTAGTCCTGTCTATTACCTGGTGATGTGAGGGGCGGCCGGGGAACCTCCATCATGACTATGTCCTTGTACAGATCTTTGTGTCCTTCTAAATACTCCCACTCCTCCATGGAGAAATAGACGGTGACGTCCTGACACCTTATAGGAACCTGACACATACAATGATACCATTGTCATCTTTCCCCGATCCCTTCATAGCGTTACTGTATAATGTCCCAGCAGCAGCATTCCCAGCAGTGTCACCTCTCCAGTCAGCAGCTCAATCATCTTGTAGGTGAGTTCTAGGATCTTCTGGTCATTGATGTCCTCATGTATCAGGGGGTGAGGTGGAGGCCCCGTGATTGGGCTCAGGGCTCTTCCCTCAGACACAGGGTCCTGACAGCACAGATCACTAGAGCTCTTCACTACTGTGTAATCCTGGTTATGGAGAGACACATTAATAAATCTCCAGTCTCCAGACATTTCCAGAGTCCTCACCTCTCCAGTTCTGTCATCTGTTATTCTGTCCATAGATAAGAATGATGTCATGTGACATTGTCATCACAATCTCTCACCTCTCCAGTAATCCGGAAGAGGATCTCTAGGGTGAGGTGTAATATCTTCTCCACCATCTTGTCCCTGTTACTATTCATGCTTAACGTGTCTGGAAAATTGTAGAAACCTGAATGAAAAGAAAAACTGAAGATGAGTCAGTGTAAAACACAAACCACATAGAAAATACAATGACTGGCTGTAGAGCTCTTCATACATCTATTGTCATGAGTGTGTCAGGAGGCATGGATGAGACTGTAGAGGCCACCCGCATAAGGTCCCAGCATTTGGCCAAACAGTCAAAATTTTAAGAAAATGTCTCTGTTGCTTTAAGAGGCATTCCCCTTTTAGTTAAAGCTGGAGGTTACTAGGACCCAGCTGATTCCTTACCTTGCGCTGCCTATATATTTCCCTTGACTCCCAGGATGCACTGCTGGTGATTGCTGTTCAGGTGTTCCTGGTTGCACCCTACCTCTAAGAAGTGTTTCCTGGAGTCTGTTGGGTTTTCTACTTGGATCTGCTCAAGCTAAGTGTATGTCTTCCCTCTTTGTTTGTTTCCCTTGTGTGTTTCTCTAGTTGCTAGCCGGGCTGACTAGTGATCACCCCCTCTGATCCCTGTGTAGTGGTAGTCCATGGACAGTCAGAGAATAGGTATCCTGGCGGCGACAGTTGTGGAAACTGTATAGGGACGTTAGGGGGAGCCAGGTGTCAGCGCTAGTTAATCTAGGGTCACCATCTCCCCTTTTTGCCCTTAGCATCAGGGACTCCTTCCCCCCCTGTCGTCGTCAAGCGCTGGGTGTCTCCCTACATCCAGCGTGATATTTAGAGGTCACACAGAGAATACCTGTTTCCTGTCAGTTATATATAAAATCATGCGGCTTCTATAACGGCCATAACATAACAGCTCAGTGTGATACAGCGATACAATGTCACCATTTTCTTAGACCCATAGCATCACACATGTGTGATAATTTGTCTTTTGCACCATTTTGGGGTAGGTACGATGTCTTGATTGCCGCTCGAAAAAAGCATAATTCTGTCGTTTTGATTATTTTGTTTCTCGTTACGCCATTTAGTGATCGGGTTACTTAATTTTATACTTTAATAGAATGGATTTTTACAGACCTAACGATACACCATTTGTGCATTATATTTGTCTTTATTTTTAATGAGGAAAAAGGGAAATAATTTGAACATTGATATATTTTTTTCAGTCTTGGGAGCGGAGGAGGCCCGCTGACCCCAGCGCCAAGTCCATATGGACCTGCGGCCGAGGACGCTGTGGTGCAGCGGCTATCTGCCTTGCAAATATCTATGCTGTGACAGGTAGTTCAGCATGGTTCAGCAAGGTATTTTGCTGAGTTGAGCCTCCACAGGTACAGATAATGCATTGCATGTGCTGGATTCCAGGTTTGAGAAGCCAGGGGAGTGTCTGTCATATCTGGATCCTCCTGTGCGCGTGACAGATCAGACATAAGCAGACTCCCTCCAGGTCACAGGGGCTGTGAGGTCAGGAGAGGTCCTGCACCACCGGATGTGGAGGAGCGTTACAACCAGAAGGAGTGCTTTTCCAGAATCCAGAATAAGTGAGGGGGCCTTAGGAAGCCTGGATCAAGGAGCTTGAACCTGGTCTGAGCCCGGACCAGACAGGAGCCTGTGATCCTGCAGAGGAGGCATCCTCCCCAACAAAGTCTAAGGTGAGTGATCACTATTGTGAATTGACTAAGCTCAGTAATCACTATAATGGACTAACCGGGACATGTGTGTGTCATCCCGACCTTTGGGATAGTCTGACATGATCTGCCTGTCCCGTCCATGTATGCAGTATATACCATATTCGGTTTTTGAGGCTTGTTAATAAACCGTCGGACTTTATGTCACTTTAAAGATATGGCTGTGTCAATTCCACTGCCAAGCGAGTACTCCGTAGTCCCCCAAGGGGCGCTACCTCACTTCGCACATACAGCTGACATGCACTGCGGCACCACAATAAACGCCACCAGCAAAACAGAGTCTGGTAGCGTGAATTGGATGGCTTGTGATGTCAGCTGTCGGCCACAGAGATGACACTTCGCGACGTGGGAGCCGGGGAGTGCGAGTAGAATGGTTTGGGTTTTTCTATGTTTTAGAAGTAGAACAGCGAATATAAATCTCAGGAAGAGGCCCAGGATGGGGGACATATATGGCACGATGGGAAACATATTGTCATGATGGTCAAACGGTACAGCATTCCTTGCTGGTGATTGAACTCATTCCTGGTCTGGCTAAATGAGGTGTAGGTAGTTCTCTGGAGAGCTGATCTTTGTCAAGCCATCTGCTGCCTTGGTATGTGGCAGCAGGCGTGGAGTTGCCTTGTTATTTACCTGTCTGTCTCCCCTTCCCTCTTGTCTTGTATATTGCAGTGGTTGAGACTAGTGCTCCTGTCGGCCATCTCCCTATTGAGGGTTTACATCATGGGCCAGCGAGGAACTAAGTATCCTGCTCTGCGATGGGGTGAAAGAACCCATATAGGGATAGTAGGGAGATCACGGCAAAGCCGCAGGTGAGTGCAGGAGGTCTCCTTTCCCCCGTTCCCTATGAGCAGGGCCGTCCACAGTATTTATCCACCCCTGGTGTTTCCCCAGTCTGTTGTTGTGGGTAGTGCGCTGGACATCGTTAGTCCGTGCGCCACTCTCACCCACCGTGTCCAAGTGCTCCCGTGTCCGCGGTGTAAAAACATATATACCAGGATTGGAGACATATATACCAATATGGAGGACATATTTATCAGGATTGTGGACATACTGTATATACCAAACAGAATATATGATATAATGGCTAAAGGATGTATGACTGGTATATAAGAAACTAATGCAAATTTAGAAGAGGGAAATTGACATTGCAGAAACTGCTTCAGGACACAATATGAAAAATGAGAATCTTAGTTGATGCATTGGCCATTGCATGTAAGCCCGATAACCTCCGTCAAGGTGCTCTCCTGTATACCAGGTCCCTATCTCCCTTACCTTATGCCTCTGTCTGTGTTGCAAATGCATATGAGGGTATAAGCCTCTGAGTGCAATTAAAACCTACGTGTATGGGTGTGGTAGGACGCTTGACTACAGTCTTTTCCACCATCTTGCTATAGTCAAGCTTTCTACCACACCCACATTTGCGATTCATCACTGAATATGACTTACTAGATGGCGGCCCGATTCTAAAGAATCGGGTAGTCTAGAATCCATATATAGTTTATTTACAAATAGTTATGGGAGGGCGGTGAAATGAATTGTGTGTATACAGGTGGCTCAGTGGGTAGCAGAGTATACGGTGGCTCAGTGGTTAGCACTGTATATGGTGGCTCAGTGGTTAGCACTGTACAGTGGCTCAGTGGTTAGCACTGTATATGGTGGCTCAGTGGTTAGCACTGTATATGGTGGCTCAGTGGTTAGCACTATATGGTGGCTCAGTGGTTAGCACTGTATATGGTGGCTCAGTGGTTAGCACTGTATATGGTGGCTCAGTGGTTAGCACTGTATATGGTGGCTCAGTAGTTAGCACTGTATACGGTGGCTCAGTGGTTAGCCTTGTATACGGTGGCTCAGTGGTTAGCACTGTATACGGTGGCTCAGTGGTTAGCACTGTATACGGTGGCTCAGTGGTTAGCACTGTATACGCTGGCTCAGTGGTTAGCACTGTATACGGTGGCTCAGTGGTTAGCACTGTATATGGTGGCTCAGTGGTTAGCACTGTATACGGTGGCTCAGTGGTTAGCACTGCGCGGTGGCTTAGTGGTTAGCACAGTATGATGGCTGAGTGGTTAGCAGAGTATACGCTGGCTCAGTTGTTAGCACAGTATGATGGCTCAGTGGTTTTCAAGGTGTGAAGGCTTAGTGGTTTGCACAGTATGATGGCTCAGTGGTTAGCACAGTATGATGGCTCAGTGGTTTTCAGTGTATATGGTGGCTCAGTGGTTAGCAGTGTATTTGATGGCTCAGTGGTTTTCACGGTGTGAAGGCTTAGTGGTTTGCACAGTATGATGGCTCAGTGGTTAGCACAGTATGATGGCTCAGTGGTTTTCAGTGTATATGGTGGCTCAGTGGTTAGCACTGTATTTGATGGCTCAGTGGTTTTCATGGTGTGAAGGCTTAGTGGTTTGCACAGTGCGGTGGCTCAGTGGTTTTCACAGTGCGTTGGGTCAGTGGTTAGCACTGCGCAGTGGCTCAGTGGTCAGTGCAGCATGGAGGCAGAGTGGTATTCACAAGATGGAGGCAGAGTGATCAGCGCAGGATGGAGGCAGAGTGTTGAGCGCAGGATGGGGGCAGAGTGGTCAGCGCAGGATGGGGGCAGAGTGGACATCGCAGGATGGAGGCTCAGTGGTCAGTGCAGGATGGAGGCTCAGTGGTCAGCACAGGATGGAGTGGTCAGCGCAGGATAGAGGCTCAGTGGTCAGCGCAGGATGGAGGCTCAGTGGTCAGCGCAGGATGGAGGCTGAGTGGTCAGCGCAGGATGGAGGCTGAGTGGTCAGCGCAGGATGGAGGCTCAGTGGTCAGCAGAGGATGGAGGCTCAGTGGTCAGCGCAGGATGGAGGCTCAGTGGTCAGCGCAGGATGGAGGCTGAGTGGTCAGCGCAGGATGGAGGCTGAGTGGTCAGTGCAGGATGGAGGCTGAGTGGTCAGCACAGGATGGAGTGGTCAGCGCGGGATGGAGGCTGAGTGGTCAGCGCAGGATGGAGGCTGAGTGGTCAGCGCAGGATGGAGGCTGAGTGATCAGGACAGGATGGAGTGGTGAGCGCAGTATGTAGGCTCAGTGGTGAGCACAGGATGGAGACTCAGTGGTGAGCACAGGATGGAGGCTCAGTGGTCAGCACAGGATGGAGGCTCAGTGGTCAGCACAGGATGGAGGCTCAGTGGTCAGCACAGGATGGAGTGGTCAGCACAGGAGTAAGTGGTCAGCACAGGATGGAGGCTGAGTGGTCAGCGCAGGATGGAGGCTGAGTGGTCAGTGCAGGATGGAGGCTGAGTGGTCATCACAGGATGGAGGCTGAGTGGTCATCGCAGGATGGAGGCTGAGTGGTCATCGCAGGATGGAGGCTGAGTGGTCAGCACAGGATAGAGTGGTCAGCACAGGATGGAGGCTCAGTGGTCAGCACAGGATGGAGGCTCAGTGGTCAGCACAGGATGGAGGCTCAGTGGTCAGCGCAGGATGGAGGCTCAGTGGTCAGCGCAGGATGGAGACTGAGTGGTCAGCACAGGATTGAGTGGTCAGCGCAGGATGGAGGCTGAGTGATCAGGACAGGATGGAGTGGTGAGCGCAGTATGTAGGCTCAGTGGTCAGCACAGGATGGAGACTCAGTGGTGAGCACAGGATGGAGGCTCAGTGGTCAGCACAGGATGGAGGCTCAGTGGTCAGCACAGGATGGAGTGGTCAGCACAGGAGTGAGTGGTCAGTGCAGAATGGAGGCTCAGTGGTTAGCGCAGGATGGAGGTTCAGTGGTGAGCGCAGGAGGATGGAGGCAGAGTGGTCAGCACAGGAAGGAGGCAGAGTGGTCAGCACAGGATGGAGGCTGAGTGGTCATCGCAGGATGGAGGCTGAGTGGTCAGCGCAGGATGGAGGCTGAGTGGTCAGCACAGGATAGAGTGGTCAGCACAGGATGGAGGCTCAGTGGTCAGCACAGGATGGAGGCTCAGTGGTCAGCGCAGGATGGAGGCTCAGTGGTCAGCGCAGGATGGAGGCTCAGTGGTCAGCACAGGATGGAGTGGTCAGCACAGGAGTGGTCAGCGCAGGATGGAGGCTGAGTGATCAGGACAGGATGGAGTGGTGAGCGCAGTATGTAGGCTCAGTGGTCAGCACAGGATGGAGACTCAGTGGTGAGCACAGGATGGAGGCTCAGTGGTCAGCACAGGATGGAGGCTCAGTGGTCAGCACAGGATGGAGTGGTCAGCACAGGAGTAAGTGGTCAGCACAGGATGGAGGCTGAGTGGTCAGCACAGGATGGAGGCTGAGTGGTCAGCGCAGGATGGAGGCTCAGTGGTCAGCGGAGGATGGAGGCTCAGTGGTCATTGCAGGATGGAGGCTGAGTGGTCATCGCAGGATGGAGGCTGAGTGGTCAGCGCAGGATGGAGGCTGAGTGGTCAGCACAGGATGGAGTGGTCAGCACAGGATGGAGGCTCAGTGGTCAGCACAGGATGGAGGCTCAGTGGTCAGCACAGGATGGAGGCTCAGTGGTCAGCACAGGATGGAGTGGTCAGCGCAGGATGGAGGCTCAGTGGTCAGCACAGGATGGAGGCTCAGTGGTCAGCGCGGGATGGAGGCTCAGTAGTCAGCGCAGGATGGAGGCAGAGTGGTGAGCGCAGGATGGAGGAAGAGTGGTCAGCGCAGGATAGAGGCTCAGTGGTCAGCGCAGGATGGAGGCTCAGTGGTCAGTGCAGGATGGAGGCTGAGTGGTCAGCACAGGATGGAGGCTGAGTGGTCGGCGCAGGATGGAGGCTGAGTGGTTAGCGGAGGATGGAGGCTCAGTGGTCATCGCAGGATGGAGGCTGAGTGGTCATCGCAGGATGGAGGCTGAGTGGTCATTGCAGGATGGAGGCTGAGTGGTCAGTGCAGGATGGAGGCTGAGTGGTCAGCACAGGATGGAGTGGTCAGCACAGGATGGAGGCTCAGTGGTCAGCAGAGGATGGAGGCTCAGTGGTCAGCACAGGATGGAGGCTCAGTGGTCAGCACAGGATGGAGTGGTCAGCACAGGATGGAGGCTCAGTGGTCAGCACAGGATGGAGGCTCAGTGGTCAGCGCGGGATGGAGGCTCAGTGGGCAGCGCAGGATGGAGGTTCAGTGGTCAGCGCAGGATGGAGGCTCAGTGGTCAGCGCAGGATGGAGGCTCAGTGGTCAGCACAGGATGGAGGCTGAGTGGTCAGCACAGGATTGAGTGGTCAGCACAGGATGGAGGCTCAGTGGTCAGCACAGGATGGAGGCTCAGTGGTCAGCGCAGAATGGAGGCTCAGTGGTTAGCGCAGGATGGAGGTTCAGTGGTGAGCGCAGGAGGATGGAGGCAGAGTGGTCAGCACAGGAAGGAGGCAAGTGGTCAGCACAGGATGGAGGCTCAGTGGTCAGCGCAGGATGGAGGCTCAGTGGTCAGCGCAGGATGGAGGCTGAGTGGTCAGCGCAGGATGGAGGCAGAGTGGTCAGCGCAGGAAGGAGGCAGAGTGGTCAGCGCAGGATGGAGGCTGAGTGGTCAGCACAGGATGGAGGCAGAGTGGTCAGTGCAGGAAGGAGGCAGAGTGGTCAGCACTGGATGGAGGCAGAGTGGTCAGCGCAGGATGGAGGCAGAGTGGTCAGCACTGGATGGAGGCAGAGTGGTCAGCGCAGGAAGGAGGCAGAGTGGTCAGCACTGGATGGAGGCTCAGTGGTCAGCGCAGGAAGGAGGCAGAGTGGTCAGCACTGGATGGAGGCAGAGTGGTCAGTGCAGGAAGGAGGCAGAGTGGTCAGCACTGGATGGAGGCAGAGTGGTCAGCGCAGGATGGAGGCAGAGTGGTCAGCACTGGATGGAGGCAGAGTGGTCAGCGCAGGATGGAGGCAGAGTGGTCAGCGCAGGACAGAGGGTGAGTGGTCAGCCCAGGACGGAGGGTCGGTGGTCAGCGCAGGACGGAGGGTCGGTGGTGAGGCCAGGACGGAGGGTTGGTAGTCAGGCGAGGACGGCGGCTCTGTGGTCAGCAGAGGAGGGAGGCTTGGTGGTCAGGCCAGGATGGCGGCTCTGTGGTCAGCAGAGGAGGGAGGCTCGGTGGTCAGGCCAGGACGGCGGCTCGGTGGTCAGCAGAGGACGGAGGCTCGGTGGTCAGCAGACGACGGAGGCTCGGTGGTCAGCGCAGGACGGAGGCTCAGTGGTCAGCCCAGGATGGAGGCTCAGTGGTCAGGCCAGGATGGAGGCTCGGTTGTCAGCGCAGGTGAGGTGGGCGGAGCCAGGTGGGAGCGGGGCAAGGTGGGTGGAACAAGGTGGGCGGAGCCTGGCGGGATCGACACAAGGTGGGCGGAGCCTGGCGGGAGCCCCACGAGGTGGGCGGAGCCTGGGGTAGTCCCGGGAGGTGGGCGGAGCTTGGCAGGAGTCCCGGGAGGTGGGCGGAGCTTGGGGGAGCCCCGCGAGGTGGGCGGATCTTGGCGGGAACCTCGTGAGGTGGGCGGAGCTTGGCGGGAGCCCCGCGAGGTGGGTGGAGCCTGTTGCGAGGTGGGCGGGGCCAAGCGGGAGCGGCACAGCGGGATTGCGGTGGGGTAAGTATACCGGAGACTGGTAGTCTGCATGAGAGTATGAGTGTGAGTGTGTGTGGGGGGGGAGGGGTACGATAGTGTTGTGTCAGGGGTGTACGTGTGTGTGGACGTGGGTTGGGGGGTGAGTGCCGAGTAGTGTGGGTCGCCAGGGTACTCTCGCTTAGGGCGGCCATCTTGGTCCACCCTGAGCGGGTGTACCCTGAGACAAAGTTATGGAAGTGTGTGCAAAGTGACGGAACTGACGTCACAAATCTCTTGTGGTTTTATATATTAGATATCCAGTCATCCACAGTCCACGATTGCTTTTCCTTAGCCCATTGTAATCTTGTTTTTTTCTGTTTAGGTGTTAATGATGGCTTTTCTTTAGCTTTTCTGTATGTAAATCCCACTTCCTTTAGGCGGTTTCTTACAGTTTGGTCACAGACATTGACTCCAGTTTCCTCCCATTCGTTCCTCATTTGTTTTGTTGTGCATTCCCTGTTTTGGAGACATATTGCTTTAAGTTCCCGGTCTTGACGCTTTGATGTCTTCCTTGGTCTACCAGTATGTTTGCCTTTAACAACCTTCCCATGTTGTTTGTATTTGGTCCAGATTTTAGACACAGCTGACTGTGAATAACCAACATCTTTTGCGACATTGCATGATGATTTACCCTCTTTTAAGAGTTGGATAATCCTCTCCTTTGTTTCAATTAATATGTCCCGTCTTGGAGCCATGATTCAGGTCGGTCCACTTGGTGCAGCAGCTCTCCAAGGTGTGATCACTCCTTTTTAGATGCAGACTAATGAGCAGATCTTATTTGATGCAGGTGTTAGTTTTGGGAATGAAAATTTACAGGGTGATTCCATCATTTTTTCCTCAGAATTGAGTGATTCTATAATTTTTCCCTCTGCTTGGTCTGAAAAAAAGTTACCCTTACTGACTACCACATTTCTATCTTGATTTCTTTTAGTGTTTCTTCAAGCCATAAAGTTGCCATGTGAAATTACTTGTTTTGTGCCAGGTCTGTGATCTGCTTTTTTTCTACAACATTAAACAACTGAATGAACATCCCCCGAGCCAGGTGAGTCCAACATTTTTGCCAGGGGTTGTATACAGGAGAAAACGAGAGAATAGGCTTCTATTCGCAATTAAAAGGGGTTTATTATTGCCTTTCACAGAGGCACACAACAAGAGACAGTCATCAAGTTTCAGACCTGATGGGTAATTAAAAAATGGTTTATGTGATACACTGACCATCTTATGTTATTGGTGCACCTTTGGTATATACCTGTGATTTCTCTTGTTGCAGCACTTTACAATTATGGGTATATGTAATATTAATAGTGAAATGTTAAACTGTAAGCATTGTACAAAACTCTGATGACTATATGCACTTTAATTGCAAAATTACAATTTGGGTATTTATGTATAAAATGATGAAGATGGAGTGTATATACTCACGTAATGTACTCTACTTGTACCCTATGTCTCTATGCTGTATCTCATGCACTAGTGCACTTTGACTGCCTCTTGGTGTGTGCCTTCTGTGAAAGGGAATAATACAACCCTTTTAATTGCAAATAGAAGCTTATTCTCTTGTTTTCTCATGTGTATAATACTGTATATAGCAGTATGGGTCCAGGATGGGGAATATATATCAAAATGGAGGGACATACACTGTGTGCAGAATTATTAGGCAAATGAGTATTTTGATCACATGATACTTTTTATCCATGTTGTCCTACTCCAAGCTGTATAGGCTGAGAGCCAACTACCAATGAAGTAAATCAGGTGATGTGCATCTCTGTAATGAGGAGGGGTGTGGTGTAATGACATCAACACTCTATATAAGGTGTGCTTAATTATTAGGCAACTTCCTTTCCTTTGGCAAAATGGGTCAGAAGACAGATGTGACGGCTCTGAAAAGTCCACAATTGTGAGATGTCTTGCAGAGGGATGCAGCAGTCTTGAAATTGCCAAACTTTTGAAGCGTGATCACCAAACAATCAAGCGTTTCATGGCAAATAGCCAACAGGGTCGCAAGAAGCGTGCTGGGCAAAAAAGGCGCAAAATAACTGCTCATGAATTGAGGAAAATCAAGCGTGAAGCTGCCAAGATGCCATTTGCCACCAGTTTTGCCATATTTTAGAGCTGCAATGTTACTGGAGTATCAAAAAGCACAAGGTGTGCCATACTCAGGGACATGGTCAAGGTAAGGAAGGCTGAAAAACCACCACCTCTGAACAAGAAACATAGGATAAAACGTCAAGACTGGGCCAAGAAATATCTGAAGACTGATTTATTAAAGCTTTTATGGACTGATGAAATGAGAGTGACTCTTGATGGGCCAGATGGATGGGCCAGAGGCTGGATCAGTAAAGGACCGAGAGCTCCACTCCGACTCAGATGCCAGCAAGGTGGAGGTGGGTACTGGTATGGGCTGGGATAATCAAAGATGAACTTGTAGGACCTTTTCGGGTTGAGGATGGAGTGAAGCTCCACTCCCGGACCTACTGCCAGTTTCTGGAAGACAACTTCTTCAAGCAATGGTACAGGAAGAAGTCGGGACCGTTCAAGATAAACATGATTTTCATGCAGGACATTGGTCCATCACATGCATCCAACTACTCCACAGCGTGGCTGGCCAGTAAAGGTCTAAAAGAAGACAAAAATAATGACATGGCCCCTTGTTAACCTGATCTGAACTCCATAGAGAACCTGTGGTCCATCATAAAATGTGAGATCTACAGGGAGGGAAAACAGTACACCTCTGGGAATAGTGTCTAGGAGGCTGTGGTGGCTGCTGCACACAATGTTGATCGTAAGCAAATCAAGCAACTGACAGAATCTATGGATGGAGGCTGCTGAGTGTCATCATAAAGAAAGGGGGCGATATTGGGCACTAATTGTTTTGGAGGTTTTGTTTTTGCATGCCAGAAATGTTTATTTCTAAATGTTGTGCAGTTATATTGGTTTACCTGGTGAAAATAAACAAGTGAGATGGGAATATATTTGTTTTTTATTAAGTTGCCTAATAATTCTGCACAGTAATAGTTACCTACACACACAGATATCCTCCTAAGAGCCAAATCTAAAAACCCTCCAACTTCCAAAAATATTAAGCTTTGATATTTATGAATCTTTTGGGTGATTGAGAACAAAGTTGTTGATCAATAATAAAAATAATCCTCTAAAATACAACTTGTCTAATAATTCTGCACACAGTGTATTTACCAGAGTGGGTTCAGGATGAAGAACATACATAACAGGACACTATTAGGATGGGAAACATAATTATCAGAATGGGGAACATATATTATATACATATCTATCTATCTATGGAGGACATATATACTAAGATGGGCTCAGAATGGGGATATATGCCAGGATCGGTACATATATACCAGAAGGAGACATATATACCAGGATGAGTAACAGATATACCAGGATGGAGGACATATACACCAGGATGGGAGATATTAGTGCATAATGAAGGGAGTGGGGACAACACTTGTGTCTTTCTAGGCTTTATAAGACTACAAGGGCCCCGTCCATCTGACCGACATGCAGGAAGGAGGGGCCCATCAGACTGTGGTTACAGCACTGGTAGAGATCATAGAAAACCACACAGAGAGGAGGAAAGTCATTACACCGAGCGAAAGACCGAGACAAGAGACAATAATGGAGCCTCCACATACCTCCACCTGCAGAGCCGCCACCACATATATGGCTGCTCTGTGCTTACAGGACCTGTGATGATGTCACATGGAGGGGAGGAGTCAGGGGTCACATGATCAGCTCCTTAGCGTATCGAGAGCCCTTTGTGTTTGTGTGCGCGTGCGTGCGTGTGTGTGTACACAAGGTGTATAGGGCAGAGCCGAGTGTGTACGAGGTGTATGGAGCAGAGTCGAGTGTGTACGAGGTGTACGGAGTGGAGCAGAGTGTGTACGAGGTGTACTGAGCGAAGCCGAGTGTGTACGAGGTGTACGGAGCAGAGCCGAGTGTGTACGGCGTGTACGTGGTGAAGTCGCACATGTACGAGGTGTATGGAGCGGAGCCGAGTGTGTACGAGGTGTACAGAGCGGAGCCGCACATGTACGAGGTGTACGGAGTGGAGCTGAGTGTGTACAAGGTGTACAGAGCGGAGCCGCACATGTACGAGGTGTACGGAGTGGAGCCGAGTGTGTACGAGGTGTACGGAGCGGAGCCGAGTGTGTACGAGGTGTGCAGAGCCAAGTGTGTATGAGGTGTACGGAGCAGAGCCGAGTGTGTACGAGATGTACGGAGTAGAGCCGAGTGTGTACGAGATGTACGGAGCGGAGCAGAGTGTGTACGAGGTGTACAGAGCGGAGCCGCGTGTGCACAAGGTGTACGGAGCGGAGCCGAGTGTGTACGAGGCGTACGGAGCGGAGCCGCATCTGTACAAGGTGTATAGAGTGGAGCCGCGTGTGTACGAGGCGTACGGTGCGGAGTCATATGTGTACGAGGTGTACGGAGCGGACCCATGTGTGTATGAGGCATACGAGGTGCACGGAGCGGAGCCGCATGTGTACGAGGCATAAGGAGTGGAGGCGTGTGTGTACGAGGCGTACGGAGCAGAGGCGTGTGTGTACGAGGCGTACGGAGCAGAGGAGTGTGTGTACGAGGCGTACGGAGCAGAGGCGTGTGTGTACGAGGTGTATGGAGCAGAGCCGCATGTGTACGAGGCGTACGGAGTGGAGGCGTTGTGTCTACACGGCTTACGGAGCCGTGGCATGTGTGTACGAGGCTTACGGAGTGGAGGCGCGTGTACGAGGTGTATAGAGCAGAGCCGCATGTGTACGAGGTATACGGAGCAGAGGCGTGTGTACACGGAGTACGGAGCGGAGGCAGGTGTACAGAGTGGAGTGTGTACGAGATGTACACACTCCACTCTGTACACCTGCCTCCGCTTCTGCTCTATGCAAGTCACTGCACTGGCTGCCTATACACTATAGGATCCAATTCAAACTGATTGTTCTCACCCACAAAACTCTTCACAGTGCAGCACCTCCCTACATCTCCTCCCTCATCTCTGTCTATCACCTTACCCGTTCTCTTCGGTCTGGAAGTGACCTTAGACTAACATCTGCACTAATCAGAACCTCCCACTCCCGGCTCCAAGACTTCTCCCGAGCTGCACCAATTCTCTGGAATGCTCTACTACAAGAAATCAGGACTATCCACAACTTACGTAGTTTCAGGCGATCCCTAAGAACATCTTTTTAGGGCGGCCTATCATGATTCCTAGTCAGCATCTAGACATAGCCTATCCGCTCCACCAGTCTCAAGTGGATCACAAATAATATTTAGTGGCCACTTATGCTGCTCCTGTCTGATCCCCATCTCCTCCTTAAATTGACTATACCATCACTGTAAATAAGCACCTGTATTTTGTCACCCCCACCTCATTGTTAGATTGTAAGCTCTTATGAGCAGGACTGTCATTATTTTGCTCTAATTATTGTATTATGCTTTGTATTGTATTGTTTTTGTACTGTATTGTATCGTATTTTCTGATAACTGTTTCTTATGATTGTTAAATATGATTTTCTGTATTGTAAAGCGCTGCGGAATATGTTGGCGCTATATAAATAAAGATTATCATTATTATTATGTGCAGTTCCCACAGAGCAAAGCTGATAATGGAAAAAGTCTTAATCCAAACACAGTCCAAGATTTAATACAGTGCGGTGAAATTAACACTAGAGTCCAGAAACAGTCCTGAGCACCGCACTTGCAAATAACAGACTAATTAGCAGCAGAGCTTTACTTGCAGGAGAGTGGACTGGTAGCAGGGAAAATCCTTACTGAGCACAGCCTATAGCTGGGAGGTAAGCCAAGAACAGGTGAGGCCAGCAGAGCAGATGACTGCGGAGTAATTAGAAGAACTGATTTGGAGTAGCTGGAGAAAAAGCAAACAGATGATTGTAGGGAAGCCAGAATTGGAGAAAAATGGTCAAGACCAGAGCTTATATAAGCAGGAGAGCAGGAACACATGGGCAGGACAAGGTAGCAGATACCTTGGGTAAGGGTGAGGAGACACAAAAGGTAACCAGGAAAAGCTGGAGTCCTGACACCCACTGGCCTCCTTTGCCTCCCCCAACCACCTCTCTATATCCAGGGGTAGGCAGACAGTTGGTGCCTCAGTCACTGAGGTACCACAGGGAGTGACCTGTAGCATTTGAAGAGCAAAGGGGTCTTGATTAAACAAGTCAGGACATGTCAACAAGGGTTCATCAAGATGCAAAGACACATCCAGGTGATAACTGAGATAATTCAATCATCGGAAGCTCTGTGGTGCAATTATGACTGGAAAGAATGGGGGAATACACAGAATGATACAGAAAATCAGTACACATATAAACAAGTTGATAGCCAACACACCATATCATACCATCACAGGGACATTGATGGTTTGTCACAGTCAATCTATTACCAGGTCTTGAATTGTAATGGCAATCATCTGAACCACAGAACCGCACCCTCAGGATTTCGATGTGGTTAAAGACACAATGTTAATCATCTAGATAGCTTTATCACTATTGAAAAGGCCACGGTAGGTGTTAACACTGATTGTGGCTAGTGCAGCTGGGAATCAGCTATAGTTTACATTGTGTATAGATAAAATGGTCGCACTACAGAGAAAAGGATTTCTCAGTATACTGTCCTCGCACACGTGTGTAGTGAGACGTAGGTAAACCCCCCATTTCTGTTTAAGAATGAGGCTGTTAAGCTGTAACCTTCCTTATTCATGGTTGTCAGTGAAATATGAATTGTTTACATTGGTGTAGCTACACAGCCAAAACTGACATAAGACTTTCCCCCACCAGATTCTACAGGCAGCCCCTCACTCTCTCTGTCCCCCTCCTCTATCAGGAATTTTCACGACAAGCCATAAACCTGAACTAAGCTGAAAGCCAACTGGTTTGTGCTGGTCAGGGCCGGTTTTAGGCAAAATGGGGCCCTGGGCAAAAGGTTAAAGTGGGCCCTAAATGCTCACATATTGCACCATCACACTCAGACATTTAGGTTACATTTACATAGCGCAATCTATAATATTCAAGTCATTCAGCGCTTGTTTCTAGCCTCTTTACACAGGATAATGAAGAATGATGGGTGCAGAGCAATCACCGGTGGAGCAATCTGTCCTCTACAGATTCATACTATCGGCAGCACTTCTGCAGTTTGCAGCAGGCGATGTGCTGTCGAGAACAAGGATTTTTGTTCCTCCATAAACATCCAATCACCCGATGATGAGCAGCATTTTGCTCGTTTGTTGGGCGACTGACGACATGTTTACACCTAGGAACTCTCGTCTGTGCTGCTGGGATTTATAAATGTAGATGTTACATACATGCAACACACGGTATGTGGCACAAACACAATATATTACACTTATACACCGAGCAACACACATAGACACACACATCCATTCCCATCATTGTCTGTCACACAGCCCGACTCCTCCAGGGAGAGTCGCTCTTTCTAACCTCTTATCCTCTGACCAAGAGATGGGGATTGTGAACACAGGACTCCTTATATTGATTAAACATTACCTACAAGTGTTTAACAAAATAGGATTTACACACTGGAGAGTCAGTAAGAAGGATGTTTCCATAGGATCATCTACTTAAATGTCATCTTTAACAAACATCTGTTCTATTCTTCATATTATGAAACAAATACATTTGAATTGAGCCCCATTCTGGTGTCTTGTGTTGTTCTGGGGTCACTAGTAAAAATATTTATTTTAAAGGAGTGTGATACCAATGTGATAAGAATGGTGGGTGATTGTGTTTAGATAGCTATCCTGTTAATAGATAGTGATCACAGGTCTTACTATTCCTTATTATTACTCAGTACCAGTTAATACAGCTGAACTTTTAATGATTTTTGTCTTGCCATGATGAGATTATGCGCTCAGGAGCTGGATACAAGCAAGGTCAAATTGCTGACTTGCTATAATAAGATCATAACACAAACAAGGCTTCATGAGCGAGGTCAAGTAAAATTGTTTACCTGACAAAATAAGATCACGCGCTAGGGTGTTGGATACAAACAAGTGTCCATGAGAAGATTAAGTAAACTGCGCATGTCTCCACGTGTAATTCCAAATGTGTATAAAAGTTCGGGGCTACGCTCAGTGAGGGGGGACTTTTCAGAAGACAACGTGGACGCGCTTTCTTCTGTGATGTTGATGCCAGGATATTCTCCTACTCGCTCATCGAGTCCCCTGATGGAGAGGGTGAAGCTGCAATATCCGGTAACGTATTGATGCTTACTTGATTCTATGTATGTTAAATATGTATTAGTAAGGGCTGCTATATTCTCTGATTCAACTTATGCCAAATCATGTGCCTAATTAATAATCTTTAATACTTAATAAATCAAGTAGTTTTGCTAAAGAGAATCTCTGTATTCTTGCCTGATACGTATATCAGTGAGCGCTACGTAAGTTGAGGTTTCTCCCCAATATAGTGTAATTTAGCAAGACATAAATTTGGCATAGTCAGCAGGATACCCTATTGTTGCAGGTATATAAAGAATTAAGGTAAATTTTTAAATAATTATCGATCTTTTGCCACTTTGCCAAAGTGTTCAAAAAAACGTAAGGATAAGTCAAAAGAAGCTATTGTGGAGAATCCCGGCTGGACCGAGGCTCCATATAGCATTGTTGCACATGAGTTGCATAATTGTGGATTGGCAGAGCAATGGCTGGATAAGCTCAAAGATTCTGAACCCTATAATGTTGTTGATGTACTTATAGGGATCCCTGCAAAGGCAGGTGATGTGGTATCCCCTCGATGTTGTGAAGTTACTCGAGGGATCCCTGCAAAGGCAGGTGATGTGGTAGCCCCTCAATGTTGTGAAGTTACTCAAGATAGTCCCTGCAAAGGCAGGTGATGCAGTAATATTGGGGAAGCGCAACTGGGCGCTAGCCTCAGCCTATATAGCAGTTCATAGGTAAAATTCTCAGCTGGTTAAGAAAGTGAAGCGCACGTTGGTGTGCAGGGTTTGAATCTATTGGCATGTTGCCAAAAAAAAATGTTCAAAGTTGCATAACTTGTAAATTAAAGAAATATATATATATTTTGTTTAAGGGATAGTGCAAACACATTGCATTTGTGTATTAACATTTGTTTGTCGAATAATTGTGTGTGAAAGAACGTGATTGGTACGAGACTCCTTGATTGAACTGAATGACCGTATGCATGTAATAAGGATTTAAAAATAAAAATCCTGACTGTATAAAGGAGTCCAATTAGGTGTGATCCCTGGTCAACTGGCATCAGGGATAAAACGGAGGAACATTAGCATGTGATAAACACATATCAATTAGACTTGTGAGAATGAGATAAGCTGAAACCAAGTATTTTGTTAACATTGCGAAACTAAGCAGAAAGACTGGGAATACACGTAGTCGGGCTTGTCCTGTCCGTGTTTTGCCGGTGGCCTATGGTTTTGCAATAAACTAACTAATATTTGGGGAGGCTGCAAGTGAAACAATTGTGTTGAAAGTTCCACAGATTTTGTGTGGGTTGTGCAGGTTTCAGAAAAAGTTGGATGTCCGAGGCTGGTCCGAGGCTCCCTAGAATATCATAGCGCAGGAATTGTTACATAGTAGATTAGCTGATTCTTGAAATAATAAGATCAAGGGTTGATAACCCCTTGATGTTGTTAATGTACTCGAGAGAAACCCTGCCAAGGCAGGTGATGCTATACAGTTAGGAAGGTGAAACTGGGTATTAGCTATTTTAGGCAAATTAAAGTGAGATGTTACCTCTATGTGATAAAGAGGCATTGTCAACAACCAATACTGTTTTCTCATGTTGATGCCCATGTACCTACTGACTCACTTGAACGTTTGTTTAATTCTAAAGCAGATAAAGCAGCAGCCATCCGACAGACCAGCACCAGAACTGACAAAGAAAAAGTTGAACAAGTCAGACACCCTTTATGGGCAATGGAGGGATAATTTGAGTGAAGCATTACAGATAATCAATAACAAGCCTATTACTGACTCAATGACACCTCTCATGAGAATGTTGACACCTAACCTCACCATACACGAAGCCCATATGGTGGACACGGTTATCTACTGGAAAGTGCATAAAGAAGCCAAAATTCCAACAAGAGCTACCCCATTATCTGCTGGTTTAGATTTAAGTGCTCCGGAAGCAGTGGTAGTTCCCTCAGGTAAGGTGAAACCCATTCCCACGGGATTGGGGTGTCAAATCCCCAAGGATCATTATGGACAGACAGCCACACGGTCAAGTCTGGCCCTAAAAGGAGCCATAGTGGTGGGGGGAGGTATTGATGCTGATTATCAAGGAGAAATCAAGGTTCTCATGTTGAATCTAGAGGCAGAACCCTTAGTGTTGTCTACGGGACAAAGGATTGCCCAAATGTTACTCATACCTGTAAACTTGTCCCTAGTTAAGGAAGGAACAGCCCCTACAGAACTGACAGGGGAGACATAGGTTTTGGGTCCTCCAATATCACAAATGTGGGGGCCAAAATATGGGTACAGAATACCCAAGGACCGCCATCTGAGGCTGAGGTCATTGCAGTGGGAAAAGATAGAACTCTGCTAATAATGAGACCTGGAGTAGCAAAATGGGAGTATATCCCACAGGAAAAATGTTATTTGCAAGAATAATGGTTGATTTTAATTTACAGATTGTGTAAAAAAGTGGAATCTGTGGTGTTGGATATTGGGAAGATCTCGAGAACAAGATGGAGAAATTTCTGTCCATGATATTCATCTCCATGGTCACTGGATGGAGCAATTTATACCAAGAAGAGCCGATGGCCAGCAAGTTTTTAGTGCACCATCAAGTAATAACAGAAGCATTGAATAACAGTCAATATACATATTGTTGGATTTGCACTAATTTTCCTGTTACAGCCACCAGTATTCCTTTTCTGGCTATCCCAGTATTGATGGAAGAAATTTTAAAGTGGAACAATTGCTCAGACACCTTTGCCAATAATGATGCCCGAAATACTCGATTGTGGAATACTACAGTACCTATCCCTGTAGTAGGATGGGTTAATCTTACATGGTGGCAAGGAAATCTGAGTGCGACAGTTAGAAATTTGCAATATCTAATTTTTAAAGGAGTGGCTTGGGTGCCGAGAAATAAAATTGGATTAACTGATCTGGGACTTCTCCCTATGGACAATATACGGATAAGTTTTAGAACAACTACAAATACAGCAGACACTTTTAAACCTAGCTTGCTAGAAAGAGTAATTCATGATGTATTGTGGCCTTACGCCAATATGTTCATTAATGGAACTAATGAAACTTGTAGTAATCTATCAGGTAATATAATATGTAATGAATCATCTGAATATCAAGCTAATGAACCAAGTTGTGGTAACCCTGATGCAGGATATTGTAGTCCTGTTGGACAGCAACCAGGGTGGTTAGTGGGGCTCTTGCATGGAGTTTTCCAAATAATGTTGTTTTTAGTTTTGATATATGCATTACCGGTAGTTAAAGTTATTATATTTGTGATACGATGTTTTTTTGAAACAATCAAATAGTTCAAAATCAGTTATAATGATGGTCTATTTGAAATAGAAAGGTTTAAGCATCAATATGCTGTATCCTATCACTGGTGAGACATAATCTTTCTTTTCAGTTGAAAAAGCTACTATACTGGATAAATCTGTCTAGTATTAGTAAACGCCATAATAGTAATTATCCTCATGGAATTGCTATATGGCATATCAAATGATCTGTAGGAAACCAAAAGTACTGATGGTGACCTATGGTAATGGAAAATCATACCTGTGCTCAAGGACCGAGTGTGATACCAATGTGATAAGAATGGTGGGTGCTTGTGTTTAGATAGGTATCCTGTTAATAGATAGTGAGCACAGGTCATATTATTCCTTATATTATTCAGTACAAGTTAATACAGCTGAACTTTTAATGATTTTTGTCTTGCCATGATGAGATTATGGGCTCAGGAGCTGGATACAAGCAATGTCAAATAAATTGCTATAATAATAAGATCATAACACAAACAAGGCTCTATGAGCGAGGTCAGATGAAATTGTTTACTTGACAAAATAAGATCACGCGCTAGGGTGTTGGATACAAACAATTGTCCATGAGAAGATTAAGTAAACTGCGCATGTCTCCATGTGTAATTCCAAATGTGTATAAAAGTACGGGACTACGCTCAGTGAGGGGGGACTTTCCTGAAGACAACGTGGACGCACTTTCTTCTGTCATGTTGATGTCAGGATATTCCCCTACCCACTGATCGAGTTCCCTGATGGAGAGGGTGAAGCTGCAATATCCGGTAACGTATTGATGCTTACTTGCTCCTATGTATGTTAAATATGTATTAGTAAGGGCTGTTATATTCTCTGATTCAACTTATGCCAAATCATGTGCCTAATTAATAATCTTTAATACTTAATAAATCAAGTAGTTTTGCTAAAGAGAATCTCTGTATTCTTGCCTGATTCGTATATCAGTGAGCGCTACGTAAGTAGGGGTTTCTCCCCAATATAGTGCAATTTAGCAAGACAGGTTTCTACTCAAAACGTCATGACCAGAGTACTGTGTCCTCTTTTCAACAGTTCCTACAAGCAGGTCTGAAGCTAAACATTCTGAAGACTGTGTTCAGTAATCAACGCCAACTTGAATGGTGCAATGTCTAGACATCTGCTGATAGCTCGAATCTTTAACACTAAAAGTCCCAGGAATTTCGAGCTCCCCCCTGAAGTCCCGAAAGAGGGTCAAATGACCCTTAGTCCAAACTGACAACTCTGATGGTCCCAATTAGCATCCTTTCATTTGTAAATGTGGCCTAAAATCCTTCAGGTCATTCGACCCGTCTCTGGGTTCCAAAGGTAGAAATGTTAAATGACCCCTCTCTGGGACTTCTAGTGTTAAAGCGGTGAAGAGTTCCTTCCTGGGATTTCTTGCTCCTTCTTAATGCTCTTCAAGGACCTCCGCAGGCTTCGATCAAGCACATCTCCTGGTAGACTCTGTTCCTGGTAGTGCTTACATCAGCTAAAAGAATTGGAGAATGCCGGGCATTGTCTTCCAGGGAACCATATCTCCGCATTGCGTTGGATCATATAGCTTTGAGATTCATGCCAGGGTTCTGGCCAAAAAGGGGTTCTTCATTGAACAACATCCAAGAGGTTATTCCAGTACTCAGTGACCATGACAATGAAAAATGTCTCGCTTTATTGGAGGTTCGGAGGATGGTCCTAATCTATCTACAGAATACGCTCATGTTCAGGAAGGACAAAAACCTGTTTGATCAGTTTACAGGGCTGAATCGCAGCGAAAAAGCTAGCAAGAGCACTCTAGCTAGATGGATCCAATCGGTAATCTGTGAATGCTACGTGACAAATCAACTGGAACCATTGTTGTCAGAGCTCATTCTACTCGCGCTCCATCCGCCTCATGGGCTGAACAGGCACACGTTCCACTGCATCACATCTGTAGAGGTGCAACATAGTCATCTTCATCTACATTCATGAAGCATTACCTGTCAGACATCTCAGCCTCTGCGGGCTCAGCCTTTGGCAAAGGAGTACTACATCAGGCGTCAAAGCGGATTCCCGACCCTAAGGCTGGAATTACACTGTCCGTGTGACATGCGAGGCTCGGATCAGTCACCTGGAACGGCCTCTCCCTGTCAGGACGGGAATGTCAGCTGCTTGTATTTCTATGCAGCTCCACACTCCCGTACAGAGAGGGGGAGGCTGTTGGGGGTTAATGATCCGACACTCGTCTGAGAGACTCGCATATCACATGGACAGTGTGATTCCAGCCTAAGTGGGGTATTGCTTGCTAAGTCCCATACTGTGCTGCCGTAGGATGACCAGGAAAGATAGGAATTTACTTACCCGAAATTTTCATTTCCTTTAGTCCTTAGGCAGCACAGACTTCCTTCCCATTTTATCCATTAATGCTTGACAATTACACATATTGTGTGGTGTCTTCCCCCCCCCGCTCCTTTATAGGGCGGGGGGGGGGGACATAGGAGGTGTCAATTGGCTAATTATTTGCTATTGCTAATTAACATGTCTTCTGTTCCAACTAGGGATTAAGGGTTTAACCCATACTGTGCTGCCTATGGACTCCAGGAAATGAAAATTTAGGGTAAATTTTTTATCTATATTCACCCTATATCTCATGGAATACGGCAGCGCGGTTTTTAACCCTTCATCCTCCCTTCTCTGCTTTTCTGAGATAATTACTTTTGCGTTTTCATTGGCTGTAAGCTATAATCATCAACATTAACAGAAATAAACATTTGAAATTATTATTTTTATTATTTATTGTTATTATTATTTATTTATATAGCACCATTAATTCCATGGTGCTGTACATGAGAGTGGTTTTATAAAAAAATATAGATATAGTTTACAGAAAACAAATTAACAATGACAGACTGGTACAGTGGGAGAGAGCCCTGTCCTTGCAGACTTACATTCTACAGGATAATGGGAAGGAGACAGTAGGTCGGGTGCAGCAGCTCCGGTGGCGTTGGGATAGATCACTCTGTGTGTAATGACTCTATATAATATATATGTTTCACTTTTTGTATTGAATTACTGAAGAAAATAAACCTTTTGATGATTGATCATTGAGATGCACCTGTATGTGTAGTCAGCATTATTTTCCATTTTAATTTTGTGGCTTGTGTCGGCCGGGCTTCAGCGTGGGGCTGTATGACGCGATCCGCGTCATTTCCGGCGCCGGGTGACGTATACAGCCGCACCGCTCTGTCAGCTTCAAAATGCGCACTGCGCATGCGCATGCGCAGTGCGGGACTTGAAGCCAACAGCGGCGCCGGTGTAAATACGTCACCCGGCGCCGGGAATGACGCGGATCGCGTCATACAGCCCCACGCTGAAGCCCGGCCGACACAAGCCACAGCGGTGAGGCGCGCAGGGAGGCGGCAATTTGAATCTCTCATGAAGATCACGCCTATGGAGGCGTCATAGTATGAAGAGGGGCAGCCTGAATGAGTGACTATGAATAGCATAGTCACTCATTATCATCACTAATGAGGTACTTATAAAACGTTTATATTCACTTTGACTCTGTGGATTTAGGAGCTAAAAGGAGTGTAGGGAAAGTGTTACTATGGTCTAGGGACAGCTTTTAATAGGTTTAAAGGTGTTTTGGGGGTGACAGGATCCCTTTAATGTGTATGGATTTATGAAGTTACACACAGCTCCGCCTTAGGGTGGAAACACACTATCCAAATTACATACGAGTCTCTCGGATGAGACTCGGATCAGTGACCCTGAACAGCCTCTCTCTCTCTAGAAGGGAGTGTGGAGCTGCTTAGAATCATAAGCAGCTGATGCTCCCGTCCAGAGAAGGGAGAGCCATTCTAAGTTACTCATCCGTGACACGTCTGACTTAGGCGGCCGTCACACGCACAGATATCGCGCAAGATATCGCTTGAACGCGGCAGATTAAACATCGCGTGAGCGATGTCTCGCGTGTGACGGCAGGATACGACGAGCGAGATCTGATCAAATCGCAAAATCGAGATCTGAGCTCCGGACCTCAGATCTAGCGATTTACGATTTAGCGATCTGCTTCATCGTGGTGTGTGACACCACGATGAACGATCTCCCAGCGGCAGAGCCTATGCTGGGAGATGGTAACTATGGTACACGTCGGGTAACTAAGCGACGCGCGGCGCCTAGTAACCCGATGTGTACCATAGTTACCAGCGAGATCGCGGATCCACATCGCTGGTGAGTCTGTCTGTGTGACATCTCACCAGCGATGTCAGCGATATTGTAAGCGATTGCGCGTGCACGTGATCGCTTACAATATCGTTCTAGATATCTTAGCGTGTGACGGCCGCCTAAGTCATATATCACACGGACAGTGTGATTCCACCCTTACACCTTGAACACATGCGACTTTGCCCCGTACACCTCGTACACACACGGCTCCGCTCTGTACACCTCGCACACACTCGGCTCCGCTCCGTGCACCTCGCACACACTCGGCTTCGCTCCGTACACCTCGCACACACTCGGCTCCGCTCCGTACACCTCGTACACACTCGGCTCCGCACACCTCGTACACACTCGGCTCCGCTCCGTACACCTCGTACACACTCGGCTCTGCTCCGTACACCTCGTACACACTCGGCTCTGCTCCGTACACCTCGTACACACTCGGCTCTGCTCCGTACACCTCGTACACACTCGGCTCCGCTCCGCACACCTCCGTACACACTCGACTCCGCTCCGTACACCTAGTACACACTCGGCTCCGCTCCGTACACCTCGTACACACTCGGCTCCGCTTCGTACACCTCGTACACACTCGGCTCCGCTCCGTACACCTCGTACACACTCGGCTCCGCTCCGTACACCTCGTACACACTCGGCTCTGCTCCGTACACCTCGTACACACTCGGCTCTGCTCCGTACACCTCGTACACACTCGGCTCCTCTCCGTACACCTCGTACACACTCGGCTCTGCTCTGTACACCTCGTACACACGTGGCTCTGCTCCGTACACCTCGTACACACTCGGCTCTGCTCCATACACCTCGTACACACTCGGCTCTGCTCCGTACACCTCGTACACACTCGGCTCCGCTCCGTACACCTCATACACACTCGGCTCTGCTCTGTACACCTCGTACACACTCGGCTCCTCTCCGTACACCTCGTACACACTCGGCTCTGCTCTGTACACCTCGTACACACGTGGCTCTGCTCCGTACACCTCGTACACACTCGGCTCTGCTCCGTACACCTCGTACACACTAGGCTCCGCACACCTCGTACACACTCGGCTCCGCTCCGTACACCTCATACACACTCGGCTCTGCCCCGTACACCTTGTGCACACTCGGCTCTGCCCCGTACACCTCGTACACACTCGGCTCTGCTCCGTACACCTTGTGCACACTCGGCTCTGCCCCGTACACCTCGTACACACTCGGCTCTGCTCCGTACACCTCATACACACTCGGCTCCGCTCCGTACACCGCGTACACACTCGGCTCGGCTCCGTACACCTCGTACACACTCGGCTCTGCTCCGTACACCTCGTACACACTCGGCTCTGCTCCGTACACCTTGTACACACTCGGCTCTGCTCCGTACACCTCGTACACACTCATCTCCGCTCTGTACACCTCGTACACACTCGGCTCCACTCCATACACCTTGTGCACACTCGGCTCTGCCCCGTACACCTCGTACACACTCGGCTCTGCTCCGTACACCTCATACACACTCGGCTCTGCTCCGTACACCTCGTACACACTCGGCTCTGCTCCGTACACCTCGTACACACTCGGCTCCGCTCCGTACACCTCATACACACTCGGCTCTGCTCCGTACACCTTGTACACACTCGGCTCCGCTCCGTACACCTCGTACACACTCGGCTCCACTCCGTACACCTTGTACACACTCGGCTCCGCTCTGTACACCTCATACACACTCGGCTCCGCTCCGTACACCTCGTACACACTCGGCTCCGCTCCGTACACCTCGTACACACTCGGCTCTGCTACATACACCTCGTACACACTCGGCTCTGCTCCGTACACCTCGTACACACTCGGCTCTGCTACATCCACACTGTAAATCCCTCCTGACCCCACACATAAACTTCACCCTATCCAGCACCATGAAAACTGGGGAGCTGATCATGTGACCCCTGACTCCTCCCCTCCATGTGACATCATCACAGGTCCTGTAAGCACAGAGCAGCCATATATGTGGTGGCGGCTCTGCAGGTGGAGGTATGTTCTGCACATTCCTCTTTATTCTCTGTCATTATCAGACGTTGTTCACACTTGTCTCTTTCCTTCTTTTGCTCGGTGTGCGGTAAGGAGTGGTCGGAGCCACAGGCTGGGGCCGGTTCGGATTCAGGCAGGATAGTGTCAGGTTCTGGTACAGGTCATTCTTTCACGCTCCCTAATTGAAGTCCTTTATATATAGCCCTTTCACTATTTCTCTGAACGTACATATGTGATCCAATTTAAATTGCTTGTTCTCACCCACAAAGCTCTTCACAGTGCGGCGCCCCCCTATATCGTCCCTCATCTCTGTCTATCACCTCACACGTTGTCTACACTCCGCAAGTGACTTTCGACTAATATCTGTCCTAATCCGAACCTCCCACTCCTAGACCTCTCCCGAGCTGCACCAATTCTCTGGAATGCTCTACCTCAAGAAATTAGAACTATCCACAACTTATATAGTTAAGGTGGTTCCTAAAAACACATGTTTTTAGGGCGGTGTTCCTAATCAAAGTCCTTTATATACAGTATAGCCCATTCACTATTTCTCTGAACATGATTCTGTGTCAAACCCAAAATCACTGCACAGATTGCCTGGTGATGACTCATGCAGCTTTTATCTATCCTCCATTTCTTCAAGATGACTGGACCATCAGTGTAAATAGCCATCTCATTGTGGATTGTAAGCTCTTACGAGCAGAGTTGTAATTGTTTTTGCTTTAATTATTATATTTTTTATGACTGTTTGTATATGAACCACTGAATTGTAATAATAATATTTATTCACTTATACAGCGCTATTAATTCCATAGAAGTTTACATACATCAGCAATGCTCTCCCCATTGGGGCTCAAAGTCTAACCATCCTATCAGTATGTCCTTGAAATGTTGAATGAAAGCATAGAACCCGGAGGAAACCCACAAAAACACAGGGACAACATACAAACTCCTTGCCAATGTTATTCTTTGTGGGATTTGAACCCAGGACCCCACTGCTGCAAGGCTGCAGTGCTAACCACTGAGCCACCGTACAGTGCTAACCACTGAGCCACCATATACAGTGCTAACCACTGAGCCACCATATACAGTGCTAACCACTGAGCCACCGTACAGTGCTAACCACTGAGCCACCGTACAGTGCTAACCACTGAGCCACCATACAGTGCTAACCACTGAGCCACCATATACAGTGCTAACCACTGAGCCACCATACAGTGCTAACCACTGAGCCACTGTGCCGCCCTCCAAACTGTAAAGTGCAAAATATGTTGGTGCTATTTAATCAGGACTGTGGAGTCAGTAAGGCTACTTTCACATTACGATTTTGAAGGGAGTCGATACTGTCCGATAAATTCGGACAGCATCGGCTCCCTTCTGATGCCTGGAATCGGATGCCAAATAGGCATCCGATTCCGGCATTAAATCGTAGCCTCCAGTCTGAGGAAAAAAAAAAAAAATATGCTCACCTATCCCCGAGCCCCCGCCGTCTCCCGCAGGCTCCCGGTGTCCTCGCGCTGTCTGCAGAGGTCTTCCTCATCTGTACAGGACCTGCCGTGATGTCACAGTCACATGAACGCAGGTTACACCATGTTAACAGGTGGTCACGTGATTGTGACATCACGGCAGGTCCTGTACAGATGAGGAAGACCTCTGCAGACAGCGCGAGGACACCGGGAGCCTGCGGGAGACGGCGAGGGCTCGGGGATAGGTGAGCATATTTTTTTTTAACCTCTGCTGTCCCAGTTAGGAGCAGTTTTACTGTACTGAGCATGCTCAGTACAGTAAAATCGGGTCCGAGGAGACAGATGTTTCCTCGGACCCTGCTCCATAGGGCCCCATGTTAAATTGATTGGACCAAATCGGATGTGCACAAAATGCCATCCGATTTGGTCCGATCCGATTCTGTCTGATTTTAGTCTGAGCAGGCTCCGATTTTTGCACCGAAAATAAAATCGGACAGAATCGGATCGGACCAAATCGGATGGCATTTTGTGCACATCCGATTTGGTCCGATGCCCATAGGGCTGCATGGGGGCCAAAATCGGTCCGATGCTGTCCGATTTTTATCGGACAGCATCGGATTTACAAAATCCGTAGTGTGAAACTAGCCTAAGCCAAACCTCCGACTCCCAACTCCCTCATACACAGCTCATGAATAAATGATACAAATTTATTGTAGTACAATGTGAATATCAGTTTTTCATCATTATTATGATACAATAATCAAGATATTTAGATAGAACATAATAATTAAAAATACTAATATTCACCATATATTGCATTGCACTACTGTACCCATTGCTTTATATGTTTTAGGAGCCGTAGTGGGTCCATTTTATACCGACTCCAGCGCCAGCTAAATTGGCTCAGATTTCACTTCGACTCACAGTCGTGATTTAAATAGAGATTATTATTAATGGGAGGTGACTACATTAATGATTCCCTTAAGCCCCCGTCACAAGGGGCGACATCGCCGCCCATTACAGAGGTGACGTGGGGGCGTGGCCTATCGCCGGCATCATCGCCCCTACGTCGCCTCATGTAAAGGGGCGATGTTGGGGCCAACCAGTCGCCTGGTTTCAGAGCAGTGCTCTGAAACCAGGTGACCATCATGGGGCGATGTGCACACATCGCCCCATGTAACCTGGCGCCGGCGACCTGTCAGGCAATGGGAGCCATGGGCTCCCATTGTCCTGCATCGCCGCTGGGGTTTCCAGACACCTCGCCGGCGATGCCGCCTTACAGCTCGCCGGCGATGCCGCCTGACAGCTCGCCAGCGCGGGGCTGGATATGTCGCCCCGTGTAAACGGGGAACGGCAACGCTGGAGGGGTGCCAAAAACGTGCGAGCAGCCACCAGTCGCCGCCGACATCCCCAGCCCCGTCTCCAGGTGTGACGGGGGCTTTACTGACATGTGGGGTACTGTTATGTAATATCCCGCCTCCCTGCCTCACAAGACGAGCCCACATCTTTCCTGTTAGATGATGGCTGTGATATTCAACCACTATCTGCCTCTAAAGATCAGGGCAGCTGTTAAATGCTGCTACTGAGCTCTGTTATTTACAGCACGCAGGCAGGGGGGAGCTTCAGTGGGTAGCCATGATGACTGAGCTTCTGCTGAAGACCTTCATGCCTCTGATGATGTCCTCCTGTAAATGCGATTCGTAGGAGACTGATTTTTGCTTTACTCATAAGTACTGGCGTCGGTAAACTGAACTTCCAACTCCAACTATGACTCATCAATTTCCCTGAGTCTAGCTTCAACTCTGATGGTGTGTTTACACGTCCTGATATCGGCGTCCAACTCCGACCAAAAGTCACGTGGTTCGTGCATTGGACCCGATATTGTTCGTGCGTTGTATGGTTTAAACATCCAATACGATGCACGAACGATGCCAAAACGATATCGGGGATCGAATGAGCAGGCTCTCCAACTGCCCGATATTGGATGGAGGTTGGAGCCGGATCAGGCTGTGTAAACGCCCGACTACGATGTGCAGTACAACGTCCCCTATTCACTCCCATGTTAAATGGTCGTTCCTGGGTCGGACGTACAAGGGGGGCGTAGACATCGTAGAGATGTTGTATGCCGATATCGCGCTGTGTAACATCTCCTATCCGATCTTGGAATTCTGCCCAGAAAAAGCGCGCTCCCGCGGCGTTGGGTACAATATCGTACCCATGTTGGGACGTGTAAACACACCATTACTCCACCAAAGTGGGCACAGACTCGAGACTCCGACGTCACAGCCATTGTATGTAGTCAATATATACAAAGCAAAGACAGCACTCACCATTTCGCGCTACATGCACTTCTACGGGTCCAAGGCTTTTGTTGGACCCGTAGAAGTGCATGTAGTGCGAAATGGTGACCGTCCCCTCACCTGCTGAACCCTCCCTGCACCATGTAACCCCGATATAAAAGAATAAAAACTGCACTGCAAGAGAATTCACGGTGAGTGTCGTCTTTCCTTTGCATATATTGTCTACTTGTTCTGAAGACTGAGCAACGCTGGGTAATAATCCACGCATACCACGGCTGTGCTTATGGCTGCACATCTCCACCGGTGCCTCGTTTCCTTCTGTTTATTGACATTGTATGTAGTCAGTTATCAAACCAAAACACAGGTCTTTT
>JARQOC010000006.1:496295727-496682361 GCA_033576535.1 Allobates femoralis
TTAATATGGGGCAGATCATCGTCACCCCTCACATATGTCTCTGTAGTATTAATATGGGGCAGATTATCATCACCCCTCACATAGGTCTCTGTAGTATTAATATGGGGCAGATCATCATCACCCCTCACATATGTCTCTGTAGTATTAATATGGGGCAGATCATCATCACCCCTCACATATGTCTCTGTAGAATTAATATGGGGCAGATCATCATCACCCCTCACATATGTCTCTGTAGTATTAATATGGGGTAGATCATCATCACCCCTCACATATGTCTCTGTAGTATTAATATGGGGCAGATCATCATCAGCCCTCACATATGTCTCTGTAGAATTAATATGGGGCAGATCATCATCACCCCTCACATATGTCTCTGTAGTATTAATATGGGGCAGATCATCATCACCCCTCACATATGTCTCTGTAGTATTAATATGGGGCAGATCATCATCACCCCTCACATATGTCTCTGTAGTATTAAAATGGGGCAGATCTTCACCCTGAAACAAAGATTGTAAAAGTCACAGACAGATGGAGAAGTCCCATCTATGATCAGCTGTAATCTGCCATCTCCACCGTTCTCATTACACAAGTATAAAACATAGAATACTGGAGGATAAAACAAGACTGAGCACAAGACCTTCACAGCCGTCTACACATCATAGGGAGATCTCATCACACCTTCTCTCCATCTACCTGATGATCCGGAGGAACATCGGGATCTTCTTGTTTACAGTCCTGTGGGAGAAGAGGACGGGGACATCTCTCTGGTGTTGTCCTCTTACTGGATAGACCTGGAGGAGACACATACAGGACTGAATTCATTCTTTCCATACAGATCATTATAGGCCGTGTGTATTTAGTCCTGTCTATTACCTGGTGATGTGAGGGGCGGCCGGGGAACCTCCATCATGACTATGTCCTTGTACAGATCTTTGTGTCCTTCTAAATACTCCCACTCCTCCATGGAGAAATAGACGGTGACGTCCTGACACCTTATAGGAACCTGACACATACAATGATACCATTGTCATCTTTCCCCGATCCCTTCATAGCGTTACTGTATAATGTCCCAGCAGCAGCAGCAGCAGCATTCCCAGCAGTGTCACCTCTCCAGTCAGCAGCTCAATCATCTTGTAGGTGAGTTGTAGGATCTTCTGGTCATTGATGTCCTCATGTATCAGGGGGTGAGGTGGAGGCCCCGTGATTGGGCTCAGGGCTCTTCCCTCAGACACAGGGTCCTGACAGCACAGATCACTAGAGCTCTTCACTACTGTGTAATCCTGGTTATGGAGAGACACATTAATAAATCTCCAGTCTCCAGACATTTCCAGAGTCCTCACCTCTCCAGTTCTGTCATCTGTTATTCTGTCCATAGATAAGAATGATGTCATGTGACATTGTCATCACAATCTCTCACCTCTCCAGTAACAAGGAAGAGGATCTCTAGGGTGAGGTGGAAGATCCTCTCCGCCATCTTGTCCCTGTCCAGATCCATCCTTGATGGTCAATCAGGAGAATTCTCTTCTATAGAAGATCTGAGAGGATCCGAGATTGTAGAGACCTGAATGAGGGAAGATGAAATGCTCTGTGCTTACAGGACCTGTGATGATGTCACATGGAGGGGAGGAGTCAGGGGTCACATGATCAGCTCCTCAGTTGTCATGGTGATGGATGAGGTAAAGTTTATGTGTGGGGTCAGGAGGGATTTACAGGGTGGATGTAGCAGAGCCGAGTGTGTGCGAGGTGTACGGAGCGGAGCCGAGTGTGTACGAGGTGTACAGAGTGGAGCCGAGTGTGTACGAGGTGTACAGAGCAGAGCCGTGTGTTTACGAGGTGTACAGAGCGGAGCCGAGTGTGTACGGAGCAGAGCAGAGTGTGTACAAGGTGTACGGAGCAGAGCCGAGTGTGTACGAGGTGTACAGAGCGGAGCCGAGTGTGTACGAGGTGTACGGAGCGGAGCCGAGTGTGTACGAGGTGTACGGAGCGGAGCCGAGTGTGTACGAGGTGTACGGAGCAGAGCCGAGTGTGTACGAGGTGTACGGAGCAGAGCCGTGTGTGTACGAGGTGTACGGAGCGAAGCCGAGTGTGTACGAGGTGTACGGAGCGAAGCCGAGTGTGTACGAGGTGTACGGAGCGAAGCCGAGTGTGTACAAGGTGTATAGAGCGGAGCCGAGTGTGTACGAGGTGTACGGAGCGAAGCCGAGTGTGTACGAGGTGTACGGAGTGGAGCCGAGTGTGTACGAGGTGTACGGAGCGGAGCCGTGTGTGTACGAGGTGTACAGAGCGGAGCCGAGTGTGTACGAGGTGTACGGAGCGGAGCCGAGTGTGTACGAGGTGTACGAAGCGGAACCGAGTGTGTACGAGGTGTACGGAGCGGAGCCGAGTGTGTACGAGGTGTACGGAGCGGAGCCGAGTGTGTACGAGGTGTACGGAGCGAAGCGGAGTGTGTACGAGGTGTACGGAGCAGAGCTGAGTGTGTACGAGGTGTACGGAGCAGAGCCGAGTGTGTACGAGGTGTACGGAGCAGAGCCGAGTGTGTACAAGGTGTACGGAGCAGAGCCGAGTGTGTACAAGGTGTACAGAGCGGAGCCGAGTGTGTACGAGGTGTACGGAGCGAAGCCGAGTGTGCACGAGGTGTACGGAGCGGAGCCGAGTGTGCACGAGGTGTACGGAACGGAGCCGTGTGTGTACGAGGTGTACGGAGCGGAGCCGAGTGTGTACGAGGTGTACGGAGCGGAGCCGAGTGTGTACGAGGTGTACGGAGCAGAGCCGTGTGTGTACGAGGTGTACGGAGCGGAGCCGAGTGTACGAGGTGTACGGAGCGGAGCCGAGTGTACGAGGTGTACGGAGCGGAGCCGAGTGTGTACGAGGTGTACAGAGCGAAGCCGAGTGTTTACGAGGTGTACGGAGCGAAGCCGAGTGTGTACGAGGTGTACGGAGCGGAGACGAGTGTGTACGAGGTGTACGGAGCAGAGCCAAGTGTGTACGAGGTGTACGGAGCGGAGCCGTGCAGAAGGTGTACAGAGCAGAGGCACGTGTGTACAAGGTGTATGTGTGGCCCCCCGCAACGAGTGTGTCACAGGAGGGTATTGCATCCCTGACTGCAGATGCAATATTCTCCGTGTCAGTAACGACACGGTTAATACTCAGAGCTCCATACCCTACATGCACCATTAGAATAGAGGGCCAATCAGGTCCTGGTGGGCGGAGTGTAGGAGTAGTGTGAAGGAGTAGAATGTAGGAGAGGAGAGAAAAGTGGTCGGTAGGGGAACGTAGGAGAAGTTGGCTCTGCACAGTGCCGTGCAGCCCCGAAGACCACCTACCGGTTGGCGCCATTATTCGGTGCCCTAAACCGGGACCTGGGCGACTACCTAAACGGGTCAATCTACACCTGCGCCCATTAACTACCGGATCACTGGTTCCGAGGTGAGCAAGTCGTTCACCGCAGCTCAGCAAACCAGAAGTGAAGGAACTGCTTCCTAGGAGCCCCTCACTGCAGCCGCAACTAGAGCCGTCTTGCCAGCGAAGTACCCACCATAGGGAATCAGGCTCCCCTCATACCGGGTCGTATACACCGGCAGGGAAATTCAAGTAGCCCCCTTTGTACCCGAACTGGCACACTAAAGCGACGTTGGCAAATAGAAAAGTTAAGAACGGAGGAACACCGCGGAGCTCTGAAACAACACCGGTCATTGCTGGGACCACCGGGTCCGTTACCTGTTGACTGTAGACCCTGTATCATCTTGCCGGTCCGTTACCTGTTGACTGTACACCCTGTGTCATCTTGCCAGTTACAGTAAAAGTCCCGTTATAGAGAATACTGGTGTCTGTGCTTCTTCAGAACTGTTTAACTCCGCATGCTAAGAATCACCGAGCTGCCATACACCACCGAGTGCAGCTCCTGGCCCAGGGGACTCCCGCTCATCCTGTGGGGAGCGTCCCATCTTGCTGCCGTACATCCCCCGAAGACCCAAGCAGCGCCGGTGAAATCACCGGAATTCCCGCAGGTGGCGTCACGACAAGAATAATTAACCCTTATCTGTTCAGCCAACCACTATTGATCTGGACCACCAGGCCCCACAGCCCCGGGCGCAGAACCGTGACAGGGAGGAACGCCCGCGACGTGAAGACCCAGCTACGGTGAGTCAGAACTTGGCGTCACGAACAGGATACGAGCAGGCCCGTTCCCTAACGGGTATTGTGTGCTTAAAGAACTTTTATTCCATCAAAAAAAAACTTTGTTCGACTAAACCGAACTTTTCATGCCTTTTTACCACTGAGTCAAGATGGCGATCAATATGGCGGATCCCGCCACGTGCATCACAAGGTGCTGGCTCAGGGGAGTGCCTTCGCCCCTCTTCGTGGGAGGGCCATGGCAGAGGCGCCTCAACTCTTGTCTGCCCCGATTGCTGGAAACAACCATGGGGGCGGGTCAAAGACTTCAGCCCACCCATGGACTACAAAAGCCACCAAGAAATAGGTGTGGCGAGGCTTTCCTAACAGCTCTGCTCCAAGAACGGTTACCAGGTCGAACGGGTGAGGTTCCCCAAAGAAGGAAGATGGCCAGCCTAAAGCTCCATGATTTGATGAAGGAGGTCGAAGAAGAGGCTCGTGCAGCCATAGGCCACCCGGGTCCCGTCCTCACAAAAGACGGAGATCCCGAGTTTTGGGAGACTGTGCTGCAGAACTTAAGGGTGCGGCTGATGGAGACTACAGAATGGACTATCCGCAGCTGGAGTGCGAGTCTGGCCAGCCGACTGCATCTGGCTGTCCAGCAGAGACTTAGAATCTGTCCCACTCCAGAGCCGGAGCCTGATACCTGTCCCGTCCCATCACCGGAGCCCACGACCTGCCCTGTTCCAGAGCTGGAGCCTGCAACCTGCTCCACTCCAGAGCCAGAGCTTGAAACCCGTTCTGTTCCGGAATCAGAACCTGCCACCTGTTTAGTCCCAGAGCGAGAGACAGCAAACGAGGAGGCGGGCAGCCTAGAAACCCGCAGGATGAACCAGAGGAAGACCCCACAGCCTCAGAGTCCACCCACCAGGAGAACTTCGACCAAGAGTCCCCGTTAGCCAGAGAACCCGATGTGGTCGTCGAGGAAGTGGAGGAAGAGGACGACAAGGCCCCCAGTGAGCCTGAGGACTTCAGCCACGCCGGTTCCGAAGAGGAGGACGACGCGGAAACTCCTGCCGAGCAACAGCAAGCAGCTCGGGTCCAGTGGTCGGGTGCTGCCGCGGCATCTTCCTGATTGTCTTGTCCGGGTACCGGTTCAAACCTACTACCAGCTCCGGACTTGCCACCGTCCTACCCGTCGCTGGGACTACGTTCACACACCGTGTCGGTCCGACAATGATGTACGTCGGTGACGTAGAGCGGAATGGTGGGTGCAGGAACAGGCGAACCGGTAAGCCCATGCCGAGGCCCGCCGCCAACCCCCGTTACCGGAGGAACTCCGCAAGACAGGTAGAGTCACATCCTTTAACCTACCGAGTGAGGTTTCGCCAGGGAGGAGGGGGTGTATGAGGAGATCTTCGTGGGTCGCCGGGACGCGGAGTCGCACCTCCCTAAGGGACATCCTGACCGTGACCTTTACCGGGGAGAAGCTATCACTTACGAACGCCATGCTGGTTATGAGGGGTGGTACGCTCTCAGGGTTAAGAAGTGTTGTTTACACCCTTAAAACCAATAATCCTGTTTGAACTGTAACAATGACTTTGTCATGAACATTTCCCGTTTGTTTGAATGCCAGAAGAGCGGCCCGGCGGTAAAGCCTGGACTTACATTAAGGGCAGTAACCCTACCCGCCGGGTCCGCAATGGTTAACGCGTTTATTCTGCATAAAAGTGTTTTGTTTGCAACGTTCTAAATCATGCGCCTCCCTTAGGGGAAGAAATTCACACAATCGTACCTGTTGTTAATAAAAATGTTTATTTCCTGTTATAATAAAAATGTAAATTTCTCTATAATGTTGGGGTTTCGTGACACTTGGGGACAAGTGTAATTTCCCAAGGGGGAGTGTGGTGCCCCGCAACAAGTGCGTCACAGGAGGGTATTGCATCCCTGACTGCAGATGCAATATTCTCCGTCTCAGTAATGACATGGTTAATACTCAGAGCTCCATACCCTACATGCACCATTAGAATAGAGGACCAATCAGGTCCTGGTGGGCGGAGTGTAGGAGTAGTGTGAAGGAGTAGAATGTAGGAGAGGAGAGAGAAGTGGTCGGGAGGGGAACGTAGGAGAAGTTGGCTCTGCACAGTGCCGTGCAGCCCTGAAGACCACCTACCGGTTGGCGCCATTATTCAGTGCCCTAAACCGGGACTTGGGCGACTACCTACACGAATCAAACTACACCCGCGCCCATCAACTACCGGATCACTGGTTCCGAGGCGAGCAAGTCGTTCACCGCAGCTCAGCAAACCAGAAGTGAATGAACTGCTTCCTAGGAGCCCCTCACTGCAGCCGCAACTAGAGCCGTCTTGCCAGCAGAGTACCCACCGTAAGGAATCAGGCTCCTCTCATACCGAGTCGTAGACACCAGCAGGGAAATTCAAGTAGCCCCCTTTGTACCCGAACTGGCACACTAAGGCGACGTCGGCAAATAGAAAAGTTAAGAACGGAGGAACACCGCGGAGCTCTGAAACAACACCGGTCATTGCTGGGACCACCCGGTCCGTTACCTGTTGACTGTACACCCTGTATCATCTTGCCGGTCCGTTACCTGTTGACTGTACACCCTGTGTCATCTTGCCGGTTACAGTAAAAGTCCCGTTATAGAGAATACTGGTGTCTGTGCTTCTTCAGAACTGTTTAACTCCGCATGCTAAGAATCACCGTGCTGCCATACACCACCGAGTGCAGCTCCTGGCCCAGGGGACTCCCGCTCATCATGTGGGGAGCGTCCCATCTTGCTGCCGTACATCCCCCGGAGGCCCAAGCAGCGCCGGTGAAATTACCGGAATTCCCGCAGGTAGCGTCACGACAAGAATAATTAACCCTTATCTGTTCAGCCAACCACTATTGATCTGGACCACCGGGCCCCACAGCTCCGGGCTCGGAACCGTGACAGGGAGAAGCAACGCCCGCGACGTGAAGTCCCGGTTACGGTGAGTCATATGGAGTGGAACCGAATGTGTATGAGATGTACGGAGCGGAGCCGAGTGTGTACGAGGTGTACGGAGCGGAGCCGAGTGTGTACGAGGTGTACGGAGCGGAGCCGAGTGTGTACGAGGTGTACGGAGCGGAGCCGAGTGTGTACAAGGTGGACGGAGCAGAGCCAAGTGTAAACAAGGTGTACAGAGTGAAGCCGAGTGTGTACGATGTTCACGGAGCGGAGCCGTGCGTGCACAACATTTATAGAGCAAAGCCATGAGTGTACTGTTATGCATGCTAGGAGGTGAAGAGCAGGAGGGGACCCACTGGATCACAGAGGAAAATGTGGCAGCAAACCCCCAGGTCAAGGGCAGACACAGGCAAAGACAGGTGCAGTCTATAGGAATGGCAGTTGCAGGCAGAACGGCTGTTGTAGACAGGACGGCAGATGCAGCCAGGTACAGAGATCATGGCAGATACACGTATGGGAAAGTAGGTACAAGTGACAGCTGCAGGGAAACAGGATCTGACAACTAACTAGGCAGCAGGCAGGCAACTGTATAACTACATTGCTCAGGCACCTCACCTGATGGTAGGATGTCTTAAATACCCAGTGCCTCTCAGCCATAGGCTAAGGGGCATTTCCGGGTGATGAAGTGCTGGTTGTTTAAGAGCATAGAAGTGCTGGCATGCACCTTAAACACACTTCCGGGGAACCTGTGCAGCGTGCACAGCCCCCAGGAGCCAGAGACAGCAGAAGAGCACATGTGCGGCCATGAAGGGGTAAGAATGGTTCAGTTCGGCCTTGTAGGTGTTAGGGTGGGATTCCAATGACCCTGGCTGTTTGCTTATCCCTTGTCAAACAAACTTCATCAAGTGCATGCACAAAGTAAAAATATCAGACAAAGTCAGATATAAGACTTCTCTTGATGGAGTGGGCGCAGAAGTGTATTTTTCAAATTAGCTCTACTCAACACAAATGAGGGACGTATAAAGATGAAGCCTCTGTAGGATTCAAGCAATCATAGCAATGTCCAGCGTCGAGGTATAGATAAGATCCTAATTAATCATGTCCATATATGGTTGTCTTCCTTCTTCTTACATTCTTTTGTTTACTATGTAACTGGTTATAACTGCTTCTTTCAGGATATGAAGTAACACATAACTACAGATATCCCCAATGTATACAGTATATATGTATATCAAGGTTTCACAACATATACATCAAAGTGCAGATGTAGAGAACTAATATATATAATAATATATATAGATATAAGTTTTCATAAAATATAGCAGAATATAGGAATAGATATTTGGAACAATATTTATCAGGGTTTCATAATGTTTTTCAGCAGATTTTCGAATCTTATCCCTAGAAACATTTTTGAAACCTTCCACTAGGTCCCCTCTCTGCCAAAAATGTTCACACGAAAGAATATGGATGTTACATTTAATAAAATGGATTCTAGATATAATATAATGAATGCTGCTCTCACAGTTCTCTTCTCCCGTGGTAGTAAGTGGATGCTCCAAAGTCCACGTACACCGTCTTACCAAAGTACATTCTCCTCCCATAATAGAAGGAGCCGGCCTTCCTACACCACTTCACCGGATTCCCCAGATCAGCCTGCCCATTACACAGTTGGATGGACACAAACATACACACAAGCCACAACAAGCAAAGAAACTCTACGGGTGCTGCAATCAAATGCTGGTGAAACTTAAGTTTTATCTAAAATAGGTCGCCCCTGACACCTGTAAGATAAAGGTGTCCTAAGCAGTCAGTGTCTCCTGGGATGTTTATATCCAGCACATATAGGCCAGCATCTGTAGTAAAAGAGTTTTCTATCGTCAAGTATAAGAGGAAAACAGTTGCCAGATTTACAAGTAAAACAAGATCCTATGGTGCAGTGTTTGGTCGCGTATTCTGACTGTAATTCTAGTAAGGAGGCTTCTACCCTTACTGGATGTCTTCTCTCAGGCTACAGTAGGTTCATAGGCCCACAGTCCCAGTTTTCCATCCCAGTGTGTTCTAAGACTCATAATTACACCCGTAGTCAATGTCGGCGGTGGTGACACATATACATACTGTATTTTTCGGATTAAAAAAATGCACTTTTGTTCCCCTAAATTTTGGGGGAAACTGGAGGATGCATGTCATAATCCGAATCTACTATCTATGCGCTGTGCTGTAGTGGAGGGGGGCACTTTGGAGCGGTGTCCTGGGGCTGGCGCAGGATGCATTAGCCTCCTCATTAGCCTAATTGTAATATTCACTGCACCTGCTGTCCATCACCTCAGGGCTGAAACAGCACCGAGGTGATGGACAGGAGAGTGGCGAATATTACATGTCCCCTGCTGGCACAAACAGCCCCACCGTCCCGAATATGGCCCCCCTGTCACGCTATATGGCCCCTGGTGGCGTGCACACTGTAAAATAATAAACACTGTTACTCACCTTCTGTTGATCGCTCAGTGGTGACTTCCAGCATTGGTCCCGGGCATCGGATCATGTGACCGGGACGCACAGTGATGACATAACCGCTGTGCCAATCATGTGACCCGATGCTGGCAGAGACACAAGAAGTCACCGCTCAGCTGGAAGCACGGAAAGCAAAGGAAGGTGAGTAAGGCTACTTTCAGACAACGATTTTCAAGGGAGCCGATGCTGTCCGATAAATTCGGACAGCATCGGCTCCCTTCTGATGCCTGGAATCGGATGCCAAATAGGCATCCGATTCCGGCATTAAATTGTAGCCTCCGAAAAAAAAAAAAAAAAAAAAGTTTATGCTCACCTATCCCCGAGGCCCCAGCCGCCTCCCGGTATCTGCAGAGGCCTTCTACTGCAGTACAGGACCTGCGATGATGTCACAGTCACGTGACCGCAGGTTACACCATGGTAACCTGCGGTCACGTGACTGTGACATCACGGCAGGTCCTGTACTGCAGTAGAAGGCCTCTGCAGACAGCGTGAGGACACCGGGAGACGCCAGGAGACGGCGGGAGCCAGCGGGGGCTTGGGGATAGGTGAGCATAAACTTTTTTTTTAACCCCTTCTCTCCCAGTTTGGAGACGTTTTACTGTACTGAGCATGCTCAGTACCAGTAAAATCGGGTCCGAGGAGACATCAGATGTTTCCTCGGACCCTGCTCCATGGGGCCCTATGCTAAATTGATCGGACCAAATCGAATGTGCACTAAATGCCATCCGATTTGATCCGATCCGAATTTGTCCGATTTTATTTTCGGTGCAAAAATCGGAGCATGCTCCGATTTTTGCACCGATAAAAAAATCGGACAGAATCGGATCGGACCAAATCGGATGCCATTTAGTGCACATCCGATTCGGTCCGATGCCCATAGGGCTGCATGGGGCCAAATTCGGATCCGATGCTGTCCGATTTTTATCGGACAGCATCGGAAATCCAAATATCGTAATGTGAAACCAGCCTAACAGTGTTTGTGATCTTACAGTGTGCCATATAGCGTGACAGGGGAACCATATTCGGGATGGTTGGGCTGTGTGTGCCAGCACAGGGGGCATGTGGCATCACAGGGGGACATGTGCCATCACAGGGGGGGGGGGGCATGTGTTATCACAGGGGGACATGTGACAGCACAGGGGAGCATGTGACAGCACAGGAGGGCCATATGTAAGATAAGGGGCCATATCCAGGATGGGCAACCGTGTACCAGGATGGGGGCCATATATACCAGTATGGGAGACACATATACAGAGGTGTAACTAGGTTTTCTGGCACCCGGGGCAAGGATTTATTTTGGCGCCCCCCCCCACCCAGTGATAAATCCGGCGATAAATCCGGCGATGTCGTCCCGTGTAACGGCCCCATCAAAGTAGCGGTTCTGCAGGTGGTGACCCCAGACTATTTCCGGAGCCCTGCTGGCCCTGGAGAAGGGGGGGACACTAAGCAGTGAAACACATAATACACAGAGCACAGCTGTATATAGAGGACAGGCTGCACACACAGAGCACAGCTGTATATAGATGACTGTCATCTATATACAGCTGTGCTGTGTGTGCAGCCTGTCCTCTATATACAGCTGTGCTCTGTGTGCAGTCAGTTCTATATATATATATATACACATTATATATACAGTGTGTCATATATACAGTATATACACCTCATAGTGTGTGCCTAATATATATACAGTATATATACACCCCATAGTGTGTGCCTGATGTATACATATATATACCTGAGGTATATATATGTATACATCAGGCACACACTATGGGGTGTATATATACTGTATATATATTAGGCACACACTATGAGGTGTATATATGTATACATCACCAGGCAGGCACACAAACTATGAGGTATAATATTATACCTCATAGTGTGTGCCTGCCCCTGATGTATACATATATACACCTCATAACTCCCAGCCGGGTCAGCCACCAGCCCCCCTTCCCTCTCGCCTGTTTAGGCTCTTCTTCTTCTCCAGTCCTCTCTGTCCCACTGTGCGGTGCCGGGTGACGTCAGCCGGGGGGGGGGGGTGGGAACTGCCAGGGGGCGGACCAGCAGCAGGGCTTGTGTGTGCACACACTTCTCCACGGCCGTCCGTGCTAATATGCGGCGAGGAGGAGATTACTTCCGGCAGCGGCGCTGCAGTGCCAGCGCCGGATGCCTGGTCACCTAATGATGGCACCGGCGCCCCCCACTGAGCGGCGCCCGGTGCAAAAAGTCCGGCTGCCCCCCCCTAGATACGCCCCTGCACATATACTAGGATGAGGGCCGTATGTACCAGGATAGATATATACTGATTGTAAGACGGACAATAGCTTTATAAGATGGACCCCATTTAACATTAAAAATTATTTTTTTTCTCTTTCCTTCACCAAATTTGGGGGTGCATCTTATAAAGCGAAAAATACGGTATATCAAAATTATAACTAACTACAGAGTTTGAGGTTTTGAACCAGAAAGTAATAACTTGTTCTCTATTCTTTCTCTTTTGGGACATAGCCCTCGGTGAGCTCCCTAACCCCACAACCTCCCCTCTCCCCCTATCTGACCACCATCGACTTCCTTCTCATCCTTGTCCTCCTCACCTGCCACCCATGTCCTCCAACTCGCACACCCTCGCAGAAACCTAACACATGTTGACACTCACATACCCCCACTGCTCCCCCCCTACTTCTCCTATCTCTGCAGAAGACTTTGCAACACACATCACCAGCAAGATTGATCAGATCAGACAAGTCTTTGCTACCCAACCACCACAACCCCTAAGTATACCAGACCACTTTCCTCCCCCACTAACCCTCCTCCCCTCCATCACTGAAGGAGAACTTGTGCATCTCCTCTCCAAAGCGCACCTCACCACTTGTTCATCGGACTTAATCCCTTCCCATCTCCTCCCCAACCTCTCCACCACACTTATCCCAGCCCTGACCCACCTCTTCAATCTATCACTAACCTCTAGTACCTTTCCTTTCGCTTTCAAACACGCAGCAATTACACCTGTCTTGAAGAAGCCATCCCTCGACCCGACCTCCACATCCAGCTACTGCCCCATATCACTGCTCCCGTTTGCCTCCAATCTTCTTGAAAAGCATGTCCACATTGTACTTTCCACCCACCTCTCATCCAACGTTCCCTTTGACAACCTTCAATCTGGCTTCCGCTGCAACCACTCCACCGAAGCTACCTTAACCAAAATTACTAATGACCTACTTACCGCCAAAGCTAACGGAGACTTCTCCATCCTCCTCCTTCTTGACCTGTCCTCTGCATTCAAGACAGTCAACCACTGCCACTGTGCCACCCCGGGGCCACTGGTAGATTTACTCAAGGCCCGACCCAATGCCTTCTGCTGCTTGTGTGGGGGAGTCACGGGTGGTCAAGGCCTGGTCTCGTGGCCCTGGGTGAAGGGTTTAAAGTGAGGGTTTCTGGCTGAGTAGTTTAGGGGTAAGAGTTTGTTGTGATGCTACACGTGGTAGGTGGCCAATAGGGGCCGCTGCTGCAGTGTGGGATCTCTGGGGACGATGGGATGGCAGCTGTGATGGTTTCGATCCCCACGGGTGGAGTGGGTCCCCAGGGCAACCGTTAAGAGTCTATGGCGATGGTAGCCATTGGGAGTGCAGGACTTGGGGTGCGGAGTAACTCACAGACACAAGGGTTTAAGTCTCCGTTACCTTTACTGAGAGAAGTAGCAGGTTCGTCCAAGGCACCGTCCACAAGAGATGTTGGGAGTCCGGAGCCTGGGAGCGAGCTGGGATACTCCACTCCCGGCGAGTTCTGAGGCCTCCCTGTTGCGTTGCTCTTGGTGGGTCCTGGCTCCCTGTAGCTTCCTGTGACCCTCTCTTTTGTGTACTGTCTCTTGCCCATACGACAGGCGGCTTGAGCCCTTTCTGGGTTACTCTCCTGCAGTTTCTCTTTCTGAGCTCTCTAGTTGCTGCTGTGTCTCCTGGGCCTCGTGGTGGATGAACGATGATAATACATTTTATTTCTATAGAGTCAATATATTCCGCACTTTACAATTCAGAGGGGACATGTACAGACAATAAAGACATTATAGAGTAACACATCATTTACCAGCTCCCAAGAGCAGGGAGGTCTGAGATCACAAGCTACAATCTAAGAAAAAAACCTGTAATTAAAAGTAACTGATTAAGGCCCCTTTCACATAGGCGGTTTTTTTTTGAAGATCCGGCAGATTTACCGCATCTGCCGCCTAATGGCCCACTTGCGATGTCTATGGGGCTTGCGGTCGGGTGCGGCAGATGCGGTTTACCATGTTTTGTTTTCATGGCCGCAAGTAAGGCATCTGCCGCAACTGGCTAAACCGCACTTTCCGCCCCTGCCGCAATAGACAATGCATGGGGCTTGCCGGAAGTGCGGACGTTAGGCGGCAGATGCGGTACATCTGCCGGATCTGCCTCATTTTCAAAAAGTGTGAAAGCAACCTAATATATACAGTGCGTCACTTTCCACCATTCTGTTTGTGTATTACATTTTGGCTACAAAAGAAGAAGCATTAAATGATAGAAAATGTGTTCAAAGACCTTGTGTAGAGGTAAAGAGCCGAGGAAGAAGATGCTTCACCTCCAAAAGTAACAACACAGGGAGGATCGGCAACTCCGAATTTACTAGTCTATTTTGGGATTGGGAGTTCGGAAGAAGAAGAGGGAGAAGGAAATGTTTGATGTTTATTTTGAGGGATGGGGGCAAGAGTTTCAACATTTCTCAGTATCATGGATGTATATGAATATATAACTGTGAAATATTCACTGCACACTGGATATTGCTTTTTCTTTGCTTTTTTTGGATGACAGATATTAGTAACTGCATATTTCTAATTCTTACATACCAGATTGTTTAGACTATAAGATGCAGTATAAGCCTCTGTGCAGGTCCTGGTAGATTCCATTCCTCCTCTGCACCAATGACATAGATCAGTGTAGAGGTAAGAGAGCAGATCGCTCAGTGATCGGGAAGGCACTCACTTATTAACATGAGTTTTTTCTTGTTAAAAAGGCATCTTATAGTTCGGAAAATAAGTTACGTTCTAGAATACTTCCCTTTCTCAGTTATATGACTATATTATTTTTTTGTACAATTTGTCCGCAAGATATATAATTTCTCCCCATGAGTTATTTTTGATGGTAAACAAAACATGATTTTCCAGTAATTCTTTTTGGTGCGGCATATGTATCATATTCTACTACCGGTTCGTTTTATGTGTGAGTTCTTTGGTGCCTAACAAGGTTTGATTTCCATTCAAAACATTTCCCACATTCTGAACATGAGAAAGGCTTCTCCCCTGTGTGACATCTATGATGTCTTACAAGTTTAGATTTTTCTGCAAAACATTTCCCGCATTCTGAACATGAAAAAGGCTTCTCCCCTGTGTGACTTCTCTTGTGTGTAATAAGATGTGATTGTGTTGCAAAACATTTCCCACATTCTGAACATGAGAAAGACTTCTCCCCTGTGTGAGTTCTCTGGTGAATAACAAGATTTGATTTATCTGCAAAACATTTCTCACATTCTGAACATGAAAAAGGCTTCTCCCCTGTGTGAATTCTCTTGTGTATAGAAAGATGGGATTGCTGTACAAAACACTTCCCACATTCTGAACATGAAAAAAGCTCCCCTGTGTGAATTCTCTTGTGCATAGAAAGATGGGATTGCTGTACAAAACACTTCCCACATTCTGAACATGAAAAAGGCTTCTCCCCTGTGTGACTTCTATGATGTCTTACAAGTGCTGATTTATCCACAAAACATTTTCCACATTCTAAACATGAAAAAGGCTTCTCCCCTGTGTGTCTTCTCTTGTGTATAGCAAGATGGGATTGCCGTGCAAAACATTTCCCACATTCCGAACATGAAAAAGATTTCTCTCCTGTGTGAGTTCTCTGATGGCTAACAAAAACAGATTTTCGTGTATAACATTTCCCACATTCTGAACATGAAAAAGGCTTCTCCCCTCTATGAATCTTCTCTTGACTAACAAGATCTGATTTCTGGTTAAAATGTTTCCCACACTTGGAATAAGAACATCTGTTTTTCTCTCTGTGAATGTTTTGATGTTTAACAACAGATGTTTCATGGGGAAAACTATTTCCATCTTCTGAAAGAGAAAGTGGCTTCTTTGCTTTAAGAGCAGTTTGTTTCTTAATGCTTCTTTTGTGACCTTTATTTTTCTTAGTAGTCTGTAATGATTCAGAAGAGAGGACCTGTTTAATAGGATCAGATGATAAATCTTTGCTGTGAAGGGATGATGGGACATCTGGAGTAATGTCATTCACATCAATTGTATCCGGTGTGGTTTCAAGTTTATCTGATTTATCAATTGAAGATGTCAGTTGTTCTTCTGATTTCCTTGTAGAGACATCTGACAAGAATAAAGCAAATTACTAATTTTAAACAAATTATGCCTGAAATGTATATTTTTGATCATTTCTACATTAAATTTCTATAGAAACGGTAAGTTATGTAGCAAAAAGACAATGACAATTCAGCCTAATAAAAGACCTCATAGCAGGAACCAGTAGAGCATAGTGTTCAACTGTTTGTTCTTTCTGTCTCACAAATATTGGAATAAGAAGCCACAAAAAAAGTTATTGAGATGAAAATGATAACAATAAAAACTTCTACTCATCCCGCAAAAAACAAGACCCAATTCAGGTCCATCATCTTGCAATAGAACATTGGAGGTTTCCACATTATTAGTGGCTCAGTGTCCTGAAAAGCAAAACAGCAACTCATCTTCCATAAACCAATCCAGCAAAATCAACTCCCCCTAAGTCATATCTCCCCCTCTCTTCTGAGCCTTGTAGAATCCCCAAACTACGTATAGCATCTACAGTGTTGGTCAAAAGTATTGACACCCCTGCAATTCTGTCAGATAATACTCAGTTTCTTCCTGAAAATGATTACAATCACAAATTCTTTCGTATTATTATCTTCATTTAATTTGTCTTCAATGAAAAAAACACAAAAAGAATTGTCCTACGCCAAATTGGATATAGTTCCACACCAAACATAAAAAAGGGGGTGGACAAAAGTATTGGTACACTTAGAAAAATCATGTGATGCTTCTCTAAATTGTGTAATTAACAGCACCTGTAACTTACCTGTGGCACCTAACAGGCGTTGGCAATAACTAAATCACACTTGCAGCCAGTTGACATGCATTAAAGTTGACTCAATCTCTGTCCTGTGTCCTTGTGTGTACCACATTGAGCATGGAGAGAAGAAAGAAGACCAAAGAACTGTCTGAGGACTTGAGAAACCAAATTGTGAGGAAGCATGAGCAATCTCAAGGCTACAAGTCCATCTCCAAAGACCTGAATGTTCCTGTGTCTACCGTGCGCAGTGTCATCAAGAAGTTTAAAGCCCATGGCACTGTGGCTAATCTCCCTAGATGTGGACGGAAAAGAAAAATTGACAAGAGATTTCAAGGCAAGATTGTGCGGATGGTGGATAAAGAACCTCGACTAACATCCAAACAAGTTCAAGGTGCCCTGCAGTCCGAGGGTACAGCAGTGTCAACCCGTACTACAAGTCCATTCCTTGTTTTATCAAGTCTTCAACCACACCCATACACGCAGGTTTTAAAATGCACTTAGAGGCACTGACATCCTCAGATGCTTTTTTACCGCAGACAGAGGCATAGGTAGGACCCGATATACATGAGAATACCTTGAAGACTGTTTATCGGGCTTATATGTAATGCATTACATTAACTAAAATTCTCATTTTGCTTATGTACTTTCTTAGCAGTTTTGCAATTTTCCTCATCCAAATTTACATTAGCTTTATACATTAGCCATTATGCTAGATCTTATACTTGTATCTTGTAGTGTGTAGCGGATTATATATATATAGTAATGATTTTTTTCTCTTGCTAGCACCTACACTTATAGGTGTGCTCATCATTCTCTTAATGTTAACCCGTACTATCCGTCTGTGTCTGAATGAAAAGGGACTGTATGGTAGGAGACCCAGGAAGACCCCACTTCTTACCCCGAGACATAAAAAAGCCAGGCTGGAGTTTGCCAAAACTTCCCTGAGAAAGCCTAAAACGTTTTGGAAGAATGTTTTCTGGTCAGATGAGACAAAAGTAGAGCTTTATGGGCAAAGGCATCAACATAGAGTTTACAGGAGAAAAAAAGAGGCATTCAAAGAAAAGAACACGGTCCCTACAGTCAAACATGGCGGAGGTTCCCTGATGTTTTGGGGTTGCTTTGCTGCCTCTGGCACTGAACTGCTTGACCGTGTGCATGGCATTATGAAGTCTGAAGACTATCAAGAAATTTTGCAGCATAATGTAGGGCCCAGTGTGAGAAAGCTGGGTCTCCCTCAGAGGTCATGGGTCTTCCAGCAGGACAATGACCCAAAACACACTTCAAAAAGCACTAGAAAATGGTTTGAGAGAAAGCACTGGAGACTTCTAAGGTGGCAGCAATGAGTCCAGACCTGAATCCCATAGATCACCTGTGGAGAGATCTAAAAATAGCAGTTTGGAGAAGGCACCCTTCAAATATCAGGGACCTGGAGCAGTTTGCCAAAGAAGAATGGTCTAAAATTCCAGCAGAGCATTGTAAGAAACACATTGATGGTTACCGGAAGCGGTTGATCACAGTTATTTTGGCTAAAGGTTGTGCAACCAAGTATTAGGCTGAGGGTGCCAATACTTATGTCTGGTCCATTTTTGGAGTTTTGTGTGAAATGATCAATGTTTTGCTTTTTGTTTCATTCTCTTTTGTGTTTTTTCATTGAAGACAAATTAAATGAAGATAATAATACCAAAGAATTTGTGATTGCAATCATTTTCAGGAAGAAACTGAGTATTATCTGACAGAATTGCAGAGGTGTCAATACTTTTGGCCAACACTGCATGTACAGTATATCACAAAGATGAGAATTCTCGGTTTAACAAGACAGGTTTCATTCTGAACAGGTCTCACCATAGTCGACCAAATAACTTGAGAGAACGTGCTCAGTGCTTTGCTGCAGAGGTTACATAGGTGGGGGGTCCGGCTGTCAGTGCTCAGACCACACGCTGCACAGTGCAGAGGTTACAGAGGTGGGGGGTCCGGCTGTCAGTGATCAGACCATACACTGCACAGTGCAGAGGTTACAGAGGTGGGGGGGGTCCGGCTGTCAGTGATCAGACCATACACTGCACAGTGCAGAGGTTACAGAGGTGGGGGGGGTCCGGCTGTCAGTGATCAGACCATACACTGCACAGTGCAGAGGTTACAGAGGTGGGGGGTCCGGCTGTCAGTGATCAGACCATACACTGCACAGTGCAGAGGTTACAGAGGTGGGGGGGCTCCGGCTGTCAGTGATCAGACCATACACTGCACAGTGCAGAGGTTACAGAGGTGGGGGGGGGGGGGGGTACGCCTGTTTGTGCAAAGACCATAAGCCGCACACTGCATCACATTGGTCTGAATGGCTGTCATTCCAGGAGGAAGTGTCTTCTAAAGATGATGAGTAAGAAAGTCTGCAAACAGTTCACTGAAAACAAGCAGACTAAGGGCATCAATAATTGGAACCATCTCCTGTGGATGATGAGGCCAAAATAAACGTATTTGGTTCAGATGGTGTCAAGCATGTATGGGGCAACTAGGTGCGGAGTACAAAGAGAAGGTGTCTGCCTACAGTCCAGCATGGTGGAGGAAGTGTCATGGTTTGGGGCTGTAACAGTGCTGTCAGCTGTAGGGAGCTACAGGTCATTGAGGGAATCATGAATGCCAACATGTACTGTGACCTACTGAAGCAGAGCATGATCTCCTCCTTTTGGAAACTGCACCACAAGGCAGAATGTCAACATGATAATGATCCCAAACCACACCTCCAAGATGACCGCTGCCTTGCGAAAGAAACTGAGGGTAAAGGTGCTGTCCAGACTAAACCCTATGGAGCATCTGTGGGGCATACTGAATTAGAAGGTGGAGGAGCACAAGGTTTCTAATATTCACCAGCTCCAGGATCTCGTCTTGGAGGGAAGAGGATTCCAGCGGCTCCTGTGAAGCTCTAGTGAATTCCATGCCCAAGAGAGTTAAGGTAATGCTTCAAAATAGTGGTGGCCACACTAAATATTCACACTTTGGATACTAGTTGGCAATTTTCACTTAGGGGTGTACTCACTTTTGTTGACAGTAGTTTAAACATTAATGGCCGTGTGAGTTATTTAGAGGGTGCACCATATTCACAGTTATACAAGCTGTACACTGACTACTCTACATTGTATCAGTGTCCTGTCCTCAGTGTTGTCCCATGAAAAAATATAATTCAATATATTCAAAAAATTCGAGGGGTGTACTCACTTTTGTGATATACTATATTTGGCATTGCTGTAGTGAAAGAACCCACTGAACAGTTTACAGTTTGTGTCTCCGGGATCACAATCTGGGCACTGTGTGTTGGGTAATAAAATGGCAGATTTACAATGTTCATTCTCCACCATCCACCCTGTGCTAATTACTGGAAAGAGCCTGTGGAGTAACAATCCCTCCTCCTATAGAGGAATTCACCGGGGGTTATAATATACAACATGGAGTCACTTTATGGGGTTTCTACTGCTTTGTTATTATGTCACATTAAGGCTTCAGTAAATGGTGTCATCTCCTCTGAGATCTGCTCCTGTGACATTCACTTCAGTCATCAGTCACCACCTTATTCATTGTGCGGGGCCACTGGTGATGGAGGAGAAGCTGTGGCGGCTCAGTCTCTGTCCAGCCGCTAAGAATAAGGCGGTTGGGACTAGTAATACCTTCCTCCAATCTGGCAGAATGGGTGTGTGTGCAGCACAACTGGAGTAATCAGTTCAATGCTTAAGCAACCTAGAAAGCACCACACACCTTGTTCTTCCCTGGTTCAGTCCTGTATGCTCAGCTCTCGGATTCTGTATTTGATTCCTATTGTGGCCCCGGTCTGTTTACTGACTAGTCTTGCAGGTTTTGATTTTGACTTTTCTTTTGCCCTCCTGGTTCTGACCGGCTACCTGACTATTCTTCTTGCCATTTCACCAATCAGCAGCTGTGTCCCCACCATATTGGTCCCATGTAAGTCCAGACCCATGTATAGGGGTTGAAGGGTGAAGGGCAAGGCAATCCCTGCGATATGGAAAGTGGAGTAGATAGTCCCAGGTCTATTTGTGGTAGCCATATATTGAGCTGTCAGGTGACTACATGATTGTGACACCGATAAAGCAGCCACAGGCGGTGAGTGAGAAGAATCTGTGACTTCTCTGCATTTAGTGGTCACTACTCACCTGGGCGGTGATCTGTAGGGATCTCCTCTGTCCTCCGCTCATCACCCCTCACATATGTCTCTGTAGTATTAATATGGGGCAGATCATCATCACCCCTCACATATGTCTCTGTAGTATTAATATGGGGCAGATATCATCACCCTCAATATGTCTCTGTAGTTAATATGGGGCAGATCTCATCACCCTCACATATGTCTCTGTAGTATTAATATGGGGCAGATCATCATCACCCCTCACATATGTCTCTGTAGTATTAATATGGGCAGATCATCATCACCCCTCACATATGTCTCTGTAGTATTAATATGGGGCAGATCATCATCACCCCTCACATATGTCTCTGTAGTATTAATATGGGGCAGATCATCATCACCCCTCACATATGTCTCTGTAGTATTAATATGGGGCAGATCATCATCACCCCTCACATATGTCTCTGTAGTATTAATATGGGGCAGATCATCATCACCCCTCACATATGTCTCTGTAGTATTAATATGGGGCAGATCATCATCACCCCTCACATATGTCTCTGTAGTATTAATATGGGGCAGATCATCATCACCCCTCACATATGTCTCTGTAGTATTAATATGGGGCAGATCATCATCACCCCTCACATATGTCTCTGTAGTATTAATATGGGGCAGATCATCATCACCCCTCACATATGTCTCTCGTAGTATATTAATATGGGTCAGATCTTCACCCTGAAACAAAGATTGTAAAAGTCACAGACAGATGGAGAAGTCCCATCTATGATCAGCTGTAATCTGCCATCTCCACCGTTCTCATTACACAAGTATAAAACATAGAATACTGGAGGATAAAACAAGACTGAGCACAAGACCTTCACAGCCGTCTACACATCATAGGGAGATCTCATCACACCTTCTCTCCATCTACCTGATGATCCGGAGGAACATCGGGATCTTCTTGTTTACAGTCCTGTGGGAGAAGAGGACGGGGACATCTCTCTGGTGTTGTCCTCTTACTGGATAGACCTGGAGGAGACACATACAGGACTGAATTCATTCTTTCCATACAGATCATTATAGGCCGTGTGTATTTAGTCCTGTCTATTACCTGGTGATGTGAGGGGCGGCCGGGGAACCTCCATCATGACTATGTCCTTGTACAGATCTTTGTGTCCTTCTAAATACTCCCACTCCTCCATGGAGAAATAGACGGTGACGTCCTGACACCTTATAGGAACCTGACACATACAATGATACCATTGTCATCTTTCCCCGATCCCTTCATAGCGTTACTGTATAATGTCCCAGCAGCAGCAGCATTCCCAGCAGTGTCACCTCTCCAGTCAGCAGCTCAATCATCTTGTAGGTGAGTTGTAGGATCTTCTGGTCATTGATGTCCTCATGTATCAGGGGGTGAGGTGGAGGCCCGTGATTGGGCTCAGGGCTCTTCCCTCAGACACAGGGTCCTGACAGCACAGATCACTAGAGCTCTTCACTACTGTGTAATCCTGGTTATGGAGAGACACATTAATAAATCTCCAGTCTCCAGACATTTCCAGAGTCCTCACCTCTCCAGTTCTGTCATCTGTTATTCTGTCCATAGATAAGAATGATGTCATGTGACATTGTCATCACAATCTCTCACCTCTCCAGTAACAAGGAAGAGGATCTCTAGGTGAGGTGGAAGATCCTCTCCGCCATCTTGTCCCTGTCCAGATCCATCCTTGATGGTCAATCAGGAGAATTCTCTTCTATAGAAGATCTGAGAGGATCCGAGATTGTAGAGACCTGAATGGGGGAAGATGAAATGCTCTGTGCTTACAGGACCTGTGATGATGTCACATGAGGGGAGGAGTCAGGGGTCACATGATCAGCTCCTCAGTGTAGGAGGTGTATGGAGCCGAGTGTGTACGAGGTGTACGGAGCAGAGCAGAGTGTGTACGAGGTGTACGGAGCGGAGCCGAGTGTGTACAAGGTGTACGGAGCGAAGCCGAGTGTGTACGAGGTGTACGGAGCGGAGCCGAGTGTGTACAAGGTGTACGGAGCGAAGCCGAGTGTGTACGAGGTGTACGGAGCAGAGCCGAGTGTGTACGAGGTGTACGGATCAGAGCCGAGTGGGTACGAGGTGTACGGAGCGGAGCCGAGTGTGTACGAGGTGTACGGAGCGGAGCCGAGTGTGTACGAGGTGTACGGAGCGGAGCCGAGTGTGTACGAGGTGTACGGAGCGGAGCCGAGTGTGTACGAGGTGTACGGAGCGGAGCCGAGTGTGTACGAGGTGTACAGAGCGGAGCCGTGTGTGTACGAGGTGTACGGAGCGGAGCCGAGTGTGTACGAGGTGTACGGAGCAGAGCCGAGTGTGTACAAGGTGTACAGCGCTGAGCCGAGTGTGTACGAGGTGTACGGAGCAGAGCCGAGTGTGTACGAGGTGTACGGAGCGGAGCCGAGTGTGTACGAGGTGTACGGAGCAGAGCCAAGTGTGTACGAAGTGTACGGAGCAGAGTCGAGTGTGTACGAGGTGTACGGAGCAGAGCCGAGTGTGTACGAGGTGTACGGAGCGGAGCTCAGTGTGTACGAGGTGTACGGAGCAGAGCCGAGTGTGTACGAGGTGTACGGAGCAGAGCCGAGTGTGTACGAGGTGTACGGAGCAGAGCCGAGTGTGTACGAGGTGTACGGAGCGGAGCAGAGTGTGTACGAGGTGTACAGAGCAGAGCCGAGTGTGTACGAGGTGTACGGAGCAGAGCCGAGTGTGTACGAGGTGTACGGAGCAGAGCCAAGTGTGTACGAGGTGTACGGAGCAGAGCCAAGTGTGTACGAGGTGTACAGCGCTGAGCCGAGTGTGTACGAGGTGTACGGAGCAGAGCCGAGTGTGTACGAGGGGTACGGAGCGGAGCCGAGTGTGTACGAGGGGTACGGAGCAGAGCCAAGTGTGTACGGAGCAGAGCCGAGTGTGTACGAGGTGTACGGAGCAGAACCGAGTGTGTACGAGGTGTACGGAGCAGAGCCGAGTGTGTACGAGGTGTACGGAGCGGAGCCGAGTGTGTACGAGGTGTACGGAGCGGAGCAGAGTGTGTACGAGGTGTACGGAGCAGAGCCGAGTGCGTACAAGGTGTACGGAGCGGAGCCGAGTGTGTACGAGGTGTACGGAGCGGAGCCGAGTGTGTACGAGGTGTACGGAGCAGAGCCGAGTGTGTACGAGGTGTACGGAGCAGAGCCGAGTGTGTACGAGGTGTACGGAGCAGAGCCGAGTGCGTACGAGGTGTACGGAGCGGAGCCGTGTGTGTATGAGCTGTACAGAGAGGAGCTGAGTGTGTACGAGGTGTACAAAGTCGTGTGTGTATGAGTTGTACGGAGCAGAGCCGTGCGTGCACAACATTTATAGAGCAAAGCCATGAGTGTACTGTTACACATGCCAAGAGGTGATGGAGCAGGAGGGGACCCACTGGATCACAGAGGAAAATGTGCCATCACAGGGGGGGCATGTGTCATCACAGGGGGACATGTGTCATCACAGAGGAAAATGTGCCATCACAGAGGAAAATGTGCCATCACAGGGGGGGGCATGTGACAGCACAGGAGGGCCATATGCAAGATAAGGGGCCATATCCAGGATGGGGGCCATATACTGTATACCAGTATGGGAGACATATATACTAGGATGAGGGCAGTATGTACCAGGATAGATATATACTGATTGTAAGACGGACAATAGCTTTATAAGATGGACCCCATTTAACATTAAACATTATTTTTTTTCTCTTTCCTTCACCAATTTTGGGGGTGCATCTTATAAAGCGAAAAATACAGTATGTCAAAATTATAACTAACTACAGAGTTTGAGGTTGTGAACCAGAAAGTAATAACTTGTTCTCTATTCTTTCTCTTTTGGGACATAGCCCTCGGTGAGCTCCCTAACCCCACAACCTCCCCTCTCCCCCTATCTGACCACCATCGACTTACTTCTCATCCTTGTCCTCCCTCACCTGCCACCCATGTCCTCCAACTCGCACACCCTCGCAGAAACCTAACACATGATGACACTCACATACCCCCACTGCCCCCCCCCTACTTCTCCTATCTCTGCAGAAGACTTTGCAACCCACTTCACCAGCAAGATTGATCAGATCAGACAAGTCTTTGCTGTCCAACCACCACAACCCCTAAGTATACCAGACCACTCTCCTCCCCCAATAACCCTCCTCCCCTCCATCACTGAAGAACTTGCGCATCTCCTCTCCAAATCGCACCTCACCACTTGATCATCGGACTAAATCCCTTCCCATCTCCTCCCCAACCTCTCCAACACACTTATCCCAGCCCTGACCCACCTCTTCAATCTATCACTAACCTCTATTACCTTTCCTTCCACTTTCAAACACGCAACAATTACACCTGTCTTGAAGAAGCCATCCCTCGACCCGACCTCCACATCCAGCTACCGCCCCATATCACTGCTCCCGTTTGCCTCCAATCTTCTTGAAAAGCATGTCCACATTGTACTTTCCACCCACCTCTCATCTATCTCTCTCTTTGACAACCTTCAATCTGGCTTCCACCGAAACTACCTTAACCAAAATTACTAATGACCTACTTACCGCCAAAGCTAACGGAGACTTCTCCATCCTCCTCCTTCTTGACCTGTCCTCTGCATTCAAGACAGTCAACCACTGCCTCTGTGCCACCCCGGGGCCACTGGGAGATTTACTCAAGGCCCGGCCCAATGCATTCTGCTGCTTGTGTGAGGGAGTCACGGGTGGTTAAGGCCTGGTCTCGTGGCCCTGGGTTAAGGGTTTAAAGCGAGGGTTTCTGGCTGAGTAGTTTATGGGTAAGAGTTTGTTGTGATGCCACCAGTGGTAGGTGGCCAATAGGGGCCGCTGCTGCAGTGTGGGATCTCTGGGGACGATGGGATGGCAGCTGTGATGGTTTCAATCCCGACAGGTGGAGCGGGTCCCCAGGGCAACCGTTAAGAGTCTATGGCGATGGTAGCCATTGGGAGTGCAGGACTTGGGGTGCGGAGTAACTCACAGACACAAGGGTTTAAGTCTCCGTTACCTTTACTGAGAGAAGTAGCAGGTTCATCCAAGGCACCGTCCACAAGAGATGTTGGGAGTCCGGAGCCTGGGAGCGAGCTGGATACTCCATTTCCGGCGAGTTCTGAGGCCTCCCTGTTGCGTTGCTCTTGGTGGGTCCCTGGCTCCCTGTAGCTACCTGAAACCATCTCTTTTGTCTACTGTCTCTTGCCCATATCGACAGGCGGCTTGAGCCCTTTTGGGTTACTCTCCTCCAGCTTCTCTTCTGAGCTCTCTATTTGCTGCTGTGTCTCCTGGGCCTCATGGTGGATGAGCGACTTGGAATATCCCGCCCTCTGGCATTGGCTGCTGGGCCTAGAGTCCTCACAACCTCGGATCCGGTGTCCGCTCCTGTGCTCTGCACTGGGGTGAGCCTGGTACTGGCTCCACTCGCCAGACCTGCTTCTCCACTTCCTCAGACCACTCTTACGGGTCCCTCACACTGGCTAGTCTCTGTCCCGGGACGAGCCTTACTCTGCTCCAGTCCACGGGATTTCTTCACAGTTCTCCTCGGAACTGAACTCACTAACCCCGCCCCCCAGACCAGAATTTATAGTAGGGGACCTTCCCTTGGGTCAGGTTTCAGAGCCCCCCTTCTGGCCTGGCATTGGGAAGGTGTTGGTTGTGCCTTACCTGGCATGGGTACCTTCCCTAGTTTCCAAGCACAGCATGGTCCCTGGAGGAGACAACGCTATTGTGGCAACCGGACCCTGGGGTACCACACCTCCTATTACAGATCCTCTTTCTATTAGTATTACTGACCTTGCCCTCTCCTGATCTCCTCGTACCTTTCCAACCACACATTTAGTGTCTCCACTCCCACACCACACTACCTCCTCACCTCATCCCCTCTCTGTTGGATCCTCAAGGCTCTGTCCTGGGACCCCTTCTTTTTCATCTATACTTTTGGCTTAGGACAACTCATAAAGTCCCATGGATTCCAGTACCACCTGACGACACTCAGATCTATATCTCTGACCCAGACGTCACCTCTCTGCTGTCCAGAATCCCAGTTGTCTATTAGCCATATCCTCCTTCTTCTCCTCTCGCTTCCTTAAAACTAAATGTAAACAAAACGAACTCATCATCTTTCCCCCATCTCACGCACCTCCCTTACCTGATCTATCACAATAAATGATATCAGACTTTGCCTGTACCTGAAGTCCGCTACCTGGAGCAACCTTGACTCTGCCCTTTCCTTAAAGCCACACATCCAAGCTCTCGCCACCTCCAACTCAAAAATATTTCCAGAATCCGACCCTTCCTCAACCCTCAATCTACTAAACTACTAGTGCATGCCCTCATCTTCTCCCATCTCGACTACTGCAACCTCCTCCTCTGTGGCCTCCTGCTAACACTCTTGCATCTCTCCAATCTGTCCTTAACTCTGCTGCCCGACTAATCCACCTCTCCTCGCTATTTCAGATACGCTTTGGTTAAACTGTTCCGAAGTAGAAGAAGTAGATAAATGAGTAAATAATATAGTTTTTGCCTGTTTACTTATAGTAGTTGTATAATAAATAATTTGTTCCAAATATCCAGTTACCTCTTTTTTGGCCTTTTTTTTCTCAGGAAAGCAGGGAGACCACTGATGATAAGTATCATTATATCGTCTATTATACAGCATATACTGTATATGATGAGGATAGGTTAGGGATAGATAGGGCGAGTCGACGTGGAGCGGGGCACCACAAGCGTTTCAAGAGGTGCCGACCTCCGCTATGTAGGTAGGTTTCCAGCTTTTAGGATATTGCTAGGGTATTATTAGGAGTGGTCATATCAATTATCAAATTGTGTAAATTCCATGTCTTAGATCTTTTGCACTATCTTGGGTGACAATTTATTTATTTTGGTATTTTAGGATGTGAGGCCATATCCAGGATGCTGAGGTTATATACCAGGACGAGGGGGCCATATCCAGCATGATGGGGGGGGGGGGCTATAAACCAGGATGGGGGGACTTGGACTGACTGAGTTTTCTTGGTTAAAAAATTAACTAATGGAGGATCTTCAAACTTCTAATAATGAACATTCTGTGAAAAAAAGAGTCAGCTGCACTCAAACGCTAAGGCATGCTTAGGGGAATATAGAATTGCATTACAGCTAATGAATAATAATAATAATAATCTTTATTTATATAGCGCCAACATGTTCCGCAGTGCTTCACAATTTAGAGGGGACACGTACAGTCATAAGTAACAATGATAAAAAATACAATACAAAAATTAAAGCAAAGAAAAACAAATGACCCTGCTCATAAGAGTAAAGGCCACGTCACACACTTCAATATCGTGAACGATATCGCTGAAACGTCACGGTTTTTTAATTGCTTAAGCGATATAATTTGTGCGTCGTTGCGTGTAACCAAACGATTTTTGAATGAAAAATCGTTTCATCGCTTGTCGCAGATTTGTGATCCGGACCTCAAATCCGTCGTGCGTCATTCAATTAACCAGCGTTCAACCTGCTGCATCGCTGTGTGTGACACCGCACAAACGATCTCATTGATGATTTCACCTATTCCTGACACTGGCTGCTCTCGATCACACAGTAGTGCGCACGATCACTGGCGCGTTGCCAAATTTAACATCGTTAACGAGATCTATGCTTGTGACACCGCACAAATGATATAGTAAAATTGTTCTAACGATCTCAATCACGTGACTTTTCAGGCGATATCGTAATCGATATTGAAGCGTGTAACGTGGCCTTAAGACTTCGATTAGGGGACGTGATAGGCCGTCTTAAAAACATGTGTAATGAACTATGAAAATGGAGACACTTAGCAAATACATATGGCCATATATACAACCGCCCAGAAGCCAAGTCGAGGCGTGTCCCCTTTACTGGTCCTAATCTACTACTATGCCTGCATGTTCAGTCACAGCCTCTCTATGGATAAAATCTCTCTGGATGGGCTAGTAGAGACCTGCTAATAGAGAACACTTAAACTGTAGCTAGCGGGGGTGGTGCACTACAGAGGGAGTGATCCCATAATCCAAACAAAAGAAAACTGTGAGGGTACTTTTACACACCACAACTATTACCGGCGATTGGAGGCAACCGAACGTGCGCGTGCACGTTTTTGATGGTTGCCTCTGAACGCCGATGCTGCATGTACACGCCGCAATTGCGCCCTCAACCTAAGGTGATGTGTCGTTCCGGAAGTTCCCACACCAACATTGGGAAACATCCGGTTGACTTCTGACGCCGCTTCACACGCCACAATCCCCAAAGGAATGTGGGCGTACATGTTCAGCGCCGCAAGTACATAGGCGTGACAGACTTGTGTATTCCGCGACCCAAACACGCAATAGCGTCATGATTGGCTAGCTTGCGCAGGAAGGCTGGCTAATACAGGACGCTATTGCATTTGTGTAGTGTGAATGGACAGCTATTCAAATATGGCGCCCTGTTGAGGGACAGCCAATGGTAACACTGTAGCCACCACCAATCATCGCTGGGGGGGACGCTGTAGCCAGCACACTGTGGCACGCCTCTTGGAAATCACTAGGCGACGCAGATTCCATCCTTATCGCCCATTCACACGCCAAAACCAGGGAAATTCACCTTCAGAGTTGCCTCTGGTTTTTGAACAAAGCTCCGGAACCGCAACCGGGAGCAACTTTAAAAATCACCATCGGGTTCCACAATTACACGCCGCAATTTCGTAGCAACTTCAGGGCAACGGTGACGGAACTCCGGATTGCCTCTCAGTTGTTACACCATAGTTGCGGCGTGTAAAGGTACCCTGACAGTCATCGTAATGTGTATGGGTGAGGGCTAAAACACTATATGTTGTAATAAAAAGTCAGATGCAAGACATGCTTATTGGAATATATAGAGTTTCAGCTTGCACCATTAGACATTAGGATGAGTGCCATGGTTCTCTTTTGTTTGAATATGGGATCACTCCCTCTATAGTGCACCTCCCCCGCTAGCCACAGGTTTACGTGTTTTCTATTAGCAGGTCTCTACTAGCCCATTCAGGGAAATTTTATCCAGAGCGAGGCTGTAACCGAACATGCAGGTATAGTAGTAGATTAGGACCAGAACGGGGCACACACCTTGACGTGGTGACTGGGCGGCTGTATAAATGGCCATATGTACTTGATAAGGGTCTCCGTTTTCATAGTTCATTAGCTGTAATGCAGTTCTATATTCTAATAAGCATGTCTTAGTGTTTGAGTGCAGCTGACTTTTTATTATGATGTATACTGTTTCAGCTTGCACCAGTACACATTAGGATGAGTGCAGAATGAGTGCCATCGTTTTCTTTTAGGCTGCATACTCACGATCAGTATACGCAGAGTTTTGGACGCAGCGTCTTACCACTGTGTCCAAAACACTGCGTAGTACAGTATTAGCATAGTGGATGGGATTTGTACAAATCCCATGCCCACTATGCTTAACCCGACCGCAGTGTTTTGAGAGCTGCAGTGCGGGTTGCCGGCATTCCACTCATCAGCAGCATGTTCGTTTCATGCATTACATACGGATACTAGGTGAGGAAAAAAATGCATGACGCTCTCCTTTTTATGAGAAACTAGGTGATTTTATATACACAGATGTGAACACACCCTTAGATGGATTCACACAAACCCTCCTACAAAACGTGATTAACAAAGTCATTACTTTATAAGTATATGACTCTATGAGACACTGATTTATTCTAAAAGAAGCATTATAGCTAAAATCAGAGAATCTGGGCCCCGGGGCTGGATACTTTGTGCTTCCAGCATGTTTGTACCAGACGTCGTCTTTGTCCCTGGAGCTTCTCCACTCGGTATAATGAGACTCACGGATCTTGTTCATATAAAGAGCGTATGAGTAAAATAGAAACAGACTAAATATGACGACCTAGTCTGATCTAGATGTCCTTGTATAAAGAGCTGTGGAGATACAGTGATGACATGGACTTTTTCAATGTGTGGCATCGGATCGGTTTCTTAAATTAGCCAGACTATTGAATTTTGCTTGTTACCTCATGTTTGCTAAGTCATTGTTTCTGGCATCCTGTGTAGAGTCTTTATTGTTCGGAGGTTGTGTATTGCTAATTCAATGTAAGTTACCTGACCCCCTGGTCCCCTCTGTCAGAGACTCATGACTCATAGGGATTTTATGTGTGTGGCTTGAAATACAACCAATGAGTGCTCAGTCTTTTTCCACCAGTCCTGAAGTCCCAATTTCCTCAAATGAGTGCTCAGGGCATATAAGGGAGGCCAAGCTTGATTCACAAGGAGTTCATATGCTAGATGGCTTCAATCTAGGGTCTGCAGACCTGGTTGGAAGGCCATAACCCCAGTCTAGGCACTCCGGCACTGACTAGGGGATCAGAAACTGGATTATATTGCTACATGGACTTCAGCATCGAATGCTAGGATTCAGCTGAAATATCAGAGACTACATAAGGAAGAAACCCAGGTTGGGTCAGTTCGGTCACCTGGTTACAGACTTCACTATGCTCGGTTAGCTTCCTATGCTTGTCGCTATTCCTTTCTCGGTGGGTGTCTGCCAAAAGCTCAGTTTTGTGGATTGGAATAAGTGGACCTGGAAGCCTGGTGGTACAAATATTCTAATCGAGTGCTGGTGAGCCAGCGGAAGGGTAAGACTCTGTTGCCTTTTACATCTTGTGTTTTGCTTCGTTATGTGTTATATGCCTTTAACTGTTGGGGATCCAATAAAGTCTTACTATTGTGGTTCTCTCACCCTGTGTTGCCTAAGTAGTGTTCCACACATGGTTAAGGAGTTTGGGCTTTCAGTTGGATGAGTGTGGCGCCCCGAAACGAGTGCGTCACAGGAAGGTATTGCATCCCTGACTGAAGATGTAATATCTTCCGTCTCAGTGATGAAATGGTTAAACCCAGAGCTCCACATACCACATGCACCACTTAGAGGTAGAGAGCCAATCAGGTCCTGGAGGGAGGAGTGTAGGTGTAGTGTGTGGGGGAAGTTAGTACGTAGGAGTAGTGGTTGGAGGGGAAGGAAAGAAGGAACAGGGACCTGCACAGTGCCGTGCAGCCCTGGTACAGAAACTTTACCAGCAGAGCCCCATCAAGCGGTGACTCAGACCGGAACACGGGCAACAAAAAGCAAACAAGCAACGGGTAAAAGACACCCATGCCCAATCCCACCGGACACCGGTTCCGAGGCAGACGTCCATCGCTGTTCTGCAAACCGGAGTGACGGAGTGGCTTTTTAGGAGCTCCTCATTACAGCCCTAAATCAGCAGTCTTACCGGCGAGGTACCTACCATTGGGCCGCAGGACTCTTCCCTGGTTAACGTGACCAAGCTGAAGTCCGCCCAGTACCCGATCCGGTGCACTAAGGCGGCAAGGCAACCAGAATAGAATGGTTAGGTAAAGGAGGGACACCGTGGAGATCTGGATAGCAACTATTCATCGCTGGGGCCACCTGGTCCGTTACCTAAAGACTGTATACCGTGTACCACACCAAAAGTTACAGTAAAGACCCGTTACAGAGGAGCATTGTGTCAGTGCATTTTTTCCAGAACTGTTATTACCCTTGCACTTATCAATAACGGAGCTGCCGTATTCCATCCAGCGTAGCTCCCGGCCCCGGGGACTCCTGCTCATCCTGTGGGGAGCATCCCATCTAGCTGCCGTACATTCACCGGAGGCCCAAGCAGCGCCGGTGCCATCACCGGATACCCACAGGTGGCATCACGACAATCAAGAAACATTCCCATCCTTTCATCCCTTTTCATCTGACCACCGGGCTCCACAGACTCAGGCGCGGAACCGTGACAAGTGCTACAACGCCTGAGACCTGAGAACCCGGCAACGGTGAGTCAGGAGCCCTGGTCAATGTGGTCTTTCTAAAGGCGGCTGGGCTAGTGGACGAGAGCACCCAATGACCCCCGTGTTTCGACAGATAGCATTATTCTTCTGTATAGAATATGTGAAGTTGCTGTGGCCCTAATATACCTATACAGGGGTCTCTGTAAAGATATCGGCCACCAGCATTCCAGACTGGGAGAAGGGAAAAGGGATTGGAAACATTTTCTGGTAAATTCAAAATAATAATACATTTTATTTCTATAGAGCCAATATATTCCGCAGCACTTTACAATTCAGAGGGGACATGTACAGACAATAAAGACATTATAGAGTAACACATAATTTACCAGCTCCCAAGATCAGGGAGGTCTGAGACCAAGAGCTACAATATAAGAAAAAACCTGTAATTAAAAGTAACTGATTAAGGCCCCTTTCACATAGGCATTTTTTTGAAAATGCGGAAGATCCGGCAGATTTACCACATCTGCCGCCTAATGGCCGCTCTTGCGGTCCACTTGCGACAAGCCCCATGCGTTGTCTATGGTGCTTGCGGTCGGGTGCGGCAAGTGCGGTTCTGCCGGTTGCGGCAGATGCGGTTTACCATGTTTTGTTTTCATGGCCGCAAGTGCCGCATCTTGCTAAACCGCACTTTCTGCCCCTGCCGCAATAGACAATGCAAGTGTGCCGCAAGTGCGGACGTTAGGCGGCAGATGCGATACATCTGCCAGATCTGCCGCATTTTCAAAAAGTATGAAAGCAACCTAATATACACAGTGCGTCACTGTCCACCATTCTGTTTGTGTATTACATTTTGGCTACTAAAGAAAAAGCATTAAATGATAGAAAATGTGTTCAAAGCCCTTGTGTAGAGGTAAAGAGCCGAGGAAGAAGATGCTTCACCTCCAAAAGTAACAACACAGGGAGGATCGGCAACTCTGAATTTACTAGTGTATTTTGGGATTGGGAGTTCGGAGGAAGAGGGAGAAGGAAATGTTTGATGTTTATTTTGAGGGATGGTGATGAGTCTCAATATTTCTCAATATCATGGATGTATATGAATATATAACAATGTGAAACATTCAGTGCACACTGGATATTGCTTTTTCTTTACTTTTTCGATGACAGATATTAGTAACCGCATATTTCTAATTTCTTACATACCAGATTGTTTAGACTATAAGATGCACTATAAGCCTCTGTGCAGGTCCTGGTAGCTTCTATTCCTCCTCTGCACCAATTACATAGATCAGTGTAGAGGAAAGAGAGCAGATCTCTCAGTGATCGGGAAGACACTCACTTATTAATATGAATTTTTTCTTGTTAAAAGGGCATCTTATAGTTCAGAAAATAAGGTACGTTCTAAAATACTTTCCCTTTCTCAGTTATATGACTATTATTTTTTTGTACAACTTGTCCGCAAGATATATAATTTCTGCCCATGAGTTACTTTTGATAGTAAATAAAACAAGATTTTCCAGTAATTCTTTTTGGTGCGGCAAATGCACCATATTCTACTACTGGTCCATTTCATGTGTGAGTTCTTTGGTGCCGAACAAGATTTGATTTCCATTCAAAACATTTCCCACATTCTGAACATGAAAAAGGAATCTCCTCCGTGTGACTTCTTTTGTGTGTAGCAAGATGGGAATGCTGTGCAAAACATTTCCCACATTCTGAACATGAGAAAGGCTTCTCCCCTGTGTGACTTCTCTGGTGAATAACAAGGTATGATTTTTCTGCAAAACCTTTCCCACATTCTGAACATGAAAAAGGCTTCTCCCCTGTGTGACTTCTCTGGTGTGTAATAAGATGTGATTGTGTTGCAAAACATTTCCCACATTCTGAACACGAGAAAGGCTTCTCCCCTGTATGACTTCTCTGGTGTGTAATAAGATGTGATTGTGTTGCAAAACATTTCCCACATTCTGAACATGATAAAAGCTTCTCCCCTGTGTGAATTCTCTTGTGTATAGAAAGATGGGATTGCTGTACAAAACACTTCCCACATTCTGAACATGAAAAAGGCTTCTCCCCTGTGTGACATCTATGATGTTTTACAAGTGATGATTTGTCTACAAAACATTTTCCACATTCTAAACATGAAAAAGGCTTCTCCCCTGTGTGTCTTTTCTTGTGTATAGCAAGATAAGATTGCAGTACAAAACATTTCCCACATTCCGAACATAAAAAAGATTTCTCCCCTGTGTGAGCTCTCTGATGGCTAACAAGAGCGGATTTTCGTGTATAACATTTTCCACACTGGGAACATGAAAAAGGCTTCTCCCCTGTGTGACTTCTCTGGTGTCTAATAAGATATGATTTATATGTAAAACATTTCCCACATTCTGAACATGAAAAAGGCTTCTCCCCTCTATGAATTTTCTCTTGACTAACAAGATCTGATTTCTGGTTAAATTGTTTCCCACTCTTGGAAGAAGAACATCTGTTTTTCTCTCTGTTAATTTTTTGATGTTTAACAAAAGATGTTTCATGGGGGAAACTATTTCCATATTCTGAAAGAGAAAGTGGCTTCTTTGCTTTAAGAGCAGTTTGTTTCTTAATGCTTCTTTTGTGACTTTTATTTTTCTTAGTAGTCAGTAATGATTCAGAAGAGAGGACCTGTTTAATAGGATCAGATGATAGATCTTGGCTCTGAAGGGATGATGGGACATCTGGAGTAATGTCATTCACATCAATTGTATCCTGTGTGGTTTCAAGTTTATCTGATTTATCAATTGAAGATGTCAGTTGTTCTTCTGAATTCCTTGTAGAGACATCTAATAAGAATAAAGCCAATTACTAATTTTGAAGAAATTATGCCTGAAATGTATATTTCTGATAATTTCTACTGTAAATGTCCATAGAAATGGTAAGATATGTAGCAAAAGACAATGACAGTTCAGTCTAATAGAAGACCTCATAGCAGGAACCAGTAGACCATAGTGTTCAACTGTTTGTTCTTTCTGTCTCACAAATATTGGAATAAGAACCCACAAAAAAGTTATTGAGATGAAAATAATAACAATAAAAACTTCTACTCATCCCGCTGCACAGTGCAGAAATTACAGAGGTGGGGGGTCCGGCTGTCAGTGCTCAGACCATACACTGCACAGTGCAGAGGTTACAGAGGTGGGGGGTCCGGCTGTCAGTGCTCAGACCATACACTGTACAGTGCAGAGGTTACAGAGGTGGGGGGTCCGGCTGTCAGTGCTCAGACCATACACTGCACAGTGCAGAGGTTACAGAGGTGGGGGGTCCGGCTGTCAGTGCTCAGACCATACACTGCACAGTGCAGAGGTTACAGAGGTGGGGGGTCCGGCTGTCAGTGCTCAGACCATACACTGCACAGTGCAGAGGTTACAGAGGTGGGGGGTCCGGCTGTCAGTGCTCAGACCATACACTGCACAGTGCAGAGGTTACAGAGGTGGGGGGTCCGGCTGTCTGTGCTCAGACCACATGCTGCACAGTGCAGAAATTACAGAGGTGGGGGGTCCGGCTGTCAGTGCTCAGACCATACACTGCACAGTGCAGAGGTTACAGAGGTGGGGGGTCCGGCTGTCAGTGCTCAGACCATACACTGTACAGTGCAGAGGTTACAGAGGTGGGGGGTCCGGCTGTCAGTGCTCAGACCATACACTGCACAGTGCAGAGGTTACAGAGGTGGGGGGTCCGGCTGTCAGTGCTCAGACCATACACTGCACAGTGCAGAGGTTACAGAGGTGGGGGGTCCGGCTGTCAGTGCTCAGACCATACACTGCACAGTGCAGAGGTTACAGAGGTGGGGGGTCCGGCTGTCAGTGCTCAGACCATACACTGCACAGTGCAGAGGTTACAGAGGTGGGGGGTCCGGCTGTCAGTGATCAGACCATACACTGCACAGTGCAGAGGTTACAGAGGTGGGGGGTCCGGCTGTCAGTGCTCAGACCATACACTGCACAGTGCAGAGGTTACAGAGGTGGGGGGTCCGGCTGTCAGTGCTCAGACCATACGCTGCACAGTGCAGAGGTTACAGAGGTGGGGGGGGGGGTCCGGCTGTCAGTGCTCAGACCATACACTGCACAGTGCAGAGGTTACAGAGGTGGGGGGGTCCGGCTGTAAGTACTCAGACCATACACTGCACAGTGCAGAGGTTACAGAGGTGGGGGGTCCGGCTGTCAGTGCTCAGACCATACACTGCACAGTGCAGAGGTTACAGAGGTGGGGGATCCACCTGTCTGTGCTCAGACCATAAGCTGCACACTGCATCACATTGGTCTGCACGGCTGTAATCGCAGAAGGAAGTGTCTTCTAACGATGATGCATAAGAAAGCCTGCAAACAGTTCACTGAAGACAAGCAGACTAAGGACATCGATAACTGGAACCATGTCCTGTGGTCTGATGAGACCAACATAAATGTATTTGTGTCAGATGGTGTCAAGCATGTATTGGGGGCAACTAGGTGGTGAGCACAAAGAGAAGTGCGTCTGCCTACAGTCCAGCATGGTGGAGGAAGTGTCATGGTTTGGGGCAGTATCAGTGCTGTCAGCTGTAGGGAGCTACAGGTCATTGAGGGAATCATGAATGCCAACATGTACTGTGACCTACTGAAGCAGAGCATGATCCCCTCCCTATGGAAACTGCACCGCAAGGCAGAATGTCAACATGATAATGATCTCAAACCACACCTCCAAGATGACCACTGCCTTGCGAAAGAAACTGAGGGTAAAGGTGCTGGACTGTCCAAGAGTGTCCAGACTAAACCCTATGGAGCATCTGTGGGGCATCCTGAAATAGAAGGTGGAGGAGCGCAAGGTTTCTAATATTCACCAGCTCCAGGATGTCGTCATGGAGGGAAGAGGATTCCAGCGGCTCCTGTGAAGATCTAGTGAATTTCGTGCCCAAGAGAGTTAAGACAGTGCTTCAAAATAGTGGTGGCCAAACTGAACATTCACACTTTGGATACTAGTTGGCAATTTTCACTTAGGGGTGTACTCACTTTTATTGCCAGTAGTTTTTTTTTTTTTTTTAAAACATCATGTTTATTGAAATTTTAAACTTTTTTGAGAATGACATAAAGGAAAATCTTCATTAATATAATACATTTCACTACACGTGTTCATGACATTATGTAGAGCAACACACAATACCCCTCATAAAGATCACTGTAATGCATACAACGATGAGACAGAATACTCCTATTACGGAAGGTGCAGTCCGAATATATTAGCTGACATCAAAGGCAAACATTAACTTGTGCAGATTTAGACCTTTAGTTCCCAACATACAAATTCCCTGTATCCCCCTTCTCCAATCCATTTAATAGGTATTTTCCACTCCCCATTCCCCTGCTATGCTACTCATTCATCTCCCAGCTTCCCCAAGGAACCTTCCAAGTTTTTCAATAGGTACCACGAGGTGTCCTTGAGAGGTCTCATGATGTTATGAATCTCGTCTTTCGATCCTTTGGACTCTATGTAATGTCTCCATTTATTCATGAATGACCCTGTTAGCACTTCTTTATCACGTAATACCTCCCTCCTATCAATTTCCATTACTTTGTCGAGTCCTGCCTCTATATCTTGTTGTCTCGGAAGGTCGGGGCGTAGCCAGTATGTGAGCAACATTCTTTTGGCTAGCAATATTAAGACATGTGCGAATCTCTGTGATTTTTCGTTAATTTCAGATACCGTTATGTCCTGGAATATCCATATCATGGGTTCCATTGCACAACGACATCCACAATATTTGTAAATCAAATCATTGATCATAGTCCAAAACAATCGGACTTTGGGACACGTCCACAGGCCATGTATCATGTCAGTATTTCCTAGTTGGCATTTAGGGCAGCATATCATTCGATCAGGGTTGTTCACAGTTCGAGGAAAATTAAAACCGTAAACCATCCCATGAATAATGCGAAAGTGAGAGTCTCTCCACTGTTCATTAAGAACGAACCTCCTCACCTTAAGCCATCCTGCCAGGATACTTTCCATCACCGAATCATCAGCTAAAAACTTACTCCACTTTGTAAACAATCGTGTAGATGTATTCGGTGTTAGTGTTCCCCTGAGCTCACGGTATATGGAGGATATGCTAAGCTGGGAAGATTCTAAGCCAATTAACCTGTCACATATATTGAGAGTCGTTTCCATTGACACATCCCTCAGATTATTTATAACATGTTGTTTTAATTGCATATACTGCAGTCCCTGCATCCCTCCCAAACCATATTTTCTCATAATTTCTACACCTGTCATCCAACGTCTATCAGACTCATGCAATAAGTCTCCCATCGACCGCACACCTCTTTTTCTCCATTCCTCAAACAATGCATTCTCTCTCCCCATTATGAAGTCAGGGAAGGCCCAAGGATTAAGGTGCTTAGATACCCTCCAGGACAACCCACACTTCTTCCTCACTGCCTTCCATGTTGCTATCGTATCTCTACATATAGTAGCCCCTTTAATCTGTTTCGGGATGTGTACTAATGAGGAGTGTAGTAGGGAGCAACGATCCCACGGGGCACAGAACTCCTCTTCAAGTTGTCCTGCCGAATATCTGTTAGCTTTCGTGACCCATTCAATGACGTGCCTCAGTAAGCATGCTAAGTTATAGCCACGTATATCTGGTAAATTTGCACCACCTTCATTCCTAGGCAACATAAGAGTTCCCAAGCGTAGCCTGGGTCTGCGTCCCCTCCACACAAAGTCGGAGAATGCTTTGTTGATCCTCTTAACATCATTGTGCCGTAGCAATAATGGGAGTGTTTGCATAGGATAAAGAAGACGGGCAAAACTAATCATTTTTATCAAATGACATCTGCCCAAAAGTGATATTGGAAGATTTGCCCACCTCTTAAGTTCTTGTTCGATTTTGTTAAATAAAGGGGGATAATTTAGTGCGTACACTTCTTTCGTGGTTCTACCTAATTGAATTCCAAGGTATTTGATGTGTGAACGGGCCAGAGTTATTCCTAATTGTTGTGCTAGTCCTTGTAGAGAGCTCTCTTTCCTTATATTTAATATCTCACATTTTTTCCTATTGAGGGAAAAACCGGAAAAAGTACCAAAAGCTTCTATGTCCTTCACCAACATAGGCAGCTCTCGCTCCGGGTCATTCATAAAAAGTAACGATATCATCAGCAAATAAAGCTGATTTTATCTCGCAACGACCCACCGAGACACCGGAGAAAGAGCTAGTATGATTGATGAATCTCGCCAGAGGCTCCAGGGCCAAATTGAACAACAGGGGAGATAATGGACACCCCTGTCTAGTCCCCTTTTTCAGTGGAAATTTTGGGGACAAAAAGCCTGGTGTGCTTACCCTTGCTGTCGGATTGGAATATAAGTTGTTCAAAAAACCACGAAATCTACCTTTGATGCCTACACTATTTAGTACTAGACCCAGCCATGGCCACCTCACATTATCAAACGCCTTTTCCGCATCTAAGGCGACCACGGCTGGGTCCTTTCCATCCCTCTTCTCACTATCTCGTACCACATCTAACACCAAGAGTGCTTTGCGGATATTGGAAACCGCCGAACGACCTTTAATGAAACCTGATTGATGATGTTCAATGAGGTCCGGTAAAATTCGGGCCAACCTGTCTGCCATTATTTTAGATAAAATTTTTAAGTCTACATTTACTAAAGATATGGGCCTATAATTTGCCGGATCCTCTCTATCCTTATCACCTTTGGGAAGTAACTTAATGTATGCAACATTGGCTTCGTCAGGAATGGGTGCACCTTCCAGGTATTCGTTAAACAAACCTGTCAGCGTCGGTGTTATTTCCTCTTTTAATATTTTGTAAAATTCTCCCGTGAACCCATCTGGTCCCGGTGCTTTACCACAACCTAAATTTCTAATGGCTTGATCCACTTCCTCCTCCTTAATGGTTTGGTTAAGAAATTCTAAGTCTATGTCTGTAATCTTACTTAAATGTACCTTTTTTAACCAATCCTCTCCCCCTGTAACCGGCGTTTCCCTATCCTCATACAGTTTGCGATAAAAGTCCCCTAATATAGTATTTATTTCTCTAGGATTGGTCGTTATCCCTCCCTCCTTTTGACGTAGCGTCATTATTGGATTGGGAAGTCGTCTGCCTTTAGCTAGATTGGCTAAAAGTTTTCCCGCCTTATCACCATACCTATTTAAGTCCACTTCCAACTGTTTATGTGTCATAATCTCCCTCATTTCTGCCCAACTGTCATATTCTTGTTTGGCGTCCAACCATGCTTGCCGCATCAGTAGGGTCTTGTGTGGAACGATAAGTCCTATAAGCGTCAGTTACCTTCATACTAGCTATGTTGTATTGTTCTGTTAATTTTTTTTTTAGAGTTAGAGTGTGGGCAATAATCTGGCCCCTGACTACCGCTTTCCCCGTTGCCCAATAGAGCCTATGGTCTGTCCTATGGGATTCATTGTCCCTGGAAAACCCAAGCCACCACTCCTTCAATCTAAGCTTAAATTCTCCCATTTTTGATAAATGTGTGGAAATCTCCATAAGATATCGGAGCCCTTGGGTTGGGTCTCAAGAATATCCAGGGATACTGGGCTATGGTCTGAAATGACCATTGTTTCAATCTCAGTTGACTCAATTGACCGTAACAAGTTATTGCTTATTAGGAAGAAGTCAATCCGTGACCAAGATGAATGGGGGCAAGAAAAGTGCGAAAATTCTAATTCCAGGGGATGTAACATTCGCCAAATATCAATGAATCCCATATGACCTGTCATGTCCGTCAACTGTCCCCCTCGTTGGTAGGAACTGATCTTATTGACATACTCACGTCTTCTCTGTAGATCTCTGTCTGTCCAGGTCATCTGTCATAACTTCATTCCAGTCCCCTCCTATTATGATGTTAGGTATCTGGTCTTCCAATAGTTTCACCTGTAATGCAGTGAAGAATCGACTTCTCGAACTATTAGGAGCATAAATATTGTATAGGCTATATCTTTGAGATTTAATATCCAGTACCACATGTAACATTCTTCCCTCTTGATCTCTATGTACTGAGACTAATGTATGTGCGAGATGCTTATTTACTAACATTATTACTCCGGCCTTTCTATCTTGTGCCCCTGAGATCCATCCCACCCCAACCCATTGCTTTAACATATAATGTAATTCGTGTTGTCTTAGGTGTGTTTCTTGTAAAAATGCGATGTCTGCCTTTAATCTTTTAAGATGCCTCAACACCATATGTCGTTTGTTAGGGGATCTAAGCCCCTTTTAAAGTTCCATGTGATTACTCTAACCATTTAACATATAAGCATTGGGTAAATATACCCGTTCTAAACCATATATATTGACTGCAACCCTTTCCGTCTTTCCCCATACATAGGACGAGGAGTATTAGTGTGATCCTCATGTCTATCAAAATCATCCATAAACATCGTACCATAGTGATAAAAAAATAAAAATAGCAAGAAAGAATACAAGAAATAGCATATGAAATGCAAAAAACATCTAGAACAGAAACAGCCCTCCCCAACATATGTCTCTTCCTACCATTGGAAATACACGAGATGGTAGTACTATTCGTACTAAATCCACTCGGAAGACATAAAACCCTCTTTAACCACATAGCTTCCTTTTTTTCTGCTGCTATGGCCTCACTCTCCCCCTTGTCATATATATCCCATTGTTTGGAACCATCCAGGCAAAAAGGCAAAAGGGCTCATCCTCCCCCCCCCCCCCCTCCCCATTGCATATTTTTAAGCCCATTGTTATTATAATAACTCCTCTGTAATGTAAATGGAATTGAGAAGTGTCCAACTAGTATATATCCTCCCCTCCTCGATCCCCCCTGTCATGCTAGATTAAATTCCTCCTGACCCCCTGCGGGTCTATGAAAGTAAATAAGAATAAGTTTAGTATAGTATAGGAGATAGAAGAGAACTGTGATATCCTATCGTAAGAGAGGGGACATATAGTAAATGTGTAGGGTGTACATCCGTAAAGGAATGCAAGAGATATTACTGTGTGTGTATAAGGAGCGAGGAGGGGTATAAAAAGAAAATAGGGCGGGAATATATTTATGATGGTGAAGGAAACATAGGTAGAATATATTTTGAGGAGTCAGGTCGGTTTTGAGCCCACATGACGGGATATAGTTAGAGTGTCTGGGGCGTCCCCGGGAACATATTAATGCTTACATTAACCCTGGACATGCAATTCCCTTTAGCACCCCTCCCCTTTAAGTCTACAGGCCCGCCTTTCAAGATTATAATCTAAATATGTGATGAAAAATCTAGATCTGTCTATAATCTACGTCTGCGGAGACAGGTATAATATTACATATCTACATATATGAAAGATCACGACCCTCCTCTCATGGCCACCTCATTCGCATCATTGTCCGAGTCCAGTCCTGACGATGATCGTCTCTCCCTTGAGGAAATGTCCTTGTTCGTGCGACCCGTACTCCTGCGGCTTTTTTGCTGCGACCAATCTGCAGTTTCAGTTCCATGGTCTCGGTTTCTCTGTCCTGAGTTACCTTCCAGCGCTGCCTCTGCATAAGACCTTCGTTGTGGTGGTCTCGGGGATCTTTCTCTATCTCTTGGGCTATTCCGAGTATTAGCAGAGGAGTCCCCCCGTTGTATGAACTGCAGCGCTGCATTACTGTCAGTGAATGTTTTCAGGGATCCTTTTGAGTCTCGGAATCTCAGCACCGCAGGAAATGCCATTTGGAAACGAATGTTCTGTTTAAAGAGCAAGGAACATGCCGGGCTGAACAACTTCCTTTTACGGGCCACTGTTGCCGAGAAATCCTCATAAATCCTAACCTTGTGGCCTCTTATGGTTAATGGTATTCTCCTGGATCTATATTCTCGTAGCAATGTCTCCTTTTCCTTATAGTCTAGGTATCTCACAATGACTTGCCGTGGCTTATCTTTCGGATCTCGTGGTGGACCCACTCTATGTGAGCGTTCCACTCTACATTTATGTGGAAATCCCAGAGTTTTAGGCAGATCAATCTCCCAGATGCTGTCTAAGTGTGCTGGCAAAATAGACTCCGGCAATCCTACCATGCGAAGATTATTACGTCGGGAGCGATTTTCGAGTTCATCTATTTTATCCTCTGCATACACCGCTTTATGCTGCAATGCTGTTAACTGGCCTTCTAGCTGCAGAATCCTATCTTCAGCCTCTCCAACCCGGCGTTCAGCCTCTGTTAATCTCTCCCCCTGTGCTGCCACAGTGGTTTGTAGCCCTAGAACCACTCCTTCAATTGCCTCCTTTATGAGGATTTTTATGTCTGTTGCTAAATAGGGCACCACATCTTTAGCCAGAGCTTTGGCATCAATGGCGTGAGCACATGTGCATGTACATCCTGCAGCCATCTCTGAGGGCACTATCAAGGGGCTCCCATCATCATGGTTCTCCCCTAACTGTGATGCCGTCACCACCAACAGTTCGGGTCGTTCTGTTACCTTGCCCTTTGTTTGTGCTTCTCTCTGTCCTCCGATATTGCTGCTATTGATGGATCCGCTTCCCTTGTTTCGTACAGCAGTCGTCTCCCGGGCGCCGTCATCCTTCTTAGGTGCCGCGCTCCCGCTCACAGCAGCCGCCATTTTACCTCGCGTCCCGCTCGCTCCTTTCACCTTCAGTACAGGCGGTTCTTTCCTGCCTGAGTGCCTCAGGACATACCTGTCCAGGGTCCCCGCTGCTCGGGGAACGTGTGCCAGCTTGGATGCGGGCTGGATGGCTCCTCAATCCCGTTGATTCCAGCGGATTATTGACCCGGGTGCAGGAGCTCGTCTCCTAGGCTGCCATTAGCTCAGCGCCGGAACCGGAAGCATTTGCCAGTAGTTTAAACATTAATGGCCGTGTGAGTTATTTATAGGGTGCAACATATTCACAGTTATACAAGCTGTACACCGACTACTCTACATTGTATCAGTGTCCTATACTCAGTGTTGTCCCATGAAAAGATATAATTCAATATATTAAAAAAATTTGAGGGGTGTACTCACTTTTGTGATATACTGTATTTGGCATTGCTGTAGTGAAAGAACCCTCTTAACATTTCACAGTCTCCCTGAGCACAATCTGGGCACTGTGTGTGGGGTAATAAAATGGCAGATTTACAATGTTCACTCTCCACCATCCACCCTGTGCTAATTACTGGAAAGAGCCTGTGGAGTAACAATCCCTCCTCCTATAGAGGAATTCACCGGGGGTTATAATATACAACATGGAGTCACTTTATGGGGTTTCTACTGCTTTGTTATTCTGTCACATTAAGGCTTCAGTAAATGGCGTCATCTCCTCTGAGATCTGCTCCTGTGACATTCACTTCTGTCATCAGTCACCACCTTATTCATTCTGCGGGGGCCACTGGTGATGGAGGAGAAGCTGTGGGCGGCTCAGTCTGTGTCCAGTCACTAAGAATAGGGTGGTTGGTACTAGTAATACCGTCCAGTCTGGCAGTATGGGGGTGTGTGCAGTCCAACAGGAGTGATCAGTTCAATGCTTAAGCAACCTAGAAAGCACCACACCCTGCTAAAGCTCAAAACATATTCCTGGAGGCTGCCAGATATAATCTTGTTCTTCCCTGGTTCACTCCTGTGTACTCAGCCCTCGGCTTCTGTATTTGATTCCCGTTGTGACCCCGGTCTGTGTACTGACTAGTCTTGCAGCTTCTGATTTTGACTTTTTTTCTGCCCTCCTGGTTCTTACCGGCTACCTGACTATTCTTCTTGCCATTTCACCAATCACCAGCTTATGTAACTGTGTCCCCATTGTATGGGTCCCCATGTATGTCCAGACCCATGTATAGGGGTTAAAGGGTGATGGGCAAGGCAATCCCTGTGATATGGAAAGCGGAGTAGATAGTCCCAGGTCTATTTGTGGTAGCCATCTTTTGAGCTGTCAGGTGACTACATGATTATGACACCGATAAAGCAGCCAGAGCCGGTGACTGAGAAGAATCTGTGACTTCTCTGCATTTAGTGGTCACTACTCACCTGGGCGGTGATCTGTAGGAATCTCTTCTTTACTCCGCTCATCACCACTCACATATGTCTCTGTAGTATTAATATGGGGCAGATCATCATCACCCCTCACATATGTCTCTGTAGTATTAATATGGGGCAGATCATCATCACCCCTCACATATGTCTCTGTAGTATTAATATGGGGCAGATCATCATCACCCCTCACATATGTCTCTGTAGTATTAATATGGGGCAGATCATCATCACCCCTCACATATGTCTCTGTAGTATTAATATGGGGCAGATCATCATCACCCCTCACATATGTCTCTGTAGTATTAATATGGGTCAGATCATCATCACCCCTCACATATGTCTCTGTAGTATTAATATGGGGCAGATCATCATCACCCCTCACATATGTCTCTGTAGTATTAATATGGGGCAGATCATCATCACCCCTCACATATGTCTCTGTAGTATTAATATGGGGCAGATCTTCACCCTGAAACAAAGATTGTAAAAGTCACAGACAGATGGAGAAGTCCCATCTATGATCAGCTGTAATCTGCCATCTCCACCGTTCTCATTACACAAGTATAAAACATAGAATACTGGAGGATAAAACAAGACTGAGCACAAGACCTTCACAGCCGTCTACACATCATAGGGAGATCTCATCACACCTTCTCTCCATCTACCTGATGATCCGGAGGAACATCGGGATCTTCTTGTTTACAGTCCTGTGGGAGAAGAGGACGGGGACATCTCTCTGGTGTTGTCCTCTTACTGGATAGACCTGGAGGAGACACATACAGGACTGAATTCATTCTTTCCATACAGATCATTATAGGCCGTGTGTATTTAGTCCTGTCTATTACCTGGTGATGTGAGGGGCGGCCGGGGAACCTCCATCATGACTATGTCCTTGTACAGATCTTTGTGTCCTTCTAAATACTCCCACTCCTCCATGGAGAAATAGACGGTGACGTCCTGACACCTTATAGGAACCTGACACATACAATGATACCATTGTCATCTTTCCCCGATCCCTTCATAGCGTTACTGTATAATGTCCCAGCAGCAGCAGCAGCATTCCCAGCAGTGTCACCTCTCCAGTCAGCAGCTCAATCATCTTGTAGGTGAGTTGTAGGATCTTCTGGTCATTGATGTCCTCATGTATCAGGGGGTGAGGTGGAGGCCCCGTGATTGGGCTCAGGGCTCTTCCCTCAGACACAGGGTCCTGACAGCACAGATCACTAGAGCTCTTCACTACTGTGTAATCCTGGTTATGGAGAGACACATTAATAAATCTCCAGTCTCCAGACATTTCCAGAGTCCTCACCTCTCCAGTTCTGTCATCTGTTATTCTGTCCATAGATAAGAATGATGTCATGTGACATTGTCATCACAATCTCTCACCTCTCCAGTAACAAGGAAGAGGATCTCTAGGGTGAGGTGGAAGATCCTCTCCGCCATCTTGTCCCTGTCCAGATCCATCCTTGATGGTCAATCAGGAGAATTCTCTTCTATAGAAGATCTGAGAGGATCCGAGATTGTAGAGACCTGAATGGGGGAAGATGAAGGTTGAGTCTAGAGAATACAGACTGCTTGCAGGTGTATATTAGTGACTACATCAGAATGTACAGTACAGACCAAACGTTTGGACACACCTTCTCATTCTAAGAGTTTTCTGTATTTTCATGACTATGAAAATTGTAGATTCACACTGAAGGCATCAAAACTATGAATTATCACATGTGGAAGTATATACTTAACAAAAAAGTGTGAAACAACTGAAAATATGTCTTATATTCTAGGTTCTTCCTTTTGCTGTGATTACTGCTTTGCACACTCTTGGCATTGTCTTGATGAGCTTCAAGAGGTAGTCACCGGAAATGGTCTATGAAAGAAAACTCTTTGAATGAGAAGGTGTGTCCAAACCTTTGGTCTGTACTCTGTACTGTATATGTTCCTTCCAGGTCGTGACTGCAGCCCAGTCTAGCTGCATCACAGCCCAATATAGGCAACATCCCCCTATACCCACACAGATCCCCAGCACGTCTTCTGCCGATGCCTCCACATCATGTATTCTCTGTGAATAATAACTCACCTGCGGCCGCGGAGTCACGTGGTGCAGAGGAGACTGAGCTCCAGGAAGGATTCTCCCACCTCAGTCCTCTCTGGATCAACACTAGAGAAAGGAGACGCTGCAGTCACATGATCCTCAGCACAGTCCTGAAGAGCGGCCTCCTCACTCCACACTGGACGGTGAGGCCCCGCCCTTTCCGGTTACATCATACCTGGAAGGAGCCTGTATTCTCTAGCAGATACCAAGACAAAATGCTCTGTGCTTACAGGACCTGTGATGATGTCACATGGAGGGGAGGAGTCAGGGGTCACATGATCAGCTCCTCAGTTGTCATGGTGCAGGATGAGGTGAAGTTTATGTGTGAGGACAGGAGGGATTTACAGTGTGGATGTAGCAGAGCCAAGTGTGTACGAGGTGTACGGAGCAGAGCTGAGTGTGTACGAGGTGTACGAAGCAGAGCCGAGTGTGTACGAGGTGTACGGAGCAGAGCCGAGTGTGTACGAGGTGTACGGAGCAGAGCCGAGTGTGTACGAGGTGTACGGAGCGGAGCCGAGTGTGTATGAGGTGTACGGAGCAGAGCCGAGTGTGTACGAGGTGTATGGAGCAGAGCCGAGTGTGTATGAGGTGTACGGAGCGGAGCAGAGTGTGTACAAGGTGTATGGAGAGGATCTGAGTGTGTACGAGGTGTACGGAGCGGAGCCGAGTGTGTATGAGGTGTATGGAGAGGATCTGAGTGTGTACGAGGTGTATGGAGCAGAGCCGAGTGTGTACGAGGTGTACGGAGCGGAGCAGAGTGTGTACAAGGTGTATGGAGAGGATCTGAGTGTGTACGAGGTGTATGGAGCAGAGCCGAGTGTGTACGAGGTGTACGGAGAAGAGCCGAGTGTGTACGAGGTGTACGGAGCGGAGCCGAGTGTGTACGAGGTGTACGGAGCGGAGCCGAGTGTGTACGAGGTGTACGGAGCGGAGCCGAGTGTGTACGAGGTGTACGGAGCGGAGCCGAGTGTGTACGAGGTGTACGGAGCGGAGCCGAGTGTGTACGAGGTGTATGGAGAGGATCTGAGTGTGTACGAGGTGTACGGAGAAGAGCCGAGTGTGTACGAGGTGTACAGAGCAGAGCCGTGTGTGTACGAGGTGTACGGAGCAGAGCCGAGTGTGTACGAGGTGTACGGAGCAGAGCCGTGTGTGTACGAGGTGTACGGAGCGGAGCCGAGTGTGTACGAGGTGTACGGAGCGGAACCGAGTGTGTACGAGGTGTACGGAGCGGAGCCGTGTGTGTACGAGGTGTACGGAGCAGTGCCGAGTGTGTACGAGGTGTACGGAGCAGTGCCGAGTGTGTGCGAGGTGTACGGAGCGGAGCCGTGTGTGTACGAGGTGTACGGAGCAGAGCCGAGTGTGTACGAGGTGTACGGAGCGGAGCCGAGTGTGTGCGAGGTGTACGGAGCAGAGCCGAGTGTGTGCGAGGTGTACGGAGCGGAGCCGAGTGTGTACGAGGTGTACGGAGCGGAGCCGTGTGTGTACGAGGTGTACGGAGCGGAGCCGAGTGTGTACGAGGTGTATGGAGAGGATCTGAGTGTGTACGAGGTGTACGGAGAAGAGCCGAGTGTGTACGAGGTGTACAGAGCAGAGCCGTGTGTGTACGAGGTGTACGGAGCGGAGCCGAGTGTGTACGAGGTGTACGGAGCGGAGCAGAGTGTGTACGAGGTGTACGGAGCGGAGCCGAGTGTGTACGAGGTGTACGGAGCAGAGTGTGTACGAGGTGTATGGAGAGGATCTGAGTGTGTACGAGGTGTACGGAGAAGAGCCGAGTGTGTACGAGGTGTACGGAGCGGAGCCGAGTGTGTACGAGGTGTACGGAGCGGAGCCGAGTGTGTACGAGGTGTACGGAGCAGAGTGTGTACGAGGTGTACGGAGCAGAGCCGCATGTGCACGAGGTGTACAGAGCAGAGTCGAGTGTGTACAAGGTGTACGGAGCGGAGCCGAGTGTGTACGAGGTGTATAGAGCAGAGCCGAATGTGTACGAGGTGTACGGAGCAGAGCCGAGTGTGTACGAGGTGTACGGAGCAGAGCCGAGTGTGTACGAGGTATACGGAGCAGAGCCGAGTGTGTACGAGGTGTACGGAGTGGAGCCGAGTGTGTACGAGGTGTACGGAGTGGAGCCGAGTGTGTACGAGGTGTACGGAGCAGAGCCGAGTGTGTACGAGGTATACGGAGCAGAGCCGAGTGTGTACGAGGTGTACGGAGTGGAGCCGAGTGTGTACGAGGTGTACGGAGTGGAGCCGAGTGTGTACGAGGTGTACGGAGCAGAGTCGAGTGTGTACGAGGTGTACGGAGCGGAGCCGAGTGTGTACGAGGTGTACGGAGCAGAGCAGAGTGTGTATGAGGTGTACGGAGCGGAGCCGAGTGTGTACGAGGTGTATGGAGCGGATCCGCGTGTGTACGAGGTGTACGGAGCAGAGTGTGTACGAGGTGTACGGAGCAGAGCCGTATGTGCACGAGGTGTACAGAGCAGAGCCGAGTGTGTACGAGGTGTACGGAGCAGAGTCGCATGTGCACGAGGTGTACGGAGCGGAGCCGAGTATGTATGAGGTCTATGGAGCGGAGCTGAGTGTGTACGAGGACAAAGGTGGGAATGTGGTGATGTGGCCAACCTCCTTTTATGAAAGGGAGGCTTTCCCACATTTGCATGATAGGACATACTATCAGCAACTGCATTATGACCCCACCAAAAAATTTACACAAGAACTGCAGGGTATTTTGGAGAGTGCCTTCGAAACCATTCCAAAAAAGATATACAGGGGTCTACTGGTTGAATCGCCGGTAGTGCCGTCGTTTTTATCTATTGCCATAGATACATAAAAACATGACCAACCCTCCGGGATGTCCCATTGTTTCTGGCATCGGAGGGGCTATGTGAGATGTCATGTAGATTCATCTTATATTACTTACATCCACTTTTGGAAACTTTGCCCTCTTATGTCAGAGACACTGCGGTCGTCCTACGGCGGCTGGATGGTTTACCTTTGGAGGAGTCGGCACTGCTGGTGACCATTGATGTGGAGACCCTGTATACCTGTATCAACCGTTCTGAAGGAATTTGTGCCACCTGGACACATCACTACAAGATCTGATTCTTAAGCTTCTTGAATATGTTTTGTGACACAATTACTTTGTCTTTGGAGTCAACAGCGCGGCACTGCCATGGGGGTGGCTTGTGCCCCGTCATATGCCAAACTCGTTCTGTACTCCTGGGAGAGGGAGGTGTTTGGCGGTGGCATCTTTGCCGCCTCCGATGTGCAGTGCTGGATGCAGTGTATAGACAATATTTTGGTTATCTGGGGTGGGACTGTCTCTGAACTTGACATTTTTTTTCTACTGTGAATGAGAATAAGTTGAATTTCAGACTTACTCATTGATGTAATCTTATTGAGGTGGACTTCTTAAACATAAAAATCCATAAAACAGCCACCGGGAGTGTTGAGACTGACGTCTTTCGTAAAAAGGAGGAGGATCTGTTCCACCGAGCAGTCTTTTGAGGGCCCGAGCCTCTGACCTATGCGAGAGGTTCATCAGGAGGGGCTACAGGAGGAGATCTATTAAGAAAGGATACAATTGTGCCAAAAACACTCCGAGAAGTGAACTTTTACCCGAAAATAAAATCTAAATCGGGGAACGTTACAGTTCACTTCATCTCCACCTACAATACACAGTGGGAGGATTTGAGGAGTATTTTGGCAAAAAATTGGTCAGACCTTCGAACGGACGAATTCTTGAGAGATCTCCTGCCTGTAAGACCCTTGGTGATCGCGAGGAGAGGAAAGAGTCCCAGAGACTTCCTGATGCACAGCCACTACATTTGCAGTACTGCTCCGCTGTTTGGTCTTGGACAGCCTCTATGGGGGTGTTATCCGTGTGGTTCTTGTGTGGCGTGCAATAATATCATCAGAGCCACAAAATTCTCGTTGGCTGATGGTAGCTGAGAGTACCAGATATGGCATTATATCTCGTGTAGCACCCGAGGCTGCGACGCGGTCATGTGACGCCGGGATCGCGTCATTTCCGGTCGCAGGTCTCTCACAGGCAGACTTCGCGCATGTGCAGATTGCATGCTGAAGTCTGCCTGTGTTCGACCGGAAGTGACGCGGCGATCCTTGCGTCACATGACCACATCGCAGCGGTGACGTTGCGGGCGCGATATTGAAATCGTGCCCGAGCTCTGCATTGTATAATGACGCCCATTAGGGCGTATTAGAGCGACGAGGCAGGGGTAGCGCGGCACAGGGGACCCGCCTACCGGTCAAAATTGCTTGGAGGAACGCCCCTCTGACAGGAATTTCTTAAGTTTGCTAACTACATTATTGTACTCATAGATTAGTAAAAAAGGTGGGACAGGGATGTATTAGAATGTATTGTAAGGCTGCAGGGACAGGCATTAATAGGTTAGAAAGGTGATTTGGGGTGACAGGTTCCCATTAATATCCCTAATAACACCCGCCAGCCAGCAGCCTCCAAACTCCTCTCACTTACTTTATCCTTTGGACTTACTCAGTGGTCCTCCACAGCTACCCACACAGACGGACATACACTAGAACTCATCTTCACCCGACTCTGTTCCCTATCTAATCTCACAACCTCCCCCCTATCTGACCACCAACTACTCACCTTCTCGTCCTTGTCCTCTTCATTGGCCCCCCATGTCAAGCCACTAGCTCATCCTCGCAGAAATCTCACACACCTAGACATTTACAGACTCTCAGATTCACTTCTACCTCTGTACTCCATATCTTCACTCCATGATGCAGACAGTGCCATCGCTTTCTACAAACCCACCCTCACATCAGCCATAGACTCAGTCACCCCTCTCACGCATGGCAAAGTGTGACGAATCAATAGGCAACCATGGCACACCAATCTTGTCAAAAAACTTCTAAAAGTGTCCAGGGTCGCAGAGCAGCGCTGGAAGAAAACGCACCTGCGAGATGACTTCACTGCCTTCAAACAAGCTACACTTCCATTCAAATCAGCCCTCACCTCTGCTAAACAGACCTGCTTCACAAACCTTGTATCTTCACTATCCCACAACCCCAAACAACTATTCAGTACATTCAACTCTTCCCTTCGCCCACCACTGCCCCCTCCGACCTCCCTCATCTCTGCTGAGGACTTTGCCACACACTTCAAAAATAAGATCGACCAAACAAGGCAAACCTTTACTGTTCCACCACCCCAACCACTCCATATACCAGACCTCTGACCTTCCCTCACAACCTCCCTCTCCAACATTACTGAAGGAGAGCTCACTCGGCTCCTCTCCAAATCACACCTCACCACCTGTGCATTTGACCCCATCCCTTTCCATCTCCTCCCCAACTTCACTAACACGCTCATTCCAGCCCTAACCCATCTCTTCAACCTATCGCTATCTTCTGGTACTTTCCCCTCTAGGTTCAATCTGGGAAGGTTGGGATTAAGAATGGGTCCCTGGTGAAATAGATTGGACCTCAAAGGGAGAAGAACGGGACCGTCCTGCGCCAGACTGATAAGTGCGCTGTACCAGCTCTGTCCCGGCCAGAGGGGCGCCACCAGGATCCTGGGAATGTTGTCATGCCTGATTTTCTGAAGGGTCCTGGGAATGAGAGGAATCGGGGGAAACGTATAAGCCAGGGAGAACTCCCATGGATGGAAAAATGCATCTACACCCAGAATCCTGCCAGATGGAGTCAGGGAAAAAAAATACTACACCTGTGAATTGTGAGGGGACGCAAAGAGATCCACCTTGGGCCAACCCCACCTGGAGACCAGGGACCTGAAAACCTCCTGATGGAGACACCACTCTCCAGGATGAATGTCCCTCCTGCTGAGGAAGTCCGCCTGGACATTGTCGGCCCCCCTCAGGTGAACTGCAGACAGGGATAGGACATGTCTTTCTGCCCTGGAAAAAATCCTTGCAGAAAGAGGTAAAACTTGCAAACCGAGCAACCCCCCTGGTGGCGGATATGAGCCACCATGGTGACATTGTCCGAGAACACCCGGACGTGATGGTCTTGGACTAGAGAGGTTGCAGCCTGGAGAGCCTCGTCTACCGCCTTCAACTCTCGAAAATTGGAAGACCTGGCACTGATCTGGGGGGACCACCTGCCGTGGAAGTGTTGACCCACGATCGTGGCACCCCACCCCCATTTTCTGGCGTTCGTTGTGAGGGACAACAAGGGGGACTGGTCCCAAGACACCTCTTTCTGGAGGTTCAGAGGGTACAGCCACCAGGTCAGGGAGGATCTCACGTGACCTGGGAGGGCTACCCTCTGTGAGAGGGAGGTTGAGGACCTGTCCCAGGAAGACAGAAGATACCTCTGTAGAACTATGGTATGTGCTTGCGCCCAGGGAACCACCTGGATGCAGGCCATCAAGGACCCCAGAGCAGACATCATGTCTCTCAGGGAAGGCCGTCATCGATCCCTGAACCGAGAGAGCTCCACCCTCCTTTCTTCCGGTAGGAAGGAAGCCTGTCTGGAGGAATCTAGGAGAATTCCCAGGAACTGTTTCCAAGTGGATGGAGTCAGGTCAGACGTCTCCAGATTCGGAAGCCAGCCCAGGGACCACAGAACTTGCAGGGTGGTGGAGACAGAGTGGGACAATTGCTGAGATGAGGGAGCAAGGATTAGAAAATCATCGAGGTAGGAGATGATATAAATCCCCTGTCCCCTGAGAAAGGAGACGACCTCTGACATTATTTTGGAAAACACCCGGGGAACAGAGGAGAGCCCGAAAGGACAACTGAAAATGGGAAACTTCCTGGCCCCTCGAGACCGCAAACTGGAGACACTGGTGGTGATCTGGGTGGATTGGAACATGATAATATGCATCCGTGAGGTCTAGAGTGGCCATCACCCAATCCTGCCCGATCAAGGTAATGGTGGACTTTACCGATTCCATCTTGAAACGACGGTAAACAACAAACCGGTTCAGAGGTTTCAGGTTATTATCCTGTGAACCCCTGTCGGCTTTTTGACCATGAAGAGGCAGGAGTAATGACCCCTGCCTGCTTCTTTGGGGGGCACAGAAGAAATGACGCAGCACTCTAACAGAGTTTGAAAACCCTGCCACAAAGAGTCCTGAAAACTCCGGGAGGAGAGTGTGGTGACCCGGAGACACCGTGGAGGACTGGATTCAAACTCTATTCGCAATCCATTTTGGATGGTACAAAGCACCCATTGATTGGTGGTGATGTCTTGCCACCTTGGGAAAGAGTGCGAAAGCCGACCCCCAACCCGTTCAGTCATTGTTTGTCAGGTTGTTGCTGGTGCTGGGGAACAAGGATATTCCTTCACTTACCCCCTTTTGGGTAACTCTACCCCCCTGTTTTTCCTTTACCATGGAAAGAAGGGGCCTGTTCATGGGAAGGACAAAAAAAATTGCTTCCTTGCCGACCTTTGTTCCGGTAAGGACTTCTTTTTGTCCGTGGCCTACTCTAGAATATCATCGAGCGCCGGCCTGAACACCAACTCTCACTTGAAGGGGATGGAACAAAGCTTGATCTTGGAGGGAATATCCCCATTCCAAAGGTTAAACACGCGACGGAGACGCTAGCGGGGTGCCAAAAACGTGCGCGCTCCCGTGCATCGCCACCGATAGTCACCTGGTGTGACGGTACCCTTAGTAGTGAAAAACAGACACACGTGGATGCACCCTAGTACTGTCCAATTTTCTTTATGGACCTATAGACTTGTATTGATGAGTTTGATCCGAGACTTGAATCATTATCAGACATTTCTCTGTGATTTTGTGTGAACCACTTGGTCTGTAAAATACATGGATAACTGAATTAACTCCATAGACTATAACAGGTACGAGTTCTATACAAGAAAGGCACGGCTAGAACTTGTACGTGAAAAACTGACATTTCCATAAATGCTAAGAAAGTTATAGTCTGTCAGTTATAAATTATCCATATGGATATATAACCCTCTATTCCTCCAGAAGGTTAGCATACGTAGAGGACAAAGGTCTGAAGTGCTTACCGGGACCTGCTAATCTTATACATATACCACCAAACAATAAAGGTAGCGGCACTCGTCCAGGTGAAAGTAGAACGTGCCCTCTCCCCTGAACACATTGCTACCCCTTGTTTGCTTTTAATGAAGCTACAATAAAGGATCGTTCTACTTTGATCTGGACGAGTGCCGCTACCTTCATTGATTGGTTGTATGGATTACCTCCCTTACCTGGGATTCTAAGTGAGCACCATTAGTGGTTGTCTGTGAATATTATCGTCTGTGAATAACCTGCCAATGGTATGCGATTGCCCTGTCTTATGGTGCCGCTCCATTGGGCCTCTTTGCTTAGTTTTTATCTTATACACATGATGCCGGATTACAAATGTTATTGTTTTCTGCACAATAAATTGATAAATTTCGGGTGCGTTCACATCTGTGTATATAAAATCGCCTACTTTCTCAGCCAGGGAACGTAGGAGAGTGTGATGCATTTTTTCCCCACGTAGCGTCCGAATGTCATGCGAGTGCTGTGCGAGTGTGCGTTTTTTTCTCAATGAGATAAAAGACACACACTTTCACAGCACTCGCAGTCAACAAGGAGGCGCCGATCCGTGCCTGTACCTCAGGGCGCGCATGTGCACAATGCACCCGGCTAATTCCCATCCACGCCTTCTCCCATTGACTGTGCATGTCCGGAAAAGATGCGCAGGACATGACGGCAGCAGCAGGAAAGGCTGGGACAGCTGGGCACTGGCTGGGACTATCACTACAGGAAATATAAACTGAGAGCAAAGGTTAGTGCCTCAGTTCCTGACGAAGCCTCTTTAGGGCGATATGCATGGACCATCACAGTGGGCTTCACACACAGGGGACATATACTCAAACGTCGGACATAGGTATATCATGGCATGGGTGTTCTTGGCTGCCTAGGGGCACATATAGGATAATCTGAGAATGTGAAACCTCTTGCATCAATACTTGGGGTTAGTCGCTGGTTTTACTCTCAAAGGGTGAACTATTATACTTATATTCTGGCCTAATAGGATTCATCTGAGCCCTAATTTAGCCCAGTGCACTCCAAATATCCTCCTATGTCCCATTTATTTGGTGGTCCTTATATTGTCCTGGTTGTTGAACTGTTTAACTTTAGAACACTGCTGTGTTGTATATAAATATTGCTCACCCGGACGTTCTTTCTTCCTTTTGTCATATTCATCCTCTTGCCATCTTAGCTACATTGCTGAACCTTGCTCCTTATTTCTAATCATTATATGACAATTGTATTCCATGTCCTGCCTGTTAAATTTCATCTATTTAAGCGTGTGCTACCCCACTGCTCTGTGTTATGGTTGTTACTTGGTTTTGATTTTATGTATTGGCTCTCACTTGTCTTTAGCACAATAAAATAGTTTTCTCTTCACTGAATAACAGCGTGCTCTCCTTATACAGAAGCTCTTTTTTCACATGCAAAGATTGGAACCAAAAATTAGAGAATCTGGGCCCCGGGGCTGGATACTTTGTGTTTCCTGCATGTTAGTACCAGACGGGGGTCTTTGTCTCTGGAGCTTCTCCACTCGGTATAATGAGACTCACGGATCTTGTTCATATACAGAGGGTTTGTGTAAAATAGAAACGGCCTAAATAGGACGACCTTGAGTGATCTATATGTCCTTGTGTAAAGAGCTGTGGAGATAGCGCTATTCTTCTGTATAAAATATGTGAAGTTGCTGTGGCCCTATTATTTCTGTACAGATAATCGACCACCATCATTCCAGATTGGGAAAAGAAATTGGAGACATTTTCTTGAAATTTTCCTTTATTAATCATGTGTATTACTTCTATAGCACCAAGGCTTAAGATATGTAACTACCAACTTCAAAGAATAACTTTTATTAGGTTCTTTAAAAGGGTCTAAAGGACCAACATGGGAGTAAAAACAAGACAATACAACAAAACAAGTGGATTGCGATGGTTATACAGATCACTTATTCGTAAACCCCTAAATTCTGTTTCTACCTGACAATGGAGGTATTGACACCCTAAGGTTTGTGGTGTCCCCACTCAACGGTGGCTCTCCCCGATTCTGTCCCTAACCGGGAATTGCAGGTACACACAAGTGTATAGACAATGGGCTCACAATCCAGAGGCTGGACTTAACTCATGGTGAAGTCAAACAAGGAGATCAACAATTGTTTGTAGGCAAACGTACACAACATCTCCGCCTTCTGATGAGCTTTGTATAATTAGACAAAGTGAAACGCGTTAAGCCTGGAGAAAATTCCATTATCCATGTGGTTCTTGCAATCTCGCTTCGTACAGATCCCCCGGAGGAGCGCCATCTTTTGGACTTTACCATAAGTTAAGTCCAGCCTCTGGATTGTGAACCCATTGTTTACACACTTCTGTTTACCTGTAATTCCCGGTTAGGGTCAGAATCAGGGAGAGCCACCGTTGACTCCCCTATGAATTGTAAAGTGCTGCAGAATATGTTGGCGCTATAGATTTGAGTAGCAATAATGGATGATCATAGGAGGTAGAAGCAGTTTAAGGGCTTAAGATATGTAACTACCAACTTCAAAGAATATGTTAAAAGAAACTTTTATTAGGTTCATTAAAAGGGTCAAAAGGACCAACATGTGAGTAAAAACAAGACAATACAACAAAACAGAACAAGTGGATTGCGATGGTTGTACAGATCACTTATTTGACAACCCCTAAATTCTGTTTCTACCGGACAATGGAGGTATGGACATCCTAAGGTTCGTGGTTTCCCCACTCAAATGGTGGCTCTCCCCGATTTTGACCTTAACCGGGAATTACAGGTAAACAGAAGTGTATAGACAATGGGTTCACAATCCAGAGACTGGACTTCACCATGAGTTAAGTTCAAAAGATGGCGCTCCTCTGGGGAATCTGTACGAAGCAAGATTGCAAAAACCGCATGGATAATGGAACTTTCTCCAGGCTTTACACGTTTCACTTTGTCTTTATTATACAAAGCTCATCAGAAGGCGGAGATGTTGTGTACGTTTGCCTACAAACAATTGTTGATCTCCTTGTTTGACTTCACCATGAGTTAAGTCCAGTCTCTGGATTGTGAGCCCATTGTCTATACACTTCTGTTTACCTGCAATTCCCGGTTAGGGACAGAATCAGGGAGGGCCACCGTTGAGTGGGGGCACCACAAACCTTAGGGTGTCAATACCTCCATTGTCAGGTAGAAACAGAATTTAGGGGCTGACAAAAAAGTGATCTGTACAACCATCGCAATCCACTTGTTCTGTTTTGTTGTATTGTCTTGTCTTTACTCACATGTTGGTCCTTTAGACTCTTTTAAAGAACCTAATAAAAGTTTCTTTTAACATAGTCTTTGAAGTTGGTAGTTACATATCTTAAGTCCTTAAACTACTTCTACCTCCTATGATTATCCATTATTTCTACTCAATTCTATAGAGCCAACATATTCCACAGCACTTTACAATGCAGAGGGGACATGTACAGACAATAAAGACATTATAGAGTAACACATAATTCACCAGCTCCCAAGAGCAGGGAGGTCTGAGATCACAAGATACAATATAAGAAAGAAAAGCTGTAATTAATAATAATAACTGATTAATATACACAGTGCGTCACTTTCCACCATTCTGTTTGTGTATTACATTTTGGCTACAAAAGAAAAAGCATTAAATGATAGAAAATGTGTTCAAAGCCCTTGTGTAGAGGTAAAGAGCCGAGGAAGAAGATGCTTCACCTCCAAAAGTAACAACACAGGGAGGATCGGCAACTCCGAATTTACTAGTCTATTTTGGGATTGGGAGTTCGGAAGGAGGAGAAGTTGGATATTGATTTTGAGGGATGGGGGCAAGAGTCTCAACATTTCTCAGTATCATGGATGTATATGAATATATAACAATGTGAAATATTCAGTGCACACTGGATATTGCTTTTTCTTTACTTTTTGGATGACAGATATTAGTAACTGCATATTTCTAATTCTTACATAGCAGATTGTTTAGACTATAAGATGCAGTATAAGCCTCTGTGCAGGTCCTGGTAGCTCCTACTCCTCCTCTGCACCAATGACATAGATCAGTGTAGAGGAGCAGATCTCTCAGTGATCGGGAACGACACTGGATCAGAGTTCTCCTCCATCACAGGAAGCTGCACCCGGACTATAAGAGGCACTCACTTATTAATATGAGCTTTTTCTTGTTAAAACAGCATCTTGTAGTTCAGAAAATAAGGTAAGTTCCCTTTCTCATTTAGTTATACTACGATCTTATTTTTATTTTGTACAATTTGTCCGCAAAATATAAAATTTCTCCCCATGTGAGTTATTTTTTATGGTAAACAAAACATGAATTTCCAATAATTCTTTTTTCACATTTTACTCATGAAAATGGCTTCTCCCCGGTGTGAGTTCTTTGGTGCCTAACAAGGTTTGATTTCCATACAAAACATTTCCCACATTCTGAACATGAAAAAGGCTTCTCCCCTGTGTGACTTCTCTTGTGTACAGCAAGATTGAATTGCCGTACAAAACGTTTCCCACATTCTGAACATGAAAAAGGCTTCTCCCCTGTGTGACTTCTCTTGTGTACAGCAAGATTGGATTGCCGTACAAAACATTTCCCACACTCTGAACATGAAAAAGGCTTCTCCCCTGTGTGAATTCTCTGGTGAATAGCAAGACTTGATTTATCTGCACAACATTTTCCACATTCTGAACATGAAAAAGGCTTCTCCCCTGTGTGACTTCTCTGGTGAATAACAAGTTGCGATTTATATGTAAAACATTTCTCACATTCTGAACATGAAAAAGGCTTCTCCCCTGTGTGAGCTCTCTTGTGTATAGCAAGATGGGATTGCTGTACAAAACACTTCCCACATTCTGAACATGAAAAAGGCTTCTCCCCCGTGTAATGTCTCTGGTGAATAACAAGATTTAATTTACTTTTATAACATTTCCCACACTCGGAACATGAAAATGGCTTCTCCCCTGTGTGACTTCTCTGGTGACTAACAAGATATGATTTATTTGTAAAACTTTTCCCACACTGGGAACATGAAAAAGGCTTCTCCCCTGTGTGACTTCTCTGGTGACGAACAAGATTTGATTTAATTGTAAAACTTTTCCCACACTGGGAACATGAAAATGGCTTCTCCCCTGTGTGACTTCTCTGGTGAATAACAAGATGTGATTTTTTTGTAAAACATTTCCCACATTGTGAACATGAAAAAGTCTTCTCCTCTGTGTGAATTGTCTGATGACTAACTAGATCTGATTTATAGTTAAAATGTTTCCCACACTTGGAATAAGAGCATGTGTTTTTCTCTCTGTGAATTTTTTGATGTTTAACAAAAGATGTTTCAAGGGGAAAACTATTTCCATATTCTGTCATTGAAAGTGGCTTCTTTGCTTTAAGAGCAGTTTGTTTCTTAATGCTTCTTTTGTAAATTTTATTATTCTTAGTAGTCTGTAATGATTCAGAAGATAGGACCTGTTTAATAGGATCAGATGATAGATCTTTGCTGTGAAGGGACGATGGGACATCTGGAGTAATGTCATTCACATCAATTGTATCCTGTGTGGTTTTAGATTCATCTGATCTATAAATTGAAGATGTCAGTTGTTCTTCTGATTTCCTTGTAGAGATATCTGACAAAAATAAGACCAATTACTAATTAATAAATTACCGTATATACTCGTGTATAAGCCGACCTGTGTATAAGCCGACCCCCCTACTTTTGCCCCCAAAACCTGGGAAAACCTATTGACTCGTGTATAAGCCGAGGGTGGACCCCAGCACAGGTATACAGCCCCAGCAGTGTGGTATACAGCAGCCCCAGAGGTATATACAGCAGCCCCAGTGGTAGTATACAGCAGCAGCCCCAGTGGTATATACAGCAGCAGCCCCAGTAGTTAGTATACAGCAGCCCCAGAGGTATATACAGCAGACCCAGTGGTAGTATACAGCAGCCCCGAGGTGTATACAGCAGCCCCAGTGATATATACAGCCCCAGTGGTAGTATACAGCAGCCCCAGTGGTATATACAGCCCCAGTGGTAGTATACAGCAGCCCCAGTGGTATATACAGCCCCAGTGGTAGTATACAGCCCCAGTGGTAGTATACAGCAGCCCCAGAGGTATATACAGCCCCAGAGGTATATACAGCCCCAGAGGTATATACAGCCCCAGTGGTATATCCAGCCCCAGTGGTAGTATACAGCAGCCCCCAGGGGGTATATAGCAGCCCCCAAATGCTGGCACTCGCGCCCCTTGTAAGGGCCCCCTTCCCCGCTGCTTATCTTACCATCCCGGTCTTCTGCTCAGCGCCGCTCATCGGTGCTCCGTTCTTCATGCTCCGTCCTCGCTGCATCCGGGACCCCCGGCCGTCGCGCGATGACGTCATATGCCTGCGACGGCCGGAGATCCCGGATGTAGCAGGACGGGAGCAGCGAGGACGAAGCACCGAGGAGCGGCGCTGTGCAGAAGACCGGGATGGTAAGATACGCAGCGGGGGGGGGGGCCTTACAAGGGGGGAGAGTGCCAGCATTTGGGGGCACATATGCACTGCTTCCCCCTGCCGCTGATTGACAGGGGGAAGCAGTGCATATATAATGAGCGCCGGGCCCCGACTACCATATTGACCCGTGTATAAGCCGAGGGGGAGACTTTTCAGCCCAAATTTTGGGCTGAAAAACTCGGCTTATACACGAGTATATACGGTATACCTGAAATGTATGTCTTTGAAAATTCTACTTAAAATGGCCATAGAAGTGGAAAGTTATGTAACAAAAAGACAATGATAGTTCAGTCTAATAGAAGACCTCATAGCAGGAACCAGTAGAGCATTGTGTTCAACTGTTTCTTCATTCTGCCTCCCAAATATTGGAATAAGAAGCCGCAAAAAAGTTATGGAGATGAAAATGATAACAATAAAAACTTCTACTTATCCCGCAAAAAGCAACACCCATTTCGGTTCCATCATAAAAAATTGTAGGGTTTCCACATTATTGGTGACTTAGTGTCCTGAAAAGCAGCTCATCTTCCATAAACCAATCTAGCAAAATCAACTCCCCCTAAGGGTACCGTTACACGCAAAGATATCATGAGTGATATCGCTGCAACGTCACGGGTTTGGAGTCACTCAAACGACATCGTTAGTACATCGCTGCATGTAGCACCGAGATATGAATGCGATAAATCGTTGGATCGCTGATCGCAGATTTGAGAACATGTTCATAAATGTGAAGATATGCGATCAGCAAACCTGCTGCATCGTTCAGCGTGACACCGCAATAACGATGTCGTTAACAACTTCGCCCATTCACCACAATGAACACGGATCAATCGCTGGTTTGTGCGAACGATCTCTGCACGCAACATCGCTGGTGCGTCGTGCACGATATCTAGGTATGTAACATCTCACCAGCGATGTCACAACGATGTCCTAAGCGACCGCGCGCTCCCGAGATCGTTAAGAGATATCCTAATGACATTGAAGCGTGTAACGGTACCCCAAGTCATATCTCCCCCTCGCTTTTGAGCCTTGTAGTGTACCCAAACTACATATAGATCTACAGTGGTTACGGAAAGTATTCAGACCCCCTTAAAATGTTCACTCTTTGATCCATTGCAGCCATGTGATCAATTCAAAAAAGTTCATTTTTTTCTCATTAATGTACACTTTGCACCCCATCTTGACTGGAAAAAAACAAAAATGAAGAATTCTTGCGAATGTATTTAAAAAGAAAAACTGAAATATCACATGGTCATACGTCTTCAGACCCTTTGCTCATACACTCCTATTTAAGTCACATGCTGTCCATTTCCTTGTGATTTTCCTTGACATGGTTCTACTCCTTCATTGGAGTCCAGCTGTGTTTAATTAAACTGATAGGACTTGATTTGGAAAAGCACATACCTGTCTATATAAGACCTCACAGAACACAGCGCCTGTCCGACCAAATGAGAATCATGAGGTCAAAGGAACTGCCCAAAAAGCTCAGAGACAGAACTGTGTCAAGGCACCGAACTGGCCAAGGTTACAAAAGAATGTCTGCAGTACTCAAGGTTCCTAAGAGCACAGTTGTCTCCATGATCCTTAAATGGAAGAAGTTTGGGACCAACAGAAGACTTCCTAGACCTGGCGGTCTAGCCAAACTGAGCAATCGTGGGAGAAGAGCCTTGGAGAGAGAGGTATAGAACTCCAAGATCACTGTGGCTGAGCTCCAGAAATGCAGTAGGAAGATGGGAGAAAGTTCAACAAAGTCATCCATCACTGCAGCCTCCACCAGTCAGGCCTTTATGGCAGAGTGGCCCGACAGAAGCCTCTCCTCAGTGCAAGACATATGAAAGCCTGCATAGAGTTTGCAAAAAAAACACATGAAGGACTCCAAGACTATGAGAAATAAGATTCTCTGGTCTGATGAGATGAAGATAGAACTTTTTAATAAATTCTAAGCAGTATGTGTGTAAAAAAACAGGCACTGCTCATCAGGCCCGGACTGATAGGCGGGAGGAGCGGGACTTTTCCCTATGGGCAGCCCGGGCGTGGGGTGCGGGGGCCACCCGCTCCTCCCGCCACAACCCTGCTGAAATTATTTGCCACCGAGTGGCAGCACCATTTAGGGGGCGGAGCCACAGATGAAGGGGCAGGGCAAAGGACATGAAGGGGCGGGATTATTTCACCAAAGCAGGGCCCCACTCAGACTAATAAGGATGACAAGTCACATCCCGGGCCCTCCCACCAACTTCATCATATCTCTCTGAGCTGATCATGTGACCCCTGATGCCTCCCCTTCATGTGACATCATCACAGGCCCTGTGTGTAGTGAGTATCATGTCGGTCTGTCTCTAAACAACAAAGTACAGTATACACAGGTCCACACTATATGCTGTATTAGTGTGCCTATATACTGATTGTATATAGTGTGGACCTGTATATACTGTATAGTGTTGTGTACACAAGATATACACCAGCACTCTCAGATGTGTATACAGCGGGCAGTCTTAACATTGTACGCGGCGGGCAGTCTCCACTGTGTACGCGGCGGGCAATCTCTAATGTGTACACAGCCCGCAGTCTGTAATGTGTACACAAGTCAGCCCGCAGTCTGTAATCCTCAGTATTTGTATACATACAGTATACACTGCACAGTACCACTTCTCCTGTCCTGTATACTGGTGTAATTCTCAGAGAAAAACAAGATGCCAGCACAGCCAGAAATTGCAAAAAAATATATATGTGTATCTACACCTGTTTGTGCCATACTGCACAAAAATAGAGACATTTAGCAGTAGATTGCAACATTGAATCCCCTGGGCTACTCCTCCAAACGCCAAGGAATGTCTCAATTGGAGTAGTCCTAACTCTACGTATTTTTATAATTCTGATGTGTCCTATAGACCAGTGGTCCCCAACCACCGGTCTGCGGACCGGGACCGGGCCGCGGGGTCTGTGTGCCGGTCCGCGCCGCCGCAGACCAGCACTACACAATGTGCTGAGCTCTGCGGCGGCTCTGAGTGCTGGGATGCGGCCCGCCTCCCGGGGTGATGTCACCGCACCCCGCCGCTGCAGCAATTAGGTTGTCTCGGCTGTATGCATAGATGTATGGGAGAATCTCTCCGCCCATCACAGTGCAGAAGCCGGGCAATCACGGTGCAGCAGCCAAGGCCTTGATTGGCTACTGGCTGTTGCACTGTGATTGGCCCGGCTTCTGCACTTTGATGGGCGGAGAGCTTCTCCCATACATCTATGCAATACAGCCGAGACAACCTAATGCTGCAGGTGCAGGGGGGGCTGGAGATGTGTGCTGGAGATGGTGGGGGCTGGAACAGGATAATAAGGGCTTTAAGTGCATGGTGGGGACTAGAAGAGGAGGATGGTGGGGCTGGAAGAAGAGAATACTGGGGCTGGAAAAGGAGGATGGTGGGGCTGGGAGAAGAGGATACTGGGGCTGGAAGAGGAGGATGTGGGGCTGGAAGAGGAGGATGGGGCTGGAAGAGGAGGATGGTGGGGCTGGAAGAGGAGGGTATGGGGCATGGAAGAGGAGGATGTGGGGCTGGAAGAGGAGGATATGGGGCTGGGAGAGGAGGATGGGGTTGGAAGAGGAGGATGATGGGGCTGGAAAGGGATTATGGGGGGAATGGGATTGGGGTCTACAAGGGAATATGGATACAATGGGGCTGCAAGGGGGATGGAAATATAACATGCCTACAAAATAGTACGGAACACTTTTGGGGTGGAAAAAACACATGCCTAAAAATACGTAACCCTTATTAAATATATCTATGGCCACGCCCCCATATGACCAAAGCCCCGACCCCCGCCGGGCCGCGGACAAATGGGCTTGCATGAAGCCGGTCCCGGTGCAAAAAAGGTTGGGGACCACTGCTGTAGACAACATAATACATTGTACAGAGGACCATTTAAAGCAAACACTCACCCATACTTGTCAGACATAGCTTCCCATGCTGCCAGGAGGTCCAGTGGATGAAGAGCAACTGAGGCTCAGACACCTGCAGCTTGCACCACAGGTGTCTGGGCTATTTCACAGTTTAACCCCCACCAGACCATCCCAACCTTATGGGTAAAGCATGTCAGGTCTGGGTGAATGAAGCTGATATAAAAAACAAAAACACACAAAAAATTGTGACAATATAGCCCCCTTTCTTTATGATGACACTCAGCAGCCTCCATCCATAGATTCTGTCAGTTGCTTGATCGGTTTACGATCAACATTTCATGCAGCAGCCACCACAGCCTCCCAGACACTGTCCCCAGAGGTGTGCTGTTTTCTCTCACTGTAGATCTCACATTTTAGGAATGACCACAGGTTCTCTATGGAGTTCAGATCAGATGAACAAGGGGGCCATGTCATTATTTTTGTTTCTTTTAGACCTTTACTGGCCAGCCACGCTGTGGAGTAGTTGGATGTACGTGATGGAGCATTGTCCTGCATGAAAGTCATGTTTTTCTTGAACGATACCGACTTCTTCCTGTACCACTGCTTGAAGAAGTTGTCTACCAGACACTGGCAGTAGGTACGTGAGATGAGCTTCACTCCACCCTCAACCCGAATAGGTCCCACAAGTTCACCTTTGATGATCCCAGCCCATACCAGTACTCCACCTCCACCTTGCTGACATCGGAGTCAGAGCTCTCTGCCCTTTACTGATCCAGCCTCTGGCCCATCCATCTGGCCCATCAAGAGTCACTCTCATTTCATCAGTCCATAAAACCTGTGATAAATCAGTCTTAAGATATTTCTTGGCCCAGTCTTGACGTTTTATCCTATGTTTCTTGTTCAGAGGTGGTCATTTTTCAGCCTTCCTTACCTTATCCATGTCCCAGAGTATAGCACACCTTGTGCTTTTTGATACTCCAGTAATGTTGCAGCTCTGAAATATGGCAAAACTGGTGGCAAATGGCATCTTGGCAGCTTCACGCTTGATTTTCCTCAATTCATGGGCAGTTGTTTTGCGCCTTTTTTGCCCTCACGCTTCTTACGACCTTGTTGGCTAATTGCCATGAAACTCTTGATTGTTCGGTGATCTCGCTTCAAAAGTTTGGCAATTTCCAGACTGCTGCATCCCTCTGCAAGACATCTCACAATTTTGGACTTTTCAGAGCCCGTCACATCTCTCTTCTGACCCATTTTGCCTAAGGAAAGGCATTTTCCTAATAATTAAGCACCCCTTATATAGGGTGTTGATGTCATTACACAACCCCCCCTCCCCATTACAGAGATGCACATCACCTGATTTACTTAATTGGTAGTTGGCTCTCAGTCTATACAGCTTGGAGTAGGACAACATGGATAAAAAGTATCATGTGATCAAAATACTCATTTGCCTAATAATTCTGCACACAGTGAACACCGGAGACCAGAATTGTACACAGTATTCTAAGTGTGGTCGCACTAGTGACTTGTATAGAATTAAAATTATGTTCTCCTCATGAGCATCTATGCCTCTTTTAATGCATCCCATTATTTTATTTGCCTTTGCAGCAGCTGCCTGACACTGGGCACTAAATGTGAGTTTGTCATCTACCCATACACCCAGGTCTTTTTCAGTGGTAGTTTTGCCCAGTGTTTTACAATTAAGCACATACCGTATATACTCGTGTATAAGCCGACCCGTGTATAAGCCGACCCCCCTACTTTTGCCCCCAAAACCTGGGAAAACCTATTGACTCGTGTATAAGCCGAGGGTGGACCCCAGCACAGGTATACAGCCCCCAGCAGTGTGGTATACAGGCCTCCCCAGTGGTAGTATACAGCAGCCTCCCCAGTGGTATATACAGCAGCCTCCCCAGTGGTATATACAGCATCCCTAAAGGTATAAACAGCAGGCCCCAGAGGCATATACAGCAGGCCCCAGAGGCATATACAGCAGGCCCCAGGGGTATATACAGCAGGCCCCAGGGGTATATACAGCAGGCCCCAGGGTATATACAGCAGGCCCCAGAGGTATACAGCAGGCCCCAGAGGCATATACAGTAGGCCCCAGGGGTATATACAGCAGGCCCCAGGGGTATATACAGCAGGCCCCAGGTAATATACAGCAGGCCCCAGGTAATATACAGCAGGCCCCAGGGTATATACAGCAGGCCCCAGGGTATATACAGCAGGCCCCAGAGGTATACAGCAGGCCCCAGAGGTATACAGCAGGCCCCAGAGGTATACAGCAGGCCCCAGAGGTATACAGCAGGCCCCAGGGTATATACAGCAGGCCCCAGGGTATATACAGCAGGCCCCAGAGGTATACAGCAGGCCCCAGAGGTATACAGCAGGCCCCAGAGGCATATACAGCAGGCCCCAGAGGCATATACAGCAGGCCCCAGGGGTATATACAGCAGGCCTTAGGGTATATACAGCAGACCCCAGGGGTATATACAGCAGACCCCAGTGTATACAGGCAGCCCCCAGTGTATACAGGCAGCCCCCAGGGTATACAGGCAGCCCCCAGTGTATACAGGCAGGCCCCAGTGTATACAGGCAGCCCCCAGTGTATACAGGCAGCCCCCAGTGTATACAGGCAGCCCCCAGTGTATACAGGCAGGCCCCAGAGGTATACAGGCAGCCCCCAGGGTATACAGGCAGCCCCCAGTGTATACAGGCAGCCCCCAGTGTATACAGGCAGCCCCCAGTGTATACAGGCAGCCCCCAGTGTATACAGGCAGGCCCCAGAGGTATACAGGCAGCCCCCAGGGTATACAGGCAGCCACCAGGGTATACAGGCAGCCCCCAGTGTATACAGGCAGGCCCCAGAGGTATACAGGCAGCCCCCAGGGTATACAGGCAGCCCCCAGTGTATACAGGCAGACCCCAGTGTATACAGGCAGACCCCAGTGTATACAGGCAGCCCCCAGCGTATACAGGCAGCCCCCAGCGTATACAGGCAGCCCCCAGTGTATACAGGCAGACCCCAGTGTATACAGGCAGCCCCCAGCGTATACAGGCAGCCCCCAGTGTATACAGGCAGCCCCCAGTGTTTACAGGCAGCCCCCAGTGGCAGTCACCCCCCCCATCAAGGAAAGAGTCCCCACACTTTGCAGAGCAGCCCCCCCCCCCCCAGCCCCCGCTGCATTATCTTACCATCCAGGGTCTTCACCACGGGTCCTCCAGTCCTCCTTCCTCGCGCGCTGTCTTCCCGGTCTCATGTGACCCGGCGGTCGCAGTGGAATGACGTCATCGCGCCGGGTCACGTGACACCTGAAGACAGCGCGTGATGATGACTGCGGGACCCGCGGTGAAGACCCTGGGTAAGATAATGCAGCGAGGGCCGGGGGGGGGGGACTCTGCAAAGTGTGGGGGCTCTTTCCATGATGGGGGGGACGACTGCCAGTGGGGGCTGCCTGTATACACTCGGGGCTGCCAGTGTACACTGGGGGGCTGTATGCACGGCTCCCCCTGCCGCTGTGATGGGGCGGGGGGAGCCGTGCATATCTAATGAGCGGCCCCACGTGACGGGCCGCTCACTCATCAGCCCCCCCCCGCCTCCTCCAGCCTCCCCAGCACCTGCAAAAAATCCCATATACCGTATAGACCCGTGTATAAGCCGAGGGGGTGACTTTTCAGCCCAATTTTTGGGCTGAAAAACTCGGCTTATACACGAGTATATACGGTAATTATACATTTTATTTCCTCTGCACAAGTGCATGACTTTACATTTATCCCCATTAAAGCGCATTTGCCATTTTTCAGCCCAAGCTTCTAGTTTACATAAATCCTCCTGTAATATAAAATTGTCCTCCTCTGTATTGATTACCCTGCAGAGTTTAGTGTCATCTGCAAATGTTGAGATTCTACTCTGTATGCCCCCTACAAGGTCATTAATAAATATATTAAATAGAAGCGGACCCAACACTGACCCCTGTGGTACCCCACTGTTAACTGTGACCCATTCTGAGTGTGTTCCATTAATGACCACCCTTTGTTTCCTATCACTTAGCCAGTTCTTAACACACTTGCACATATTTTCCCCTATCCCCATTTACTCTCATTTTATGTATCAACCTTTTGAGTGGCACCTTGTCAAAAGCTTTTGACAAGTCCATATATACCACATCCACTGCATTTCTTTGGTCCAGTACAGAACTTCTTCATAGAAGGTTATCAGATTAGTTTGACAGGAACGGTCCCTCGTAAACCCATGTTGATATTGGGTCATGAGATTATTTTTATTCAGATATCCAGTATAGCATCTCTAAGGGCACCTTTACACACGGCAAATTTTCTAGGAATGTCACTGGCAACTTAATGGTTGCAGTGAAATCATGGACACATTGTTTTATCTTGTTGCTGTGTACAAATGGAAGAATGTCTCCATGATTTCACTGCAACCAGTAAGTTGCCAGTGAAATTCCTAGAAAAGTTGCCGCGTGTAAAGGTACCTTTAGAAAACCCTCTAGGATTTTACCCACAGTAGAGGTTAAGCTTACTGGCCTATAATTTCCAAATTCAGTTTTTGTCCCCATTTTGAATATTGGCACCACATTTGCTATACGCCAGTCCTGTGGTACAGACCCTGTTATTATGGAATCTTTAAATAGTAAAAATAATGGTCTATGACAGTACTTAATTCCTGCAGTACTCTGGAGTGTATCCCATCTGGGCCAGGGGATTTGTCAATTTTAGCGATTTTTAGGCGGTGCCGTACTTTCTGTTGGGTTAAGCAGGTGACATTTAATGGAGAGTTTTTGTTATCACTGATCATGTTGTCTGTCATGGGATTTTCTTGTGTAAATACTGTTGCAAAAAAGTCATTTAGCATATTGGCTTTTTCCTCATCCTCATCCACCATTTCACCCAGACTATTTTTAAGGGGGCCAACACAATCATTTTTTAGTTTCTGACTATTTATGTAGTTAAAGAATATTTTGGGATTTTATTTTTACTTTCTCTGGCAGTGAGTCTCTCCGTCTCAATCTTTGCTGCCTTGATTGCTTTTTACAAATGTTATTTAATTTTCTGTATTTATTTATCACTAGCCGCTTGCTTTAATTCCCTAAATGCTTTTTTTGTCAGTTATTGCACCCTTACAGCCTTATGTAGCCATAGTGGTTTCCTTATATTTCTACCGTAGCATGTTTATTCCCATAGGGTATATATTGTGCACAAGCCCTATTCAGGATGCTAATAAACGTCTCCATTTGCTTTGTGTACTTTCAGGTCTCAGGACATTGTCCCAGTTTATTGCACTAAGATCATCTCACATCTGTTGGAAACTTGCCTTCCTGAAGTTTAGTGTCCTTGTAGCCCCTCTACTACACATCTTAGTAAAGGATACTTAAAAACGTATTAGGTCTAGCAGTGCCCCCCTTCTTGTTGGGTCCTGAACCAGTTGTAAAAGGTAATTGTGTCTAATAATTGTCAAAAACCAATTACCTTTGCTGAAAGAAGATGGGAATGCAGGTGTGTCACGGTCCGCGCTGCTCCAGGCTTAAAAACTCACCAAAGAGTCAAACTTTCCTTAAGCAGATTTCCAAGCTTTATTCTTTTTCCTCCTACGTGTTTCGGCGCCTATCCTGGCACCTTCATCAGGGATTTCCCTGATGAAGGTGCCAGGATAGGCGCCGAAACACGTAGGAGGAAAAAGAATAAAGCTTGGAAATCTGCTTAAGGAAAGTTTGACTCTTTGGTGAGTTTTTAAGCCTGGAGCAGCGCGGACCGCGACACACCTGCATTCCCATCTTCTTTCTGGATTTTACCACTGTTTAGTGGTCGGTGGAGTCTTGCAGCAGCTCTTGATTACTTCACGCTTTCAAACCAGTTGTGGGGATCACAACCACACCAGGTGAGTGCTTCATAGCACCACCCTGATTCACAGTGTCACTATTGATAGGGCACTATTGCGCCTCTTGTCCCCACCCCTTTTTATTTTCTACAATTACCTTTGCTGGAACTGCAGCTTTCTGTTCCCCAATGTATTTCAGGGTAGTTGAAGTCCCCATAATAATGACTTCTCCCTGAGTCGCTGCTTCATCTATTTGCTTTATGAGGATTATCTCCTCCACTTCCATTATTGTTGGAGATTATAACAAACCCACTATCAGTAATTTATTATTTTTTCCCCCTCCCCCTTATCTCCACCCACAGGGACTCTACATTTTCATTAGATTCACCTATATTATCACGCAGGATGGGTGTTAAGGATGATTTTACGTATAAACAACAACTTCCACCCCTCGCTTATTTGTACGGTTATTTCTGAACAGACTATAGCCTGTAAATTAACAGCCAGTCATGGCTCTAGTCCAACCATGTCATCATTATTTTCCAACAAAATGAATTCTAATTCCTCCATTTTGTTGTGAGGCTTCTGGCATTAGTGTACATGCACTTTATGCATCTCTCTTTACTCTTATTCCTTCTACTATATTGACTGTTCAACCCACCCCCATGCCACCCCAAATACATTACTTGTGCCCAGGTTACTATTTACGCTATCTTCCCCTCCTGTACAATGTATCCCCTCCCCCAATCCCTAGTTTAAACACTCCTCCAACCTCTAGCCATTTTCTCCCCCAGCACAGCGTCCCCTCCCATTTAGGTGCAGCCCATCCCTAGCATAGAACCTGTAGCCAACAGAGAAGTCGGCCCAGTTCTCCAGGAACCCAAACCTCCTTCCTACACCAATTCCTGAGCCATTATTTATCTCCCAATCTCCGTTGCCTATCTGGTGTGGCTCGTGTACAGCAGTATTTCAGAGAATACTACCTTGGAGGTCCTTGCCTTAAGCTTGCAGCCCAATTCCCTGAAATCTTTAAGGACCTTTCACCTACCTCTAACTTTGTCATTTGTGCCAATGTGCACCATGACCGCTGGGTCCTCACCAGCCCCTCCCAGTAATCTATCAACCCGATCAGCGATGTGCCGTACTCAAGCACCAGGTAGGCAGCACACTGTTCGATGATCCCTGTCTTTGTGACAGATTGCCCTATCTGTTCCCCTAACTATTGAGTCCCCCACTACCAGCACTTGTCTGGCCTGCCCTGCTCTCCTGTTTTCCCCCTTACTGGAGCTGACACTCCTCTGGTTTTCAGAGGTCATGCCTTGCTGCTATCCCTGTACTGGGTGTAATCTCGGTATATGTATTATTCTGTGTATATATACACCACAGTACCACTTCTCCTGTCCTGTATACTGGGTGTAATCCTCAATATCTGTATTATGCTATATATACACACTGCACAGCACCACTTCTCCTGTCTTGTATACTGGGTGTAATCCTCAGTATCTGTATTATTCTGTATATATACCCTGCACAGTACCACTTCTCCTGTATACTGGGTGTAATCCTCAGTGCCTGCATTATTCTGTATATATACACTGCACAGTACCACTTCTCCTGTCCTGTATACTGAGTGTAATCCTTGGTAATTGTATTATTTTGTATATATACACTACGCAGTACCACTTCTCCTGTCCGTATACTGGGTGTAATCCTCAGGAAAAACAAAGTGCCAGCACTGCCAGAAAAAATATAAAGATTGTGTAAATACACATATTGTTTCCACACTGTAAAAATGAGACATTTCGCAAAAGATTAAATCATCTTTTGAGACACTCTGCCGCGACAAGGCATATCTCAGATAGGATTTTCACTGTGTCAAAAGACCTCAATAATGTATATAAAGTGGACCATAGAAAGCTATCACTCACCTTCACATATCAAGCCTGCTTCCAAGGTGCCAGATCAGTGCAAGACTTGCACTGATCTGGCACCTTGGAAGCAGGTCTGATATGTGAAGGTGAGTGATAGCTTTCTATGGTCCACTTTATATACATTATTGAGGTCTTTTGACACAGTGAAAATTAAAAATTGTAGAGTAGGACCACTCTATCTGAGACATTCCTTGATGTGGGAGAGTGGCTCAAAAGATTATTTCGGTAATCTTTTGCGAAATGTTTTTATTTGTATGATACAAATAAAGACATTTCGCAAAAGATTACCGAAATAATCTTTTGAGCCACTCTCCCACGTCAAGGAATGTCTCAGATAGAGTGGTCCTACTCTACATAGTTTTACATTTTTGATATGTCCGTAGACTGCATAATATAATATAAAATAAAGAGGACCATATAAAGCTAACACTCACAAATACAAGTCAGACAATGCTTCCCAAGGTGCCAGGTGGGTCAGTGAATGAAGAGCAACTGAGGCCCCCACACCTGCGGCCTCCACCACAAGTGTTTGGGCTATTTCACAGTTAACCCTCACCGACCCAACCAGCTCTGTCCAGCCTCTAAAGGCAGTGAAATCATGGACACATTGTTCCATTTTGTTGCTGTGTACAATTGTAACAATGTGTCCATGATTTCACTGCAACCAGAGATCTGTGACCAATATCTGAACAGATATCTGTGTGTGTAACTGGGCCTTAATAGGGTGGTTGGGAGAAGTAATACTGTCCAGACTGGCAGTATGGGTGTGTGCAGTCCAGCTGGAGTAATCAGCTCCATGCTTCGGCCAATTAGAAAGCACCACACCCTACTAAACCTCAAAGCATATTCCTGGAGGCTGCCAGATAAAATGTTGTTCTTCTCTGGTTCACTCTTGTATGCTCAGCTCTCGGCTTGTGTATTTGATTCCTATTGTGACCCCGGCCTGTTTACTGACTAGTCTTGCAGCTTCTGATTTTTTTCTGCTCTCCTGGTGCTGACCGGCTACTTGACTATTCTTCTTGCCATTTCACACCAACAATCAGCAGCTGTGTCCCCAGTATATGGGTCCCCATGTATAGGGTTTAAAGGGTGAAGGGCAAGGCAATCCTTGGGATATGGAAAGTGGAGTAGATAGTGCCAGGTTTATTTGTGATAGCCATATTTTGAGTTGTCAGGTGATTACATGATTGTGACACCGATAAAGCGGCCACAGGCGGTGACTGAGAAGATCTGTGACTTCTCTGTATTTAGTGGTCACTACTCACCTGGGAGGTGATCTGTAGAATCTCCTCTGTCCTCCGCTCATCACCCCTCACATATGTCTCTGTAGTATTAATATGGGGCAGATCATCATCACCCCTCACATATGTCTCTGTAGTATTAATATGGGGCAGATCATCATCACCCTCACATATGTCTCTGTAGTATTAATATGGGGCAGATCATCATCAGCCCTCACATATGTCTCTGTAGTATTAATATGGGGCAGATCATCATCACCCCTCACATATGTCTCTGTAGTATTAATATGGGGCAGATCATCATCAGCCCTCACATATGTCTCTGTAGTATTAATATGGGTCAGATCATCATCACCCCTCACATATGTCTCTGTAGTATTAATATGGGGCAGATCATCATCACCCCTCACATATGTCTCTGTAGTATTAATATGGGGCAGATCATCATCACCCCTCACATATGTCTCTGTAGTATTAATATGGGGCAGATCATCATCACCCTCACATATGTCTCTGTAGTATTAATATGGGCAGATCATCATCAGCCCTCACATATGTCTCTGTAGTATTAATATGGGTCAGATCATCATCACCCCTCACATATGTCTCTGTAGTATTAATATGGGTCAGATCTTCACCCTGAAACAAAGATTGTAAAAGTCACAGACAGATGGAGAAGTCCCATCTATGATCAGCTGTAATCTGCCATCTCCACCGTTCTCATTACACAAGTATAAAACATAGAATACTGGAGGATAAAACAAGACTGAGCACAAGACCTTCACAGCCGTCTACAATCATTAGGGAGATCTCATCACACCTTCTCTCCATCTACCTGATGATCCGGAGGAACATCGGGATCTTCTTGTTTACAGTCCTGTGGGAGAAGAGGACGGGGACATCTCTCTGGTGTTGTCCTCTTACTGGATAGACCTGGAGGAGACACATACAGGACTGAATTCATTCTTTCCATACAGATCATTATAGGCCGTGTGTATTTAGTCCTGTCTATTACCTGGTGATGTGAGGGGCGGCCGGGGAACCTCCATCATGACTATGTCCTTGTACAGATCTCTGTGTCCTTCTAAATACTCCCACTCCTCCATGGAGAAATAGACGGTGACGTCCTGACACCTTATAGGAACCTGACACATACAATGATACCATTGTCATCTTTCCCCGATCCCTTCATAGCGTTACTGTATAATGTCCCAGCAGCAGCAGCATTCCCAGCAGTGTCACCTCTCCAGTCAGCAGCTCAATCATCTTGTAGGTGAGTTGTAGGATCTTCTGGTCATTGATGTCCTCATGTATCAGGGGGTGAGGTGGAGGCCCCGTGATTGGGCTCAGGGCTCTTCCCTCAGACACAGGGTCCTGACAGCACAGATCACTAGAGCTCTTCACTACTGTGTAATCCTGGTTATGGAGAGACACATTAATAAATCTCCAGTCTCCAGACATTTCCAGAGTCCTCACCTCTCCAGTTCTGTCATCTGTTATTCTGTCCATAGATAAGAATGATGTCATGTGACATTGTCATCACAATCTCTCACCTCTCCAGTAACAAGGAAGAGGATCTCTAGGGTGAGGTGGAAGATCCTCTCCGCCATCTTGTCCCTGTCCAGATCCATCCTTGATGGTCAATCAGGAGAATTCTCTTCTATAGAAGATGTGAGAGGATCCGAGATTGTAGAGACCTGAATGGGGGAAGATGAAATGCTCTGTGCTTACAGGACCTGTGATGATGTCACATGGAGGGGAGGAGTCAGGGGTCACATGATCAGCTCCTCAATTGTCATGGTGCTGGATGAGGTAAGTTTATGTTGGGGTCAGAGGATTTACAGTGTGGATGTAGCGAGCGAGTGTGTAGAGGTGTACGAGCGAGCGAGTGTGTACGAGTGTAGACGAGTGTGTAGAGTGTACGGACAGAGCCGAGTGTGTACGAGGTGTACGGAGCAGACCGAGTGTGTACGAGGTGTACGGAGCGGAGCCGAGTGTGTACGAGGTGTACGGAGCGAGCCGAGTGTGTACGAGGTGTACGGAGCAGAGCCGAGTGTGTACGAGGTGTACGGAGCGAGCCGAGTGTGTACGAGGTGTACGGAGCGGAGCCGAGTGTGTACGAGGTGTACGGAGCAGATCCGAGTGTGTACGAGGTGTACGGAGCGGAGCCGAGTGTGTACGAGGTGTACGGAGCGGAGCCGATGTGACGAGTGTACGAGCGACCGGTGTACGGTGTACGGAGCGGAGCCGAGTGTGTACGAGGTGTACGGAGCGGAGCCGAGTGTGTACGAGGTGTACGGAGCGGAGCCGAGTGTGTACGAGGTGTACGGAGCGAGCCGAGTGTGTACGAGGTGTACGGAGCCAGTTACGAGGTGTACGAGGGTGTGTACGGGAGCAGAGCCGAGTGTGTACGAGGTGTACGGAGCAGATCCGAGTGTGTAGGTGTACGAGCCGTGTGTACGAGGTGTACGGAGCAGAGCCGAGTGTGTACGTGTACGGAGCAGACGAGTGTGTACGAGGTGTACGGAGCCGAGTGTGTACGAGGTGTATGGAGCAGAGCCGAGTGTGTACGAGGTGTACGGAGCAGAGCCGAGTGTGTACGAGGTGTACGGAGCGGAGCCGAGTGTGTACGAGGTGTACGGAGCGGAGCCGAGTGTGTACGAGGTGTACGGAGCAGATCCGAGTGTGTACGAGGTGTACGGAGCAGAGCCGAGTGTGTACGAGGTGTACGGAGCAGAGCCGAGTGTGTACGAGGTGTATGGAGCGGAGCCGAGTGTGTACGAGGTGTACGGAGCAGATCCGAGTGTGTACGAGGTGTACGGAGCCGAGTGTGTACGAGGAGTACGGAGCAGATCCGAGTGTGTACGAGGTGTACGGAGCAGAGCCGAGTGTGTACGAGGTGTACGGAGCAGATCCGAGTGTGTACGAGGTGTACGTAGCAGAGCCGAGTGTGTACGAGGTGTACAGAGCGGAGCCGAGTGTGTACGAGGTGTACGGAGCAGAGCCGAGTGTGTACGAGGTGTACGGAGCAGATCCGAGTGTGTACGAGGTGTACGGAGCAGAGCCGAGTGTGTACGAGGTGTACAGAGCGGAGCCGAGTGTGTACGAGGTGTACGGAGCAGAGCCGAGTGTGTACGAGGTGTACAGAGCGGAGCCGAGTGTGTACGAGGTGTACGGAGCGGAGCCGAGTGTGTACGAGGTGTACGGAGCCGAGTGTGTACGAGGAGTACGGAGCAGAGCCGAGTGTGTACGAGGTGTACGGAGCAGATCCGAGTGTGTACGAGGTGTACGGAGCCGAGTGTGTACGAGGTGTACGGAGCAGAGCCGAGTGTGTACGAGGTGTACGGAGCAGATCCGAGTGTGTACGAGGTGTACGGAGCAGAGCCGAGTGTGTACGAGGTGTACAGAGCGGAGCCGAGTGTGTACGAGGTGTACGGAGCAGAGCCGAGTGTGTACGAGGTGTACAGAGCGGAGCCGAGTGTGTACGAGGTGTACGGAGCACAGCTGCGTGTGAACGAGGTGTACGGAGCGGAGCCGAGTGTGTACGAGGTGTATGGAGCGGAGCCGAGTGTGTACGAGGTGTACGGAGTGGAGCCGCGCATGTACAACATTTATACAGCAAAGCCATGAGTGTACTGTTACACATGCCAGGAGGTGATGGAGCAGGAGGGGACCCACTGGATCACAGGAAAATGTGGCAGCAGACACAGGCAAAGACAGGTGCAGTCTCTAGGTCTGGCAGGTGCAGGCAGGACGACAGAAGCAGATGTGGCGCCTCTGCGACCAGGTGGCCACATAGGGAACTGCAGCCAGGTAGGAGGATAAGACAGTTTGCACAACAAACACCCTCACAGACATCCCACACACCACTAGGAGGCAGCACCCAACCTGGAGCCCGGAACTCTAGGCGGGCAAGGGATGGTGGGTTTAGAGGACAGTGGGTGGGAATGCATGTAGGTCAGGTGACAGAAGGTAGAAATAGAGGAAGAGGAGGAGGAAGGAGTGAGTAGGCCAGAGGGTGCCAAGCAGGAAAGACAGAAGCACACGTTCTGGAGGAGTGGGGCTGATGGAGATGCAGAATCCAAAGAGTCAGAGAAACCATGGAGAAAGCTCGTCCACAGCGAGCACCCCGGGAGTGTGAGGGAAGAGACGGACCAACAGCACTGGGTCCTAGGAATACGGCAGCACTGACCAACTACCGGCGGAGTAGCCTTCCCTACTGAAACTGGAATCACACGGGTCGGAGGGAGCCTGATAGTGTCTTGCAGGAGAGGACTATTGGAGGCTAGGCAGATTGCAGAGTGTCGGCTCTGAAGGGGAACCGAACATCTACCCTGTATCCCCAGATTCACCGACGGGGAGTTACAATTCTAAGTTGGCGTTCCTATGTGGCGCCCCTGTGTTCAGGGTGGCCACAGGTAGAAACTGCAGAAAGGCAGGAGGGTAGACAGTTTGTTTAGCAAACACCTCAAACACATATCCACTGTCATAGGGACCTAACCCGGAACCTGGGACTCTAGGTAGGCAAAGGGTCGTAGGACTAGATATGAGTGGATGAGCGTAGTCATGGTAACGGATGAGTATATAAGGGGGAAACAGGAAGCAGTTAGCCAGTAGGCCGGAGTAGGCTAAGAGGAACAGATGAAGATGAAGGAGTAGGCAGGTGCCGAGCAGCAAAGACTGGACCAGTACCATCAGGTCCAGGGAAGATGTGAGGGCCAGCAGTTAACTGACAGGAGAGCCTCCCTTAATACCCCAGTACCCCGGTCCGGCACCGAGTACCCCGTCCCAGTGGGCTCCACAACCTGGCGTCACGAACAGGATCTACCGTGCCCGGTACCGGGCATTGAGTGCCGTGACTGGTGACCGTTTTGAATCAGCCGTCATTGCTGGGTGCACGGCAAGCTGAATTTTAACTGCGCCACAGAGACTGAAAATTTCAACATCCGCCATTACAGAGCGCACGACTCGCGGGAAGAAAAACCGCTCACCGCTCTGACGTCATCGGGTGGAAAGAGAGAGTCCCTGTCACGCTGCAGAATCCAAGATGGATCCGGTCCAAAAGAGAGGAAGGGTCCACCCTGGCTCCCCTTAACTCCGGGGGAGCCAGCCATCAATCCTGGGAAGGAACTTCCATCTCAAGTTGCAACAGCCAGTAAGAATATGGCGAGAGAGGAAGTTGTCATCCTGGAAAGGCGGGAAAGGAAACCGGATGGGGAACAGCCGCCATTACAGTATATCCGGACGGAAGGAAAAGACACTGAGGAGAGTGCTGCAAAAGAAAGACCACAATTGATCCCGGAGGGCCCACTGTGGAGGAAACCGGCCAGGGAGAGATATTGGGTGATTATGGCGGAAGGCGGAAAGGAATATCCACAAGTCCGAGATACCCGGAGGGGTGTAATGCGGCTGCTGCCCCTGCAGATAACTGGGCCCAAATAGAGCAAAGAACTCGGATACAAATTGAAATTGACTTTTACCAGAACCAGCAGTCCCTATCTGTGCAACCCGGCTGGGTAAGCACATCTAATAACAGTTCCCGGAGAACCACCAGAGCAGCCGACCCCCTAGGAGCCTTGATGGAGAGTGATTTGCAGCTGCCGGTGCCTCTGATCCCCGCACCTGCAACTACAGAGGTGAGAGGGCAACAGCTCCGTTGTTGGTGGGAGAGGAGTGAGGCCAGTGATGACCTTATGGGTTTCCTGGAAGACCCTGACAGCCCGGCAGGGCCTGCAGAACTTATTACTCGGGAGGAATACTTGCAGTGCTGTATTCGCAAGTGGGAAAAGGAGGAGATAGAGAGATAAGTGAAGAGACAAGAAATGATTGAACGTACTAAGTATTCCAAAACAGTAGCTCGCCGAAATACCAGTCTTGCCAAATCTCAGAGACATGAAGGCAAGATTGTTAAAGTCAAACCTAAAGTTGGATATGCTTTCGCTAGAGAGCCAAGAGCAAGCAGAGACTTTTTTATCAACAGAAGGGATGTGGAGGCACACCTTCCAGAGAAACACCCGGACAGGGAATTGCAGGTCGGAGAATGGGTCTCCTATATTGTAGTGGAAGGAGAAAGAGGCCCTTATGGAATAAACGTAAAAAAGCTATCATTAGAGGCGCAAGAAGACAGTGAACCACCAGAACTAGAGGATCCAACTGTTTACCCGGATCCTATAGAAATGCCAGAATTGGAAGCTCCAGTTGTTTACTCGGATCCAGAGGTCAACCCGGAATCGACAACCCCTGTAGAGACAGTTGTGGTAGAAGTCACGAAAGATGCGATTACCCAAACCTCGACCAGTTATTTGTTGGAGCAATCCCTACAAGAATTGGAACTGTTCCCAAGGAGAGCTCCACAAGTTCTGAACTGGAAGAAACAGGAGTAAGACCCGGATAGCTACAATCAAGGACAGTAAGTGTGAATGTGACGTGATCCTTGTTGGCCCCATCCCATTCCTGAATGAATGTTAGCCTTTTCCCCTGTTCGTCTTATATGTGTAATGGACAATTGATGTCATGAACAGTGATATGGCATAAACCTTCTTGTACGTAGTTGAGCACTCAGTGTGCTCCCCATTGGTTTTAAGACCAAAAAAAAAGTGCATTTTTTTTAGATGGTGCATAGAACTTCGACTGAACTGCTGAATGCTTTTGTGAAGTTTTGCACTTTTTGAGATTTTTTAGCATCTCTTTTGAAGAAGACTTTTTAACCTTTTAAGAGAGTAATATATATGTTATTTATTTTAATGCAACGTTTTAAGATCCGTACCTCCGTAATAGGAATAAACAAATATGCTTAATGTTTAATGTTTTGCAAAGATAAAAATGTTTTTCAGGGGGATCCATGCCAGACGGCGTGAGGACACGCCGGTTTTACTCCGGGGGAATGTGGGCCCTGCGTTTAGGGTGGCCACAGGTAGAAACTGCAGCCAGGCAGGAGGGTAGACAGTTTGTTTAGCAAACACCTCAAACATAATAATAATAATAATAAAGCTTTATTTATATAGCGCCAACATATTCCGCAGCGCTTTACAATGTAGGGTTAGAGTACAGAAAATACAGTAAGTAATTACAGTAGAGAACAAGTAAAGTACAATAATTGGATACAAAACAATAGGCATAGAATCAATGTGAAAAAAATACAATAAATAAAGCAAGAAATGAAGGTGACCCTGCTCAAAAGAGCTTACAATCTACAACGGGATAGGGGTTGCACAAGGTGCCGGGGCTTATTGCACTGGTGGTCCAGGCATCTTGAGGAAATGGGGCATAGGGCTAAGCTTACATGGATGGTCATCAGACAGTCTGTGTAGACCTTTATGGTTTGGTGGAGTTTGTAGAAGAGTAATGTCCAGAGGATAGGCGATTCACTGTCTACAGTACGATGGACTTCTATTAGGGAGTATGATAGGCCACCTTAAAAAGATGTGTTTTTAGGGATTGTCTGAAGCCATACAAGTTATGGATAGTCCTGATTTCTTTGGGTAAAGCATTCCAGAGGTTTGGTGCAGCTCTGGAAAAGTCTTGGAGCCGGGAGTGGGAGGTTCGGATTAGTGCAGATGTTAGTCGAAGGTCATTTGAGGAACATATCCACTGTCATAGGGACCTAACCCGAAACCTGGGACTCTAGGCAGGCAAGGGGTAGTAGGGCTAGATATGAGTGGATGAGCGTAGTCATGGTAACGGATGAGTATATAAGGGGGAAACAGGAAGCAGTTAGCCAGTAGGCCGGAGTAGGAGGCTGAGAGGAACAGATGAAGATGAAGGAGTAGGCAGGTGCCGAGCAGCAAAGACTGGACCAGTACCATCAGGTCCAGGGAAGATGTGAGGGCCAGCAGTTAACTGACAGGAGAGCCTCCCTTAATATACTGGGTAGTTACACGGGAAGAGAAGGACCCGGTGATCCCTTGTGATACAGGGATACTTGGGGATAGGCTGAAACCAGAGTGTCAGCTCTGAGGGGGACTGAAGATTAAAACCAGCGCTCCAGACAAACTGACGGGGAACACAGACTCCAGATCTGTGTTTCCACCAGAGGATTGGGGGCACAGCAGCAACAGAGAGGACCCGGCTTACCGCCCAGAGATTTAGGGGGAAGCTGTTCACTTTAATAAGAAACACGGAGAATAAGCCTGAAAGGACACATAGAGGGACTGAGGAGTCTAGGAGAGACAACCTGGCTGCAGTGGGTTCAAGTGTACCGGAGTCAACTGAGTGAAACTGTAAAGATCTGTATTGTACCGTGCCCTGTTTGACAGAAGAATAAGAACAGTAAACCCGGGTGAACCCTGCTACGTTGTCTGTGTCTGATTTCAGGTATGAAGAACTGTCAGTCCTTCATTTGACCCTGTCAGGAGCCATCTTCACATCATCCCCTTTCCCTGCAACAGCTATAACAACCATCACTGATTTTAACTATCACTGCCCAGGGAACCAGCTCTACCTGCGGAGAGCCATTCCATCTAAAGCTGCCAAAACATCATCCCCGGAGGTTCTGCAGCAGCGGTGGTCCCATTACTGACCACAACCCGTGGGTGGCGTCACGACAACCCAAATCCTTGTAAATAAGCCCCATTTTATTGTGCAGGCCCGGGACACAGTCCGGACCAGGACCGCCGTGACATTCCCCAAGCAGTACCCCGGTCCGGCACCGAGTACCCCATCCCAGTGGGCTCCACACCTACTCAAAGGACAGATAGCACAGTGGCAACCACGAGGACCCACAAGGGTCCGAGCTACCGCTACACTGTCCGAAGACACACAGAGACAAAGATCACAGCCTGGAAAGGACCCTAGAGAGAGTGAGGGGTCGGAGCGTGACAACCTGGCTGCAGGGAGTTGAGTAGAAACCGGAGTAGAATGCCTGTAACCCGTGTAAGAGAACTGTACTGTGAACTGTTGTACTGAGAAAACTGCACAGTAAACCGGTGAACCCTGCTTCCGACTCCCGTGTGTGATTCTCTGCAGACAGAACTTTACGATACCTTTGCACCCTTGCCTGTAACTGATTTCTTCCAGCAGGACAGCAGAAAGGTCCCACCTGGAGAGCCACAGCCTGTCAGCTCTGCACACTGGATGGAAGAAGGCTGCAGCAGTAGGAAAGTAAGTGAACTGCACCTATTGCAACCCTCCATCATAATCATCATACACTTTAACTATCACTGCCCTGGGGAACCCAGCTCTACTGTGGAGAGCTATTTCCATCTACAGCTGCATAACATCATCCCGAGGTTCTGCAGCAGCAGTGGTGCCATCATTGACCACACACCGTGGGTGGCATCACGACAAACATTAATCCATTGTGCATATCCCCTTTTACTTGTGAGAACCTGGGACACGGTCCAGACCAGGACCTCCGTGACATCCCAGCAGCGACCGGTCCGGTATCGAGTACCCGTCCCAGTGGGCTCCACACAGACAGGTACAGAGATTACTGCAGATACTGACACATATGGGAAGCCAGGAGCAGGTGACAGCCGCAGGTGTCAAGGTAAGATCCTAAAATCTGCTAGGAAAAACATTATGAAATCTTGATAGGTAATGTACCAGATATCTATACTTATATTCTGCTATGTTTTGTGAAGACTTGCGACCGGTGTGTGCCTCCTGGGTGCGTCCTCCATATTGACAGATCGCACTCCATCCCGGGATTTTGTGCTGGTTCTGCTTTACTGGCTTGGGTGTGATAAAAGGAAGCTAGACACGGGGTGCGGTCTCTAGTGGGGGAGTGAAGACAACTCCTGAGCTTCTGAGGGAGAAGCATCCCTGAGCCAGGCCTGAGACACTATGCTGGTTTTGTCGGGTACGTCCTTTTGGATGCAGCTAAGTAGCGGCCCTGAAGTAAGGGGAATCTGGAATATTGTTCCGACTATCTTTTTTGTCCTACGTTTTTGGCAAATAAACCCGTGTGCCGTGACCAGTGGTGCCTGGATCCCTTGTCTCCGCCGTGCCGCCGCCGCTACCTCACATATGGTGGAGAATGCGGGCATTGCCGGCCCAGTGAGATGTAGCCGGCGCAACTGTTGCCCTCAGTTCCGGTGGGGAAGTGACTGTTTCATGAGTTTAATGAGCGGCTGCTAAGCGAGAGGAGCAGCCAGTCTCTTGTGGTGTGCCCGGCAGCGCATGTCCAGGATTCAAGCAGCTACATTCCAGTACAAGCCCACCACCAGCATGGAGGAGGTACTCAAACACCTGGTTCAGGCTCAGCAGCAGCAGGTCCAAGCACTGCAGCAGCAGGAACACCGACACCAGGAACAGATGGCCCTGTTGACCGAGGCTGTGCGGGCCCTACTGGGGGATCTGCCTCGAGGACCAGGTGATGACGGCAACGTCCGGAAAAGGGTAAGACAAGCGCTGCAAAAGATGACGCCGGGGGATGATGTGGAGGCATTCCTGGCCGTGTTTGAGCGGGTGGCTGGACGGGAGAGACTGCGGTCGCCCAGTGGGCCGAGGTGCTGGCGCCCTATTTGACTGGTTATCCCCAAAAGTCATACATAGACTTGTGTACCGAGGATGCCCTGGACTATGGAGCCCTCAAGGGGGAGATATTGGCCCGTACCAGGGTTAATACTTACGTGAGGGCACAACGGTTGAGCCAATGGGCCTACGAGGAAGGCAAACCTGTGCGCTCTCAGGCCTATGACTTGCTACACCTGGTTAAGAAATGGCTGCAGCCTGAAGCACTGAGCCCGGCCCAGATGGTAGAGCGGGTGGTGGTGGATCGCTTCGTGGGTACGCTGCCCATCCCCATACAACGGTGGGTGGGACACAGTGACCAGGGTACCCTAGACCAGGTGGTAAATGTGGTGGAGCACCATGTGGCCAAACAGGACTTGATCAGGGACACGGGGACACTGCGAACCAACCGAAAGGCCGCGCCCACCACACCAGAAAGCAGGGACCCCCAATCCGGACCCCGGGTGAGCGAGCACCCGGCTCAGGCCAAGAACGGCCCTCCCGCTGCAGCAAAGCGGCGTTCCGGACCGCCGCCGTTCAGCCCCTGGTATAACGGAGGTCAACCCCGATGTAGAAGGTGTCAGGAGGTTGGACATATGATGGCACAGTGTCCCCTCAACGGGGAACCCATGGACTGCGATTACTCCCGGAGGTCCATGTTCGCCCACCTTGCCGGGAAAGGGCGCTCGGACCCCAGGGACACTGGGAATGTACTGTGCCGCGTTCGGCTTAATGGTCATGAAGTGATGGCTCTCCTGGACTCAGGGAGCAACGTGACCCTCGTGTGTGCCTCCTTGGTCTCCAGGACCAAACCCACCGACCGGAAGGTCAGGGTGATGAGTGTCCATGGGGATCATCGTAGGTATCCGACGAAGCGTGTCACGTTTGCTCCCTCAGCCAGGAGGGTTCAACATGTCGTGGGGGTGGTAAAGGATCTCCCTTATGATGTTGTGCTGGGGAGGGATATGCCCTTGTTCCGGGTATTGTGGAACGAGTATATGGCCCTCCGGAGGAAGGACGGACAGGGCCCAGAGCCCGAGACTCCGCCGCCGGGATACCCAGAGGACTTGATGTGACTGATTCCCGGGTGCAGAGACCAGGGCGCCGTCTGGAGCGGTGCAGCAGTACCGCGGGCAGACCCCGTGTGGCTCGTGGGGCCCCAGGCCGCTGTAGTTGATGCCTGTCCAGGGTTTGTGGGTGTCGGGGGTCCGAACGGGTTGGTTTCTCGTGGGGTCTGGCACCGCTGGTATCCCTAGGTGCCCCTGCTTGGCTCCGCCGGTTCTCCACGCGTGACGCGATCTGCACGCAGGGCCGGTTATGGCCTTGTGTTCGGCTCTATACGCATGAACATAGGGGGAAGGGGGGGTGTGAGGCACAGACCGGGTCGGGCCCCTGCGACCTGGTGTGTGCCTCCCTGGGTGCGTCCTCCATATTGACAGATCGCACTCCATCCCGGGATTTTGTGCTGGTTCTGCTTTACTGGCTTGGGGTGTGATAAAAGGAAGCTAGACCACAGGGTGCGGTCTCTAGTGGGGGAGTGAAGACAACTCCCTGAGCTTCTGAGAGAGAAGCATCCCTGAGCCAGGCCTGAGACACTGTGGCTGGTTTTGTCGGGGTACGTCCTTTTGGATGCAGCTAAGTAGCGGCCCCTGAAGTAAGGAGAATCTGGAATATTGTACCCGACTATTGTTTTTGTCCTACGTTTTTGGCAAATAAACACGTGTGCCGTGACCAGTGGTGCCTGGATCCCTTGTCTCCGCCGCCGCTACCTCACAGTGTATATATATATATAATATATATATATATATATATAAATATTGTGGTGCAGCGGCTGGCTGTCTTGCTGGTGTCAGTGCTAGGACTTGTGGTTCCATGACTCGGGTAAGGTATTACATGTGGTATGATGCAGGTTTGAAAGCTCGGGGAGTGTCTGTCAAACCTGGATCTGCCTGTGGGTGTGACACATCAGGCTTAAGCACACTCCCTCCTGGTGACATGGGCTGTGATATCAGAACAGGTCTTTCACACAGGAAGTTGAGAGCCTTAAGGCCACTTTACACGGCACGATATCGTTGCCCCTCAACGATAAAAAGTCACGCGGTTCGTGTGTTGCCGCCGATATCGTTCGTGTGTTGTGTCGTGTAAATGACCAATGCGACGCAAGAACGATGCAAAAACAATATAGTTTGGGAATTGTGCAGGCTCTCCAACTGGCCAATATTGGCTATCCGATATGACCAGATCGTGCTGTGTGACGGCGCTACAACGATTTGGAGCACAACTTCCCCTATTCACTCCCATGTTAAATGGTCGTTCCCTGGTCGCTCGTACGAGGGGGCGTATACATCGCAGTAGTGTTGCCTGCCGATATCTACCAGTGTAACATCTACTATGCGATCTTGGACAAGTGCCAAAAATGTGCGCGCTCCCGTGCCGCTGTATACAATATCGTAACGATATTGGGACGTGTAAAGTGGCCTTTATGATCAGAAGGAGATGTTTACCAGAGCCTATGATAGGTGAGGAGACCTTGGGAGGCCCGGTTCATCCCGGGCCTCAGGGAGCCCAATGCTGGTTGGAGCCAGGCCAAACAAGAGTCTTTGAACCTCCAGGAGAAGGAGGTCTCTCACCTCGGCCCAAGATCAGCGATTTCCTCCTATGGACTGATTGGGATATGTGTTTGTTCTACCGGCCATTGGGACAGTCTGAAGAGACATAGTTATGTACTATATGCAGTTTATGAGGCTTATTAATAAACCGTTGGACTTTGTGTCACTTTAAAACATGGCTGTCTGCACTGTTTTCCGCTGCCAATCAGTCCCCTTGGTGTGTGCGACACCACAATATGCATATGTTATATTAGTTATCTACGTCCGCACTTTGATGTATATACTGGAGATTTTGATAAATGTACAGTACAGACCAAACGTTTGGACACACCTTCTCATTCAAAGAGTTTTCTTCATTTTCATGACTATGAAAATTGTAGATTACACTGAAGGCATCAAAATTATGAATTATCACATGTGGAATTATATACTTAACAAAAAAGTGTGAAACAACTGAAAATATGTATTATATACTAGGTTCTTCAAAGTAGCCGCCTTTTGCTTAGACTACTGCTTTGCATACTATTTGCATTCCCTTGATGAGCTTCAAGAGGTAGTCACCGGAATTGGTCTTCCAACAGTCTTGAAGGAGTTCCCAGAGATGCTTAGCACTTGTTGGCCTTTTTGCCTTCACTCTGCGGTCCAGCTCACCCCAAACCATCTTGATTGGGTTCAGGTCTGGTGACTGTAGAGGCCAGGTCATCTGGCGTAGCACCCCATCACTCTCCTACTTGGTCAAATAGCCCTTACACAGCCTGGAGGTGTGTTTGGTGTCATTGTCCTATTGAAAAATAAATGATGGTCCAACTAAACGCAAACCAGAATGGAATAGCATGCCGCTGCAAGATGCTGTGGTAGCCATGCTGGTTCAGTATGCCTTCAATTTTGAATAAATCCCCAAAGGTGTCACCAGCAAAGCCCCCCCACACCATCACACCTCCTCCTCCATGCATCATGATGGGAACCAGGCATGTAGAGTCCATCCGTTCACCTTTTCTGCGTCGCACAAAGACACGGTGGTTGGAACCAAAGATCTCAAATTTGGACTGATCAGACCAAAGTACAGATTTCCACTGGTCTAATGTCCATTCCTTGTGTTCTTTAACCCAAACAAGTCTCTTCTGCTTGTTGCCTGTCCTTAGCAGTGGTTTCCTAGCAGCTAATTTACCATGAAGGCCTGCTGCACAAAGTCTCCTCTTAACAGTTGTTGTAGAGATGTGTCTGCTGCTTGAACTCTGTGTGGCATTGACCTGGTCTCTAATCTGAGCTGCTGTTAACCTGCGATTTCTGAGGCTGGTGACTCGGATGAACTTATCCTCTGCAGCAGAGGTGACTCTTGATCTTCCTTTCCTCGGGCGGTCCTCATGTGAGCCAGTTTCTTTGTAGCACTTGATGGTTTTTGCAACTGCACTTGGGGACACTTTCAAAGTTTTGCCAATTTTTCGGACTGACCTTCATTTCTTAAAGTAATGATGGCCACTTGTTTTTCTTTACTTAGCTGCTTTTTTCTTGCCATATTCTAACGATCTATTCAGTATGACTATCAGCTGTGTATCCACCAGACTTCTGCACAACACAACTGATGGTCCCAATCCCATTTATAAGGCAAGAAATCCCACTTATTAAACCTGACAGGGCACACCTGTGAAGTGAAGACCATTTCCGGTGACTACCTCTTGAAGCTCATCAAGAGAACGCCAAGAGTGTGCAAAGCAGTAATCAAAGCAAAAGGTGGCTACTTTGAAGAACCAAGAATACATATTTTTAGTTGTGTCACACTTTTTTATTAAGTATATAATTCCACATGTGTTAATTCATAGTTTTGATGCCTTCAGTGTGAATCTACAATTTTCATAATCATGAAAATAAAGAAAACTCTTTGAATGAGGAGGTGTGTGCAAACTTTTGGTCTGTACTGTATGAACTGTATATATATATATATTTTCTGTACTCTAACCTACATTGTAAAGCGCTGCGGAATATGTTGGTGCTATATAAATAAAGCATTATTATTATTATTATTATTATTATATCAATTGGAATATCTGTGTTTTGTATCTTGCTTTGTATCCTGAGAGCCAGAACCAGTTAGACTATGAAGAGAAGAATATCTCTTCAGAAGAACATTTGGAATGTAAAGAGGATGTTACATGAAATAATTAGGGCCCCTTATCTATGTTTGGACATTGCTCTGATTAGCTGAATCCTGTGGGGGCAACCTCATGATACCTCCCTCCTTTGTAGTGTGTAAAAAGCTGATGTGGATTATAATAAACACTCCTGTGTGCACAATCTTCGAGAGAAGTCTTATATCTGACTTTCTTCAGATTTAAACTTCTGGCATGCCTTCGAATAAGTTAATATTCCAATGGATCAGCAAAGAAACGGGTCCTTTGAATCCCACCTCAACAGCTGGCGCCTATCAATGTGGGGCACCACACAGGAACCACATCAGGGCAGACTGAAGGAATGTGTTCAGCTGCAGTCTGTCTTGTTTGTGTTGTGTTATCAGTCTTCAAACCATGAAGAAATTCTGAGAATGTTCAGAAAGAAAGCTCAGGTGTCAGGTTACAGTAATGGTGGGTTTACACGCCGCGATATCGGCGTCCAACTCCGACAAAAAGTCACGTGGGTCGCGAGTTGGAGCCGATATCGTGTGCGCGTTGTACGGTTTGAGCGTACAACGCGATGCTGGAATGATGCCAAAACGATATCGGAGTTGAATAGCCGAGCTATTCAACTCCCCGATATCGCATGGCCGTTGTAGCAGCATCGCAGCGTGTGACAGCCCAACTCCGATCTGTACGCCGACGCTGCCCATTAACTCCCATGTTAAATGGTCGTTACTGGGTTGGTGGGCGTAGACATCGGAGGGACGTTGTTTCCCGATATCGCAGCGTGTAAACCGCCGATGCGATATAGGGAAAAGGGCTGAAAAAATGCACGCTCCCGCGCCGTTGCCTCCGATATTGCCGCGATATCGCGACGTGTAACCCCATCATAACAGTCCTGGGGTACTGGCAGCTATGAGAGAGAAGGAGTTGATGACATTTGTGAAAACAATCTGGAAGAGAAAAGTTTTTCTTATGAGTTTCTTTGTTTTGTGTTTGGTCTTTGCTGTGAATAAGGGCTGCAATAGCTCCTCTTTGTTTTCCCTTATCCCTCGCTCCCCCCTCCTCCTCCCTGTGTTTGCTTTGGGGACAATTGCTTGCAAGACCTTGGAGGGAGGGGGACATAGTGAGAGTGAAGATATTACAGTCCAGGGGGAGAGACAAAGGAGAGTGAAGTCTGCTCGAACAAAAGAAGCGCTGAAGCGCTATATATATATATATATATATATATATATAGGAGGGAATATTGATACATCAAGATTATGTGATTACTTTCAGGTTTAATGTGAGGATTAATTGAATTGTTTCCATGAAGTAACTCTTGCCAGATAGTATAGAGTACAGCGCTGTGCAAATTAATTGTGACAAAGCAAGTTTTTCTTGCATTAGTTTTACTATTTCTGATCAGTGTTTTATCAGTTCTTGGTGCCGTTATCCTTTTTCTTCCACATTTCCCTTGTCGTTTTGGAGAAAACGATCCAGTCTCATTGGGTGTGAATTATTCCTGAAACGGTCGATACCAATACCAACGGTGGAAGCGATTTCTCTTACAGTCAGACTTGTATGTTCATTAAGAGTAATAATTCTAGACTCTTCCGTGGAGTAACATCCATTATTACAGGCACGAATCACACTGAGAGAAACAGTAACTAAACCACTCCTCACAGAAACAAGCTCTCACCTGAAGCTGAGGGGGCAGCCAGCTGTTATTTTCTGACTAAATTTCTTACAGCTAAACAGTGTTAAGAGGTTAAAACTTCCACATGACCGCCGGACCGGATGTGACGTCGCAGGATGACGCAAACGTCACTTCCGGGGGCGAAGCACACCGCGTGACCGGAAAAACACGGGCATAAAGAGCGGCAGAGCGGCCGCGGCAGTGTGCTCCAACACACAGGCCACTGGACTATGCTGGCTAAGTACCCATGGGGCAATAGCACCCAGGGGGCTGAAACTATGCATGTAGCTATCGGTGCTTTGCACCTTGCGCCATATACGAGGGAATTAACATCTGATGCCCCACTTACAGGGACACATACCATCATAAGGGGGGACCTATGAACAGGACCCCACAGAGAACCAAGCCACACATCCCCTGATGAGGACATAAGATCCGAAACGCGTCGGGAGTGGAGCATGGTGGTAATGTAAGAACGACACTGAGAGTCCAGTACCAGGCAGTCACTAGCAAAAGGACCTCCTGGAGAAAAGAGACTCAGAAAGTTCCCTGGGTTGGGGGAAGAAAGCCGGTGAGACCCTTCCTATATATAGGGGGTGGACTTATTACTTTCCGTATACAGGGATATATATGCCAGCCTAGTCAAGGTGATATACAAAAAACCACCTTGAAGCATCTGTGGGCTGACATATACAAGGTTAGGGTGGACTGTAACTGAGGGTAATATAAGCTCTATGGATAACACCATAACCTATCTATAAACTCCTAGGGTAAATAGAGGAGTTTTTAAATCTGTGATATGACACTTGAGCACGTGTGTATTTGTGTAGACAATCTAGTCTTTTTAAAGTACGTTCATTATTAAATGTTAAGTTTTAACCTCTTAACACTGTTTAGCTGTAAGAAATTGACCAAACCCCGTTCCCCATAGGTGAGGGTACAACCCCCACTAGGGAGAACTTATATCCTGCTGAGTAATATTTTCTGACTAAAACCAGTCAAACCACATTTTGTTACTCAAGGTTGTACACTCACACCTGTTCAAAGCACTGGTTTGAATCAGTGACTGGTAACCAACTTATGATTCTACTTTGTTGTAATGTGTATTTTGTTGGAAGCTAATAATATTGTTTAATATTTGATACAATGATAATTATTTTTGATAGTTTTTGCATATTTTTGTTTGAGGTTTTATGGAATTAGATTTTTACTGATTCACATGAGTAAATGGTGTTAGTATGGAGTATAATTGTTTTGGAAGAGGAACACAGATCAGATGGTGCTGCTGACACATATTACCCATAGACCATACCCCTGACTAACCCTGTGACCACAGCTTTTTGTGTTGAGTGTTTTTTGGACAGAGCCACCGCCCGGGTGCCCCCTCCCACCTGTGGAATGCAAGACTCAGAGGATGTCCCACCCACCGGAACCTCCTGCGGCAGCTACCTTATGCCACCGAAGGCCTGTCAACAATGAGACCACACCACAGTTAGTTCCACCACCAGTTTCTATATATCTAGCTATGACTATGCAAGGCCAATACTACACACACCTTTACTTCAATGTGTTTTGATTCCTTATGCGAGGGGGAAATGGAGACATCTATGACAGAGTTTACATTTTTTTTGTTAAGTATAATGATAGTGATAATTTATTCATATAGCACCAACATATTCCGCAGTGTTGTGTCATATATGGCCCAGCTATCAATATAACTAGTAGAGAATTGCAATAATTGAACTGTTGAATAAGAATTTTCTGAATCTTGAATCTGAAACTAATACAAATTCTTGAGTGTTTTGTTTTAAAAGATGCTGTATAGATGAGACGATTCCTCATTGGACACCAGTAGGATCCTCACATGAGGTGATCAGAGTGATCTACTGCTCCACAAGTCAGCGGTGGAGCAATTGGTTCTGACTCCTGCACTCCTTGAGCGTGTGGAACAGCTTCAAGTGTAACTCTTAGGCTGGAAACACACTGTCCGTGTGATATACCAGTCACTCGAATGAGTGTTGGATCATTAATCCTGAATGACCTAGAAACACAAGCAGCTGACGCTTCCGTCCTGACAGGGAGAGGTCGTTCAGATTAATGATCCGACACTCGTCCGAGTGACTCATATATCACATGGACAGTGTGTTTCCAGCCTTACTACAATGGTAAGCTTATTAAATGCAGAATTGGTAAATTAGTCACAATGAGGTAGTCACAATCTTACCAGTCTAGGATGGTATAACTCAGCTGAAAATACACTAAAGGTGACTCCCTGGAGGTAGAGGGAAAATGACAGGATGGGCAAACTTAGGGAACAGTAAGCAGCAGGCGGGAGGTCAACCCATCCCAGCCTCGTTAAATCTGGCTAACCTGAGAAACTTTTCGGTATCAGACTGTCCAAACAGTACCAAGAAGGTACCCAGGGGCAAATGGGAGTTGTGCTGGAGGATGGGAGAAAGACAAGCCATGACAAGCCTCATCAATAAAAGTAAAAAGTCTCTGCTTGACCGCACTTACGCCTCAACAGGTCACAAGTGTAATCTGATGAATATCTCCTGGATTGCTCCTGGTTTCAGGTAAGCTGTGTGTACAATCCTGCATTTTTCTTGCACACAACACAACTTAGAAAGGTAAGAGTTTAAAGCAGCAGCCACTCCACTCAATCCAGGGATTGCAAATAGTGTGCAGAAAAGAAGGGGAGGAAATGCATAAACATGTCCAAGTAGGTGTAGATCTCTCTCTCCTATACAAAATAGCATAAGATGGTTAAAATGTTCTAAAGTAGACAAGGCCGCATCATCCATGAGGCAATATGAAGTGTCTGCCTCAGGCGGCGACCCCTGCTGGTAGACAGGGGGCGGCACCCGCAGGGGCGCCTGGTGTTAGTGCGGCCCCCTGCAGATGTTGCTCTCGCTCCTGTAGCCCTGGCCGCTGCCGCTGAGACCAGGTCAGTTGTATATCTATGGGAGGAGCTGGCAGGGCATCTGCCCCGGGCGCAGCAGGCAGGGGGCTCCCCGAACCGGCTTTATTCTCCACAGAGCCCTGTGCTGACAGGACCTGTGATGATGTCAATGGAGGAGAGGTGTCAGAGGGTCACATGATCAGCTCCTCAGTGTATGCAGGACTCTGCTGTGCTAGTTATCATGGTGCTGGATGAGGTGAAGTTTATGCGTGGGGTCGGGAGGGATTTACAGTGTGAATGTAGCAGAGTATGTAATAGGTGTATGGAGCAGAGCCGCATGTGTAAGGGGTGTATAGAGTGGAGCCGAGAGTGTACGAGGTGTACGGAGTGGAGCCGCGTGTGTATGAGGTGTACGGAGCAGAGCCGAGTGTGTACGAGGTGTACGGAGCAGAGCCGAGTGTGTACGAGGTGTACGGAGTGGAGCCGCGTGTGTACGAGGTGTACGGAGCGGAGCTGAGTGTGTACGAAGAATACGGAGTGGAGCCACGTGTGTACGAAGAATACGGAGTGGAGCCACGTGTGTACGAAGTGTACGGAGCAGAGCCGAGTGTGTACGAGGTGTATGCAACAGAGCCGTGTGTGTACAAGGTGTACGGAGCGGAGCTGAGTGTGTACGAGGTGTACGGAGCAGAGCCGAGCGTGTACGAGGTGTACGGAGCAGAGCCGAGTGTGTACGAGGTGTACGGAGCAGAGCCGAGTGTGTACGAGGTGTACGGAGCAGAGCCGAGTGTGTACGAGGTGTACGGAGTGGAGCCATGTGTGTACGAGGTGTATGCAGCAGAGCCGAGTGTGTACGAGGTGTACAGAGCAGAGCTGAGAATGTTCGAGGTGTTCGGAGTAGAGCCAAAAGTGTATGATGTGTGCGAAGCGGAGCCGTGTGTGTACGAGGTGTACGGAGCGGAGCTGAATGTATACTAGTTGTACGGAGCAGAGGTGAGAGTGTATAAGGTTTACGTAGCAGAGCTGAGAGTGTATGAGCTGTACGGAGCAGAGCCGAGAGTGTACGAGGTGTACGGAGTAGAGCCATGTGTACAAGGTGTACGGAGCAGAGCTGAGTGTTTACTAGGTGTATGGAGCGGTGCCATGTATGTACAAGGTGTGTGTACCAGTGCTGGCCCCTCGCGGATGCCGCTCCTATAGTCCTGGCCGCTCCTGCCAGCAGCATTTTTCTTCCAAGTCCCGTCTGTCGCTGTACGCCCTCTGTAGCTCAGCACGGCGGAGAACGATGATGTCATCACTGAGCGCCGCTGTACTGAGACGTGCAGAGCGGCAGAGCAGATGCTGAGGAGACTGGAGCAGCAAGAAGAGAAGTGAGTATTTGCTTTTTTTTTTTTTTAATCAGTGAGTACACTGATGGGAAACTATGTAATGTGCAATATAATATAGGACAATGGGGGTCCATTATACTATATGGAGGACTACGGGGGTGCATTAAATTATAAGGAAGGCTATAGGGAATGCATTACACTATATGGAGGACTATGGGGGTGCATTATACTATATGGAGGTATGGAGGACAAATACTACACTGTGTTCCAAATTATTATGCAAATTGGCTTTAAATGTCATAGGGTTGTTTTTTTTTTTAATGAAACCCATTGATGGTATTGTGTCTCAGGGTTCTTTGGATCACTGAAATCAATCTCAGATCCCTGTGATAATTAGTTTGGCAGGTGAGCCCAGTAAAAGGAAAACTGGGTGTTCCACAATATTACGCAGGCTACAGTTTTCAAGTAACATGGGAAAGAAAAAGGATATCTCTGCTGCCGAAAAGCAATAAATAGTGCAATGCCCTGGACAAGGGATGAAAACGTAAGTGTGATCATCGTATTGTGAAGAGATTTGTGGTGATTCTGAGCACAGATGTGTTCGTGCAGATAAAGGCAGAATGAGGAAGGTTTCTGCCAGGCAAGTTCATCGGATTAAGAGAGCAGTTGCTAAAAAGGCCTTACAAACCAGCAAACAGATATTTGAAGCTGCTGGTGCCTCTGGAGTCCCTCGAACCTCAAGGTGTAGGATTTTTCAAAGGCTTGCTGTGGTGCATAAACCTACTATTCGGCCACCCCTAAACAGTGCTCACAAGCAGAAACAGTTGCAGTGGGTCCAGATGTACATGAAGACTAATTGTCAAACAGTCTTGTTTACTGATGAGTGCCGAGCAACCCTGGATGGTCCAGATGAATAGAGTAGTGGATGGTTTGTGGATGGCCACCATGTCCCAACAAGGCTGTGACGTCAGCAAGGAGGTGGAGGAGTCATGTTTTGGGCTGGAATCATTGGGAAACAGCTGGTAGGCCCCTTTAAGGTTCCTGAAGGTGTGAAAATTACCTCTGCAAAGTATATAGAGTTTCTGACTGAGAACTTTCTTCCATGGTACAAAAAGCAAAAAACGTGCCTTTAGGAGCAAACTCATCTTCATGCAAACAATGCACCATCTCGTGCTGCAAAGAATACCTCTGTGCCATTGGCTGATATGGGCATAAAAGGAGATAAACTCATGGTGTGGCCACCATCTTCCCCTGACCTCAACTCTATAGAGAACCTTAGGAGTATAATTAAGCAAAAGATCTATGAGGGTGGGAGGCAGTTCACCTCAAAACAGCAGCTCTGGGAGGTGATTCTGACATCATGCAAAGAAATACAAGCAGAAACTCTCCAGAAACTCACCAGATCAATGGATGCTAGAATTGTGAAGGTGATAACAAAGTAGGGTTCCTATATTAACATGTAACTTGGCCTGTTAGGATGTTTTGGAGTTAAATAGCTTTTTATTTCAGTGAATGTGACCTCCTAATGCTGCAAATTCAACAAATGAGCATTTTCAGTTCTTTCAAACATCAAGTGTTTAGAAACTCTCCTGTACCTAATAATTTGGAACAGGGCATTTAGAGTTTTTTTTAATTTTTAAGATTACTCTGTTATCATTGGGAGGTTTCTTCAATAAAATTCCATGTATACTCTAAGGGTGCCTTTACATGCGGCAACTTTTCTAGGAATTTCACTGGCAACTTACTGGTTGCAGTGAAATCATGGACACATTGTTCTATCTTGTTGCTGTGTACAAATGGAACAATGTCTCCATGATTTCACTGCAACCAGGAAGTTGCCAGTGAAATTGCTAGAGAAGTTGCCGCGTGTAAAGGTACCTTAACGGGTGATGACTTTTATTACACTGACTGTCATTTGCACTGACCATTTAGGAAAATCAGAGAAAAAGAACATTTGCATAATAATTTGGAGCACAGTATATAGGGAGGACTATGGGGGTGCATTATTCTATATGGAGGACTGTGGGGGTGCATTCTATATGGAGGACTGTGGAGGTGCATTATATAATATTGAGGACTTTTGGCGTGCATTATACTATATGGAGATGTTTGGGGGCGCATTATACTATATGGAGGACTGTGCGGGTGTATTGTACTATATGTCATGCCTTAAGGGTGCAATATACTATACGGAGGACTGTGGGGTGCATTATACTATATGAAGGTCTTTGGGGGTGCAATATGCCATTTGGAGGACTATGGGGTGTAATATATTATATGGAGGACTGTGGGGGTGCATTATTCTATATGGAGGACTGTGGGGGTGCATTATATTATATGGAGGACTATGGGGGTGCAACGTACTATGTGGAATTGCATTATATTATATGGAGCCTATTATACTACATGGAAGCCATTATAATATTTGGAGGTCTCTGTGGGAGGCATGATAATACTTGGAGGGCTACAAGGGAGCCTTTATACTTTGAAGGGCTATTTGAGAGCTGTGTTGGGGGCCATTATACTGTACATAGGTCCATTATACTACATGGAGGGCTGGGCGAGGGTCATATTTAGGGATCATACTGTACTGAGGTAGTTGAAGGAGGTACAGTAGGGTCATCATACTGTGCATGTGGACAGATCATACAGTGTTTGTGGGGCACTTTTCTTGGCATCACCCTTTATAGGGGCAATAAAAGGGGAATCTAGGGGCTTCAGTAGGAGGAAAATTACTTTGTGAATGCTGAAATGTTGTGAGAGATGTACCTATGTGACCCAGCCAAAAATTCTTTTTTTGGGGGGGGGGGGGGGGTGTCCAATTAGACCTTCTGCTCTGGGGCTCCATGATTTCTATGGTGCAGGATGCATTGTCCCTCTGCTGCAGGACTGATTGGCCATAATTACACACCAGGTCCGGTGCCGCCCCTCGGTACATGCAGGCTCCAGCCATGTTTCTCCTGAGCAGCGGTTAGTCGGTGGTGCTCTTCCCCCTTCCTGCTCCCGTATCCTTTGCTCAACCCAATAGGAAGGACGCTGTTATTAATTCCAGACAGCTTAGATCACCGAAGAAATGGTCAGAGTTGTCCAATTTCACTCTATGAATAAACAAACGGATCAACTTTCTCGCATATGAGCTTCTGTTTATTTTCAATAAAATTCTTGTGTGGAATGTGACAATGTGCTAGTGTATTCACAAAAGTACCCAACCCTCCCCTACAACCGTACATACAAACATATATTCACTGATTTTTTAGCTATAAGAGGGATCTCTGGGTAGGACTCACGGAGTCTCTTGTTCAGTCATAGGAGGTTTATCAAGGATGACCCCGGACACATTCTGTCTCCAGGAGCACATCCAAAGATAAACCCTCCACTGTTCAGTCAGGTTCGTAACCTAGTAGTTAGGGCTGGGCGATTAATCGAATTAATTCGATTAATTCGCCCCCCTGCTGTGGCCACGATTTGGTTTTAGTCCAAATCGTTAAATTCGATTAAAAATGGCGGCCGGACCGCTGTTTAGAAGATCCGGGCGGCTTAATGCGAGCGGCGCGCGTTCGCGGCAGTGGGCGGGGCTGACACAGAAGCTCGCGATTGGCAACAACAAACTTCAAATTACAAATTTTAGGAGAGTCACCGGTGACGTTCTTGCCCCTCCCCTTGTGGGTGTAACAATGTAGAATGCTGAGTAGTCTATATACAATGCCTTTTCACCCATCAGGGTGTTTTTTTTCTCTTTCGCACAATCTGATTGGCTCACGTCTGATTTGCTCTCTGATTGGTCAGAATTACAATTATGGGCGGGACTTAATCGTGGCTGAGTCACGTTGCATGTCAGGGTGCTGTTTGTGGACTCCCGTTACCGGCCATGAACGGGGACAGCTTCAGCGCGGGAGTGCAGCTCGTGTCTCCGGCTTATGTCCGGCAGGGCAGAGAGGCGCGGCGCAGCCATGAGCAGCTCATAAGAGTGCTGCTGGAGAAGGTAAGCACTGCGGGCCTGGACCAGTCATGTGACTGCCGACCGCAAGGCATCCTGGGATTCGTAGTTCTGATAGCAAAAAAACATGGTTGTGCTGCAAGATACAGACAGGTGTAAAGTCTGCAGTAGACACAAAAACGGCACCACTGACCAACAAGCAGAGCCTGAGGCCACAAGAGAATGAATAGGTTTATTGTAGTTTAGAAATGGTAGAGCCTGGTAATATAGTTTTCTATTACATTGTCATGGTTACAGTGTGCTGCTGTGTACACAGTGCTGCGTATCCTCTGTGCTGCTGTGTGCACAGTGCTGCGTAGCCCCTGTGCTGCTGTGTACGCACAGTGCTGCGTAGCCCCTGTGCTGCTGTGTACGCACAGTGCTGCGTAGCCCCTGTGCTGCTGTGTACGCACAGTGCTGCGTATCCTATGTGCTGCTGTGTACGCACAGTGCTGCGTAGCCCCTGTGCTGCTGTGTACGCACAGTGCTGCGTAGCCCCTGTGCTGCTGTGTACGCACAGTGCTGCGTAGCCCCTGTGCTGCTGTGTACGCACAGTGCTGCGTAGCCCCTGTGCTGCTGTGTACGCACAGTGCTGCGTAGCCCCTGTGCTGCTGTGTACGCACAGTGCTGCGTAGCCCCTGTGCTGCTGTGTACGCACAGTGCTGCGTAGCCCCTGTGCTGCTGTGTACGCACAGTGCTGCGTATCCTCTGTGCTGCTGTGTACGCACAGTGCTGCGTAGCCCCTGTGCTGCTGTGTACGCACAGTGCTGCGTAGCCCCTGTGCTGCTGTGTACGCACAGTGCTGCGTAGCCCCTGTGCTGCTGTGTACGCACAGTGCTGCGTATCCTCTGTGCTGCTGTGTACGCACAGTGCTGCGTAGCCCCTGTGCTGCTGTATTCTATACCTGGGTCCTATATCCCCTCCCCCTCATAGATTATATACCTGGGGAACCTGCTCCATTCAGTTTTTTCTCTTTATTCATCAAAGAAAAGCAAAAAAAAAAAATAGAAAAAAAAATCGAGATTTAAATCGAAAATCGTCCATAGGTTTAAATAAAATCGAGATTTAGATTTTTCCCAAAATCGCCCAGCCCTACTAGTAGTCAACTCCTAGTTAGTGGTCCACTCCCACCCCCCTGTAATAGGGCCAATCTCAATGAAAAGATACATTTTTCTGGTATGTGCCAGCAATGTGGTTTCTCAGCCCGCCCTACGCGTTTCGCCGCCCCTCTTCTCTTGGGAGGCTCATCAGGGGCATCCTGGTTTCATACAAGATATAAAAATCTTTATAGATGTAGGGGCCATCTCATGTATATGGTATCCCAGGTTTGTGAATCCTAGAGGACTGTCTGGTCCCGTATAGGGAAGTATCTGGATCCTGTTGCTAGATAGGTCTTCACTGCACATATATGGCTGGTTTTCCCTCAAGGTCTCTCCTCCCTCATTGTTTGTCAGGTATACCTGGTGGTTTCTGTAAAGATGGTAAGACCCCTCTCTAGTCTGTGATCCCTTTGTCACCATCCGGACCTGGTTTTGCACGAAGGACATCCCCCGCTAACTCCCCAGTTGTAAACTCCGGTCATAGTCATATAGTCTCATATATATATATATATAGATCATTTGTATCCTCTGATGTTTTATGTTGTGCCCCTATCGGTCTAGAACAGAGGTCCCCAACTCCAGGCCTCGAGGGCCGCCAACAGTGCAGGATTTCAGGATTTCCTTAGTATTGCACAGGTGTTAATGTGATCAAATGCACAGATAATGATTCCAACCTCTGTGCAATACTAAGGAGATCCTGAAAACATGCACTGTTGGCGGCCCTCGAGGCCTGGATTTGGGGACCCTTGGTCTAGAACAATGGTTGTTTATATATATATATATATATATATATATATATATATATATATATAGGTCATTTGTATCCTCCCTTACGATGTCACAGACTTGTGGCTTGTTGTGATTGGCTATAGGTCATTTGTATTCTTCCTCATGATGTCATTGACATGTGGTTCATTATGATTGGCTATTGATCTGTATATATTGTGTCCTGTATCTTGCTGGTCATTCTTGTGGTGTGTTCCTGAGGAACAGGCTGGGACAGCCTCGAAACACGTAGAATAAACACCTTCCCTTTACAAGATTCTGGTCTTTCTTTACAAACAGCAGCGTGGGCTACTCCTCATCTTCAGTCCTTTGGATATCACATTTGAAGTCCCTTTGAGTGGCTTATATAACAGAAAACACCCAAAAGTGACACCATTCCAAAACCTGAACCCCTCAAGCTACTCAAAACTACATTCGAGAAGATTATTAACCTTCAGGTGCTTCACGGGAACTAAAGCAATGTGGAAGGAAAAAAATAAACATTTAAATTTTTCCAACAAAAATGTTCTTTTAGTCTCAATTCTTTCATTCTCACATGGGCAACAGGATAAAATGGATCCTAAAATTTCTCCTGAGTACATCTATATCTCATGACTGTTTGGGCGCACAGTAGGGCTCGGAAGGAAGGAGTGCCGTTTGACTTTTTGAATGGAAATTTAGCCCCAATTGTTAGCGGACACCATGTTGCGTATGGAGAACCCCTGATGTGCCTAAACATTGGAGCTCCCCCACAAGTGACCCCATTATGGAAACTAAACCCCCCAAGGAACTTATCTAGACGCATAGTGAGCACTTTGAACCCCCAGGTGCTTCACACATTGATCCATAAAATTGAAAAAGTACTTTGTTCTTCACAAAAATGTTATTTTGGCCTCAATTTTTCATTTTCACATGGTCAACAGGATAAAATAGATCCTAAAATTTGTTGGGCATTTTCTCCTGAGTACACCGATACCTCATATGTGGTTTATACACGGCAGGGCTCTGAAGGGAGGGTTGCAATTGCTAAGGGTTGCAATTCACAACGTGGGGAGCCCAGAACGTTTGGGTCTACCACACTGAGGATTCCAGCCCCCCAGCTGCCAAGTTGTGCCTGGCTGGCAACCAAAAATACGGCGAAGCTCCATGTTGTTGTTTTTTTCATTTGTAGTAATACTTAAAAACAAATAAACAAATAAAAAAAACACATGGGGCTTTGCCATATTTTTGGTTGCCAGCCAGGTACAACTTGGTAGCTACGGACTGCTACCCACCCCCAGCTGCCTTGTTTTACCTGGCCAGCAACCAAAAATACAGTTACTGTTATAACCCTTTTGCGGAAAGTTTTTTCTAAATCCAATATTATACATAAAAACACTTGTTTAAAATTTCATTAAAAAACTGTAAAACTTTTAAAAATCATATGAATATATGTTATATTGCTCAGGTTAGCATGTTAGCATATATTATGCTATGTTATTTTTTGAGCAATTCCAGGAGCTACTAGAACACTTTAAGTGGGATGGGGGTGGTGATGGTGGAATACATCACTTGATATTGATCCCTTCTTGTGAAATATCCTGGTTTCTGGAAACGGTGGGAAGTAAGGTTCTATGCGTGTTCTAGAAATAAAAAATAAATCAGTTATAGTACCTCTTTGCTAGTTACTTTATGTATGCTGTTCATATGCCGGATGGCTTCAACCTAGGGTCTGCACACCCGGTTGGAAGGCCATAACCCCAGTCTAGACACTCCAGCGCCAACTAGGGGATCACAAACTGGATTATATTGCTAGATGGACTTCAGCATGGAATGCTAGGATTCGGCTGAGATATCGGAGACTACATAAGGAAGAAACCCAGGTTGGGACAGTTCGGTCACCTGGTTACAGACTTTACTATGCTCGGTTAGCTTCCTATGCTTGTCGCTATTCCTTTCTCGGTGGGTGCCCGCCAAAAATTCGGTTTTGCTGGATTGGAGTAAGTGGCCCTGGAAGCCCTAAGGTAAAAACATTCTAATCCCTGGTGAGCCAGTGGAAGGGTGAGACTCTGTTGCCTTTTACATCTTGTGTTTTGTTTGGTTATGTGTTATATGCCTTTAACTGTTGGAAATCCAATAAAGTCTTACTATAGTAGTTCTCTCACCCTGTGTTGTCTGAGAAGTGTTCTGCCCACGGTTAGGGAGTCGGATGTTCAGCTGGGATGAGCCCTGGTCAATGCGGTCTTTCTAAAGGTGGCCGGGCCAGCGGACGAAAGCACCCACTGACCCCTGGGTCTCCACAGATAGCATTATTCTTCTGTATAAAATATGTGAAGTTGCTGTGGCTCTAATATTCCTGTACAGGGGTCTCTTTATAGATAATCGGCCACCAGCATTCCAGACTGGAAGAAGGGAAAAGGGATTGGAGACATATTCTGGTCATTTCCATTTAATAATAATACATTTTATTTCTATAGAGCCAATATATTCCACAGCACTTTACAATGCAGAGGGGACATGTACAGACAATAAAGACATTATAGAGTAACACATCATTTACCAGCTCCCAAGAGCAGGGAGGTCTGAGATCACAAGCTACAATATAAGAAAAAACACCTGTAATTAATAATAACTGATTAATATATACAGTGCTTCACTCTCCACCATTCTGTTTGTGCTTTCAAATATTACATTTTGGCTGCAAAAGAAAAAGCATTACCGTATTTTTTGTATTATAAGACGCACTTTTGTTTCCCCAAATTTTAGGGGAAAGTTGGGGGTGCTTATTTTAATGTGAAACAATACTCTTGTGCGGTGAGAGAGAGGGGGGGTGTGGAGCGGTGTCCAGGGACTGTCAGGAGGCTGCAGCAGTGGTCACGTTGGGCCGCTCATCATCTCCTGTAATATGCACTACTTCCCACTGTCAATCACCAGCGGGAGCAGCCCATATTACAGGAGCGGGACCGCAGCTTAGCGGCTACGGTCCCGTGTGGATAGTCAGTGCTTTCCACGCAATGAAAGCGTGGAAAGCATTGACTATCCCTGGGAGCATGATCATATTCACCACTCTCCTCGCTGCCTCGCTGTCCGCGCCATCCCCGCTGTCTTTGCCGACATCCGGGTCCTGTGAGCGTCGCTGCAGAGTGATTTAATCACCTGCTCACTGCTCACAAAACCCGGATGCCGACACAGCACAGAGAGCGGGGATGGCGCGGACGGCGAGGGAGCGAGGAGAGGGGTGAGTATGATTGTTTATTATTTTAATTGTGTGGCAGCATGGGGGACAGTGTGCCAGCATTATGGGGACAGTGTGCCAACCTTATGGGGACAGTGTGCCAGCATTATGGAGACAGTGTGCCAGCATTGGGGGAGGGGCAGTGCCAGCATGAAGGCTATGTGTACCATCATGGGGGATATATATACCAGGTTGGAGGACATATATACTGATTGTAAGACGGACACTGGCATTATAAGGCGAACCCCATTTAACATTAAAAATTATTTTTTCCTCTTTTCCTTCATCAAATGTGGGGGTGCGTCTTATAATCCGGTGCGTCTTATAAAGCAAAAAATATGGTAAATGATAGAAAATGTACTCAAAGACCTTGTGTAGAGGTAAAGAGCCGAGGAAGAAGATGCTTCACCTCCAAAAGTAACAACACAGGGAGGATCGGCAACTCCGAATTTACTAGTCTATTTTGGGATTGGGAGTTCGGAGGAAGATGGAGAAGGAAATGTTTGATATTTATTTTGAGGGATGGGGGCAAGAGTTTCAACATTTCTCAATATCATGGATGTATATGAATATATAACAATGTGAAATATTCACTGCACACTGGATATTGCTTTTCCTTTGCTTTTTGGATGACAGATATTAGTAACTGCATATTTCTAATTCTTACATAGCAGATTGTTTAGGCTATAAGATGCACTATAAGCCTCTGTGCAGGTCCTGGTAGCTCCTACTCCTGCTCTGCACCAATTACATAGATCAGTGTAGAGGAGCAGATCTCTCAGTGATCGGGAAGACACTCACTTATTAACATGAGTTTTTTCTTGTTAAAAGGGCATCTTATAGTTCGGAAAACAAGGTACGTTCTAGAATACTTCACTTTCTCTTATAGTTACCGTATTTTCTCTTTATAAGACGCACCCCCAAATTTGGTGAAGGAAAAGAGAAAATAAATTATTTTTAATGTTAAACGGGGTCCGTCTTATAATGCCAGTGTCCGTCTTACAAATCAGTATATACAGTGCCTACAAGTAGTATTCAACCCCCTGCAGATTTAGGTGGTTTGATAAGATGCAAATAAGTTAGAGCCTTCAAACTGCAAACGAGAGTAGGATTTATTAACAGAAGCATAAATCTTACAAACCAAAAAGTTATGTTGCTCAGTTGAATTTTAATAAATTTTAAACATAAAAGTGTGGGTCAATTATTATTCAACCCCTCAAACCACCAGCATTCTGTTTGGTCCCCCTAAAGTATTAAGAAGTAGTTTAGGCACAAAGAACAATGAGCTTCACATGTGTGGATTAATTATCTCTTTTGCCAGCCTTTTCTGACTATTTAAGACCCTCCCCAAACTTGTGAACAGCACTCATACATGGTCAACATGGGAAAGACAAAGGAGCATTCCAAGTCCATCAGAGACAAGATCGTGGAGGGTCACAAGGCTGGCAAGGGGTACAAAACCGTTTCCAAGGAGTTGGGCCTACCTGTCTCCATTGTTGGGAGCATCATCCGGAAGTGGAAGGCTTATGGAACTACTGTTAGCCTTCCACGGCCTGGACAGCTTTTGAAAGTTTCCTCCCGTGCCGAGGCCAGGCTTGTCCGAAGAGTCAAGGCTAACCCAAGGACAACAAGGAAGGAGCTCCGGGAAGATCTCATGGCAGTGGGGACATTGGTTTCAGTCAATACCATAAGTAACGTACTCCACCGCAATGGTCTCCGTTCCAGACGAGCCCGTAAGGTACCTTTACTTTCAAAGTGTCATGTCAAGGCTCGTCTACAGTTTGCTCATGATCACTTGGAGGACTCTGAGACAGACTGGTTCAAGGTTCTATGGTCTGATGAGACCAAGATCGAGATCTTTGGTGCCAACCACACACGTGACATTTGGAGACTGAATGGCACTGCATACGACCCCAAGAATACCATCCCTACAGTTAAGCATGGTGGTGGCAGCATCATGCTGTGGGGATGTTTCTCAGCCAAGGGGCCTGGCCATCTGGTCCGCATCCATGGGAAGATGGATAGCACGGCCTACCTGGAGATTTTGGCCAAGAACCTCCGCTCCTCCATCAAGGATCTTAAGATGGGTCGTAATTTCATCTTCCAACAAGACAACGACCCAAAGCACAAAGCCAAGAAAACCAAGGCCTGGTTCAAGAGGGAAAAAATCAAGGTGATGGAGTGGCCTAGTCAGTCTCCTGACCTTAACCCAATTGAAAACTTGTGGAAGGAGCTCAAGATTAAAGTCCACATGAGACACCCAAAGAACCTAGATAACTTGGAGAAGATCTGCATGGAGGAGTGGGCCAAGATAACTCCAGAGACCTGTGCCGGCCTGATCAGGTCTTATAAAAGACGATTATTAGCTGTAATTGCAAACAAGGGTTATTCCACAAAATATTAAACCTAGGGGTTGAATAATAATTGACCCACACTTTTATGTTTAAAATTTATTAAAATTCAACTGAGCAACATAACTTTTTGGTTTGTAAGATTTATGCTTCTGTTAATAAATCCTACTCTCGTTTGCAGTTTGAAGGCTCTAACTTATTTGCATCTTATCAAACCACCTAAATCTGCAGGGGGTTGAATACTACTTGTAGGCACTGTATGTCCGTCATCTTGGTACATAAACCCCCCCATCCTCGTATTCCGGTATATATATCCCCTCCATTCTGGTATACACATCCCTCATCCTGGTATATATGTCCCCATCCTGGTATATATATCGCTCATGATGGCATACATGTCCCCATGCTGTAAATACGGCCCCCCATCCTGTATATATACCCCATTCTGGCATATACATTCCCCCCATCTTATCTATATGTTCCCCATCCTGCATATATGCCCCCCATCCTGTATATATGTCCCCATCCTGTATATATGTCCCCCAACCTGTATATATGTCCCCCAACCTGTATATATGCCCCCCATCCTGTGTATATGTCCCCCATCCTGTATATATGTCCCCCATCCTGTATATATGTCCCCCAACCTGTATATATGCCCCCCATCCTGTGTATATGTCCCCCATACTGTATATATGTCCCCATCCTGGTATATATATCGCTCATGATGGCATACATGTCCCCATGCTGTAAATACGGCCCCCCATCCTGTATATATACCCCATTCTGGCATATACATTCCCCCCATCTTATGTATATGTTCCCCATCCTGTATATATGTCCCCCAACCTGTATATATGCCCTCCATCCTGTGTATATGTCCCCCATCCTGTATATATGTCAACCAACCTGTATATATGCCCCCAATCCTGTGTATATGTCCCCCAACCTGTATATATGTCTCCCAACCTGTATATATGCCTCATCCTTAAACTATGCCCCCATCCTTTATATATGTCCCCCATCCTGAAACTATGACCCCCCCATCTTGTATATATGTGCCCATCCTGTGTATTGCCCCCTTTGTGTACATGCCTCTTCCCCATCCCCCCCTTCCCCCCCGGACCCCAATGGCTTACTGACATGCGGCTGCTGAGCGGGGGTCCGGAGGCAGGTTCAGGAGGGCGAGAGGCACAGGAGCAGGGCCAACGCTGCAGCGGTGGCACAGGTGCAGGAACGGAGTACCGGGGGATGAGAGGTGGCAGCAAGAGGTCGGTGCCGCCATGTTTCTTTTGGCTGGCTGCATTCACTAGTATTACTAACTGTGCAGCCAGTCAGGAAAGACTTCAACAAAATCGCCACGGCCATAACGGAGACCCGCGGCCATTCTGGAGCCTCTACCGGCCGGCTGCACACTGCTTAGTGAATGCAGCCGGGTAGAGAGAATATGGGGGCGCCCACCACTCACTACCGCCGGTCATCCCCTGCAGCTCCGGTAGTGCAGCTGTGCCCCTCACCCTACGGAACCTGCCTCCGGCACCCCTACTCGGCAGGCGCACACCCCCTTCCCCCTGGTAATATTTTTTTTTTTTTTTAATTGCTCATTTTTTCACATCCGCTTTTTAAGACGCACCCCCTTTTACCGCCCCAGTTTGGGGGAGGCAAAAGTGCGTCTTAAAAAGATATATAATTTCTCCCCGTGTGAGTTATTTTTGATGGTAAACAAAACATGAATTTTTCAGTAATTCTTTTTGATGCGGCATATGCACCACATTCTACACATTCCACTACCCGTTCATTTTAAGTGTGAGTTCTTTGGTGCCTAACAAGGTTTGATTTCCGTTCAAAACATTTCCCACATTCTGAACATGAAAAAGGCTTCTCCCCCGTGTGACTTCTTTTGTGTGAAGCAAGATGGGATTTATTTGCAAAACATTTCCCACATTCTGAACATGAAAAAGGCTTTTCCCCTGTGTGAATTCTCTTGTGTATAGCAAGATGGGATTGCTGTACAAAACATTTCCCACATTCTGAACATGAAAAAGGCTTCTTCCCTGTGTGAACTCTCTTGTGTACAGCAAGATAGGATTGCCGTACAAAACATTTCCCACATTCTGAACATGAAAATGGTTTCTCCCCTGTGTGAGCTCTCTGATGGCTAACAAGATCGGATTTTTGTGTAAAACATTTCCCACATTCTGAACATGAAAAAGGCTTCTCCCCTGTGTGACATCTATGATGTCTTACAAGTGTTGATTTTTCTACAAAACATTTCCCACATTCTGAACATGAAATAGACTTCTTCCCTGTGTGAGTTCTCTGGTGAATAACAAGATGTGATTTATTTCTAAAACATTTCTCACATTCTGAACATGAAAAAGGCTTCTCCCCTGTGTGACTTCTCTTGTGTATAATAAGATAATCATGTTTTGCAAAACATTTCCCACATTCTGAACATGAAAAAGGTTTCTCCCCTGTGTGACTTCTCTTGTGTATAATAAGATAATCATGTTTTGCAAAACATTTCCCACATTCTGAACATGAAAAAGGTTTCTCCCCTGTGTGACTTCTCTTGTGTACAATAAGATCTGATTGTTTTGAAAAACATTTCCCACATTCTGAACATGAAAAAGGTTTCTCCCCTGTGTGACTTCTCTTGTGTGTAATAAGATATGATTGTTGTGCAAAACATTTCCCACATTCTGAACATGAGAAAGGCTTCTCCCCTGTGTGAGTTCTCTTGTGCATAGCAAGTTGGGATTGCTGTACAAAACATTTCCCACATTCTGAACATGAAAATGGCTTCTCCCCTGTGTGAGTTCTCTTGTGTTTAGCAAGATGGGGTTTCCGTACAAAACATTTCCCACATTCTGAACATGAAAATGGTTTCTCCCCTGTGTGAGCTCTCTGATGGCTAACAAGATCTGATTTTTGTGTAAAACATTTCCCACATTCCGAACATGAAAAAGGCTTCTCCCCTGTGTGACGTCTCTGGTGTCTAATAAGATATGATTTATTTGTAAAACACTTCCCACATTCTGAGCATGAAAAAGGCTTCTCCCCTGTGTGACTTTTCTGGTGTCTAATAACATCTGATTTATTTGTAAAACACTTCCCACATTCAGAACATGAAAAAGGCTTCTCCCCTGTGTGAGTTCTCTGGTGTCTAATAAGATGTGATTTATATGTAAAACACTTCCCACATTCTGAGCATGAAAAAGGCTTCTCCCCTGTGTGAATTTTCTCTGATTTATGGTTAAAATGTTTCCCACGCTTGGAATTCTCTCTGTGAATGTTTTGATGTTTAACAAAAGATGTTTCATGGGGAAAAATATTTCCATATTCTGAAATTGAAAGTGGCTTCTTTGCTTTAAGAGCAGTTTGTTTCTTAATGCTTCTTTTGTGACTTTTATTATTCTTAGTAGTCTGTAATGATTCAGAAGAGAGGACCTGTTTAATAGGATCAGATGATAGATCTTGGCTCTGAAGGGATGATGGGACATCTGGAGTAATGTCATTCACATCAATTGTATCCTGTGTGGTTTCAAGTTCATCTGATTTATCAATTGAAGATGTCAGTTGTTCTTCTGATTTCCTTGTAGAGACATCTGACAAGAATAAAGCAAATTACTAATTTTAAACAAATTATGCCTGAAATGTATATTTTTGATCATTTCTACATTAAATTTCTATAGAAACGGTAAGTTATGTAGCAAAAAGACAATGACAATTCAGCCTAATAGAAGATCTCATAGCAGGAACCAGTAGAGCATAGTGTTTGTTCTTTCTGTCTCGCATATATTGGAATAAAAAGCCACAAAAAAGTTATGGAGATGAAAATAATAACAATAAAAACTTCTACTTCTCCCGCAAAAAACAAGACCCAATTCAGGTCCATCATCTTGCAATAGAAAATTGGAGGTTTCCACATTATTAGTGGCTCAGTGTCCTGAAAAGCAAAACAGCAACTCATCTTCCATAAACCAATCCAGCAAAATCAACTCCCCCCTAAGTCATATCTACCCCTCTCTTCTGAGCCTTGTAGTGCGCCCAAACTACATATAGCATCTATGTACAGTATATCACAAAAGTGAGAATTCTCTGAAGATTTGAAAATGATTGTTGCTCCATATAAAGGGACGAGGCTATAAGAAGATTGCCAACACCTTGAAACTGAGGTGCAGTACGGTGACCAAGACCACACAGCGGTTTAATAAGACAGGTTTCTCTCTGAACAGGTCTCACCATAGTCAACCAAAGAACTTGAGCGAACGTGCTCAGTGCTTTGCTGCAGAGGTTATAGAGGTGGGGGGTCCGGCTGTCAGTGCTCAGACCATACACTGCACAGTGCAGAGGTTACAGAGGTGGGGGGTCCGGCTGTCAGTACTCAGACCATAAACTGCACAGTGCAGAGGTTACAGAGGTGGGGGGTCCGGCTGTCAGTGCTCAGACCATACACTGCACAGTGCAGAGGTTACAGAGGTGGGGGGTACAGCTGTCAGTGCTCAGACCATACACTGCACAGTGCAGAGGTTACAAAGGTGGGGGGTCCGGCTGTCAGTGCTCAGACCATACACTGCACAGTGCAGAGGTTACAGAGGTGGGGGGTCCGGCTGTCTGTGCTTAGACCATACACTGTACAGTGCAGAGGTTACAGAGGTGGGGGGTCCGGCTGTCTGTGCTCTGACCACACACTGCACAGTGCAGAGGTTACAGAGGTGGGGGGTCCGGCTGTCAGTGCTCTGACCACACGCTGCACAGTGCAGAGGTTACAGAGGTGGGGGGTCCGGCTGTCAGTGCTCAGACCATACACTGCACAGTGCAGAGGTTACAGAGGTGGGGGGTCCGGCTGTCAGTGCTCAGACCATACACTGCACAGTGCAGAGGTTACAGAGGTGGGGGGTCCGGCTGTCAGTGCTCAGACCATACACTGCACAGTGCAGAGGTTACAGAGGTGGGGGGTCCGGCTGTCAGTGCTCTGACCACACGCTGCACAGTGCAGAGGTTACAGAGCTGGGGGATCCGGCTGTCAGTGCTGAGACCATACACTGCACAGTGCAGAGGTTACAGAGGTGGGGTTCCGGCTGTCAGTGCTCAGACCATACGCTGCACAGTGCAGAGGTTACAGGGGTGGGGGGTCCGGCTGTCTGAGCAAAGACGATAAACTGCCAACTGCATCACATTGGTCTGCACGGCTGTCATCCCAGAAGGAAGTGTCTTCTAAAGATGATGCGTAAGAAAGCCTGCAAACAGTTCACTGAAGACAAGCAGACTAAGGACATTGATAACTGGAACCATGTCCTGTGGTTGATGAGACCAAGATAAACCGATTTAACTCACATGGTGTCAAGCATGTATGGGGGCAACTAGGTGGGGAGTACAAAGACAAGGGTGTCTGTCTACAGTCCAGCATGGTGGAGGGAGTGTGATGGTTTGGGTCTGTATCAGTGCTGTCAGCTGTATGGAGCTACAGGTCATTGAGGGAATCATGAATGCTAACATGTACTGTGACCTACTGAAGCAGAGCATGATCCCCTCCCTTTGGAAAATGGTCCGCAAGGCAGAATGTCAACATGATAACGATCCCAAACCACACCTCCAAGATGACCACTGCCTTGCAAAAGAAACTGAGGGTAAAGGTGCTGAACTGGCCAAAGATCTCCAGACCTAAACCCTATGGAGCATCCTGAAATGGAAGATGGAGGAGCACAAGGTTTCTAACAACCACCAGCTCCAGGATCTCGTCTTGGAGGAAAGAGGATTCCAGTGGCTCCTGTGAAGCTCTTCAAAAATAGTGGTGACAATGCTAAATAATCACACATTTGAAACTATTTGGCAATTTTCACTTAGGGGTGTACTCACTTCTGTTGCCAGTAGTTGAAACATTAATGGCTGTGTGAGTTATTTAGAGGGTGCAGCATTTTGTGCACTGGTATCCTCAGGGTTGTCCCATGAAAAGGTATAATATAGTATATCACAAAAGTGAATATATTGTATTTGGCATTGCTGTAATGAAAGAACCCACTGAACATTTTACAGTCTCCCTGAGCACAATCTGGGCACTATGTGTTGGGTAATAAAATGGCAGATTTACAATGTTCACTCTCCACCATCCACCTCGTGCTAATTTCTGGAAAGAGCCTGTGGAGTAACAATCCCTCCTCCTATAGAGGAATTCACCGGGGGTTATAATATACAACATGGAGTCACTTTATGGGGTTTCTACTGCTTTGTTATTATGTCACATTAAGGCTTCAGTAAATGGTGTCATCTCCTCTGAGATCTGCTCCTGTGACATTCACTTCTGTCATCAGTCACCACCTTATTCATTGTGCGGGGGCCACTGGTGATGGAGGAGAAGCTGTGGGCGGCTCAGTCTCCGTCCAGCCACTAAGAATAGGGTGGTTGGGACTAGTAATACCGTCCAGTCTGGTAGTATGGGTGTGTGTGCAGTCCAGCTGGAGTAATCAGTTCCCTGCTTTGGCCAATTGGAAAGCAACAAACTAATAAAGCTCAAAGCATATTCTTGGAGTTGTATCCCCGGCCTATCGGTTCCATGTAAGTTTAGACCCATGTATAGGGGTTAAAGGGTGAAGGTCAAGGCAATCCTTGGGATATGGAAAGCGGAGTAGATAGTGTAGTAATGTCTGGACTACACCATCGATAAAGCTGCCACAGCCGCTAACTGAGAAGAATCTGTGACTTTGCATTTTTTGAATCCGATTCTTTGCATTTAGTGGTCACTACTCACCTGGGCGGTGATCTGCAGGAATCTCCTCTTTACACCGCTCATCACCCCTCACATGTGTCTCTGTAGTATTAATATGGGGCAGATCATCATCCCCCCTCACATATGTCTCTGTAGTATTAATATGGGGCAGATCATCATCACCCCTCACATATGTCTCTGTAGTATTAATATGGGGCAGATCATCATCACCCCTCACATATGTCTCTGTAGTATTAATATGGGGCAGATCATCATCACCCCTCACATATGTCTCTGTAGTATTAATATGGGGCAGATCATCATCACCCCTCACATATGTCTCTGTAGTATTAATATGGGGCAGATCATCATCACCCCTCACATATGTCTCTGTAGTATTAATATGGGGCAGATCATCATCACCCCTCACATATGTCTCTGAAGTATTAATATGGGGCAGATCATCATTACCCCTCACATATGTCTCTGTAGTATTAATATGGGTCAGATCATCATCACCCCTCACATATGTCTCTGTAGTATTAATATGGGGCAGATCATCATCACCCCTCACATATGTCTCTGTAGTATTAATATGGGTCAGATCATCATCACCCCTCACATATGTCTCTGTAGTATTAATATGGGGCAGATCTTCACCCTGAAACAAAGATTGTAAAAGTCACAGACAGATGGAGAAGTCCAATCTATGATCAGCTGTAATCTGCCATCTCCACCGTTCTCATTACACAAGTATAAAACATAGAATACTGGAGGATAAAACAAGACTGAGCACAAGACCTTCACAGCCGTCTACACATCATAGGGAGATCTCATCACACCTTCTCTCCATCTACCTGATGATCCGGAGGAACATCGGGATCTTCTTGTTTACAGTCCTGTGGGAGAAGAGGACAGGGACATCTCTCTGGTGTTGTCCTCTTACTGGATAGACCTGGAGGAGACACATACAGGACTGAATTCATTCTTTACATACAGATCATTATAGGCCGTGTGTATTTAGTCCTGTCTATTACCTGGTGATGTGAGGGGCGGCCGGGGAACCTCCATCATGACTATGTCCTTGTACAGATCTTTGTGTCCTTCTAAATACTCCCACTCCTCCATGGAGAAATAGACGGTGACGTCCTGACACCTTATAGGAACCTGACACATACAATGATACCATTGTCATCTTTCCCCGATCCCTTCATAGCGTTACTGTATAATGTCCCAGCAGCAGCAGCATTCCCAGCAGTGTCACCTCTCCAGTCAGCAGCTCAATCATCTTGTAGGTGAGTTGTAGGATCTTCTGGTCATTGATGTCCTCATGTATCAGGGGGTGAGGTGGAGGCCCCGTGATTGGGCTCAGGGCTCTTCCCTCAGACACAGGGTCCTGACAGCACAGATCACTAGAGCTCTTCACTACTGTGTAATCCTGGTTATGGAGAGACACATTAATAAATCTCCAGTCTCCAGACATTTCCAGAGTCCTCACCTCTCCAGTTCTGTCATCTGTTATTCTGTCCATAGATAAGAATGATGTCATGTGACATTGTCATCACAATCTCTCACCTCTCCAGTAACAAGGAAGAGGATCTCTAGGGTGAGGTGGAAGATCCTCTCCGACATCTTGTCCCTGTCCAGATCCATCCTTGATGGTCAATCAGGAGAATTCTCTTCTATAGAAGATCTGAGAGGATCCGAGATTGTAGAGACCTGAATGGGGGAAGATGAAGGTTGAGTCTAGAGAATACAGGCTCCTTCCAGGTGTATATTAGTGACTACATTAGGATGTATGGGTTCCTTCCAGGTCGTGACTGCAGCCCATATGTTCTAGCTCAGGGGTCTCAAACTCGGCTGGGTTGGTTTGCACATAGAAAAATTTTATATTGTGGGCCGCATCCCTAAGTGATATTTTTAGTAATACCAGAATTTTTTGCTCAATGTAGTAAAGTACAAATCCTGATCCCCTTCTTCTAGTAATGTCCGTTCCCAATATTGTGGTAATGTCGGCATCCTGGTCCTCTTCATGTAGTAATGTCCCCATCCTGGTCCTCTTCATGTAGTACTGTCCCCATACTGATCTCCTTTTGTAGTGATGTCCCCCATCCTGATCCCCTTTAGTAGTGATGTCCCTCATCTTGATCCCCTTTTGTAGTGATGTCCCTCATCTTGATCCCCTTTTCTAGTGATGTCCCTCATCTTGATCCCCTTTTCTAGTGATGCCCCCCATACCGATCCCCTTTTCTAGTGTTGTCCCCATCCTGACCCCCTTTTCTAGTGATGTCCTCCATCCTGGTCTCCCTTAGTAGTGTTGTCCCCCATCCCGATCCCCTTTAGTAGTGATGTCCCACATCCTGGTTCCCTTTTGTAGTGTTGTCCCTCATCCTGATGCCCTTTTCTAGTGATGTCCTCCATCCTGATCTCCCTTAGTAGTGTTGTCCCCCATCCCGATCCCCTTTAGTAGTGATGTCCCACATCCTGGTTCCCTTTTGTAGTGTTGTCCCCCATCCTGATCCCCTTTTCTAGTGTTGTCCCTCATCCTGATGCCCTTTTCTAGTGATGTCCCCCATTCTGATCTATTTTTATAGTGATGCCCTCCATCCTGGTTTACCTTCTTTTTACACACTCACGCACACTCTCACATACACACACTTATTCACACTCAAACATACCCTCACACACAAACACTCATACTCATGTACCCTCACACACACACTCACACACACCCTCAAACACACACCCACACACACTCACACACACTTTCTTATACACACATGCTCACACACTCCTACACACATTCACACTCACACACTCCTACACACATTCACACTCACACACTACATACACACACTCACATACACAATCTCTCACACACACAATTACACTATTCTCACTTTAATGATGTATCAGTCCAGTGCAGGGGGCCGCCGCGGTCCCCGTTGTGCTGACTTCCGGCCTCCGCTGTGCTATGACTTCCTTCAACTGCCGCTTAGACAAGCTCTGTTGCTCTGCAAGTTCAATGCAATCTGCCAGCCAGAGGCCAACAAGTGAAGTAATACGCCGCCGTCAGCTGCAGGCGTCTCATTGGCTGACGGCTTGCATTGATCTTGCTGAGCGGCAGAGCTTGTTAGTGCTGTGGCCGGAAGTCATAAAACAGCGGAAACTGCAGCTACCCACTGCACTGGGGCGATGCATCATTAAGTTGTCCAAGGTGCCGCGGGGCCGCGCAATGAAGCCTCAGGGATGCGGCCCTCGGGCCGCGTGTTTGAGACCTCTGTTCTAGCTACTTCACAGCCCCATATAGGTAACATCCCCCCATACCCACACAGATCCCCAGCACGTCTCCTGCTGATGCCTCCACATCATGTATTCCCTGTGAATAATAACTCACCTGCGGCCGCACGTGGTGCAGGAGACTGAGCTCCAGGTAGGATTCTCCCACCTCAGTCCTCTCCGGAGAAGCCTCAGCCTCACAGCACAAAGAGCACAGGATGCTCCACACAACTCCGGACCAGCCCCAGCATGTGATACCCCACCCTTTCCGGTGACGTCGTCCCTGAGGCCACACCTCTTCCGGGAGTGTCATACCTAGAAGGAGCCTGTGTTCCTTAGCAAATACCAAAACAAAATGCTCTGTGCTTACAGGACCTGTGATGATGTCACATGGAGGGGAGGAGTCAGGGGTCACATGATCAGCTCCTCAGTTGCCATGGTGCTGGATGAGGTGACGTTTATGTGTGGGGTCAGGAGGGATTTACAATGTGGATGTAGCAGAGCCGAGTGTGTACGAGGTGTACGGAGCAGAGCCGAGTGTGTACGAGATGTACGGAGCAGAGCCGAGTGTGTACGAGGTGTACGGAGGGGAGCCGAGTGTGTACAAGGTGTACTGAGCGGAGCCGAGTGTGTACGAGGTGTACGGAGCAGAGCCGAGTGTGTACGAGATGTACGGAGCAGAGCCGAGAGTGTACGAGGTGTACGGAGCGGAGCCGAGTGTGTACGAGGTGTACGGAACGGAGCCAAGTGTGTACGAGGTGTACGGAGCAGAGCCCAGTGTGTACGAGGTGTACGGAGCAGAGCCGAGTGTGTACGAGTTGTACAGAGCAGAGCCGAGTGTGTACGAGGTGTACGGAGCGGAGCCGAGTGTGTACGAGGTGTACGGAGCAGAGCCGAGTGTGTACGAGGTGTACAGGAGCAGAGCCGAGTGTACGAGTTAGAGGAGCAGTTGTACAGGTGTAAGCGAGAGCCGAGGTGAGTGTACGGAGCAGAGCCGGAGTAGGTGTACGAGCGCATGTGTACGATGTAGGAGAGCCGAGTGTGTACGAAGGGGTGTACAGTGTACGGAGCGGAGCGAGGTTAGATGTACGAGGCTGTGTACGGTGTACGGAGCGGAGCCGAGTGTGTACGAGGTGTACGGAGCGGAGCCGAGTGTGTACAAGGTGTACAGAGCAGAGCCGAGTGTGTACGAGGTGTACGGAGCAGAGCCGAATGTGTTACGAGGTGTACGGAGCCGAGCCGAGTAGTGTGTGTACGAGGTGTACGGAGCAGAGCCGAGTGTGTACGAGGTGTACGGAGAGGAGCCGAGTGCGTACGAGGTGTACGGAGCAGAGCCGAGTGTGTTACGAGGTGTACGGAGCAGAGGCCGAGTGTGTACGAGGTGTACGGAGCGGAGCTGTGTGTGTACGAGGTGTACGGAGCGGGCCGAGGTGTACGAGGAGTACGAGAGCGGGAGCCGAGTGTGTACGAGGTGTACGGAGTAGAGCCGAGTGTGTACGAGGTGTATGGAGCGGATCCGAGTGTGTACGAGGTGTACGGAGCGGAGCCGAATGTGTACGAGGTGTACAGAGCCGAGTGTGTACGAGGTGTACGAGGCGGAGCCGAGTGTACGGAGCGGAGCCGAGTGTGTACGAGGTGTTACAGAGCGAAGCCCAGTGTGTACGAGTTTAACGGAGCGGAGCCGAGTGTGTACAAAGTGTACAGAGCGGAGCCAAGTGTGTACGAGGTGTACAGAGCGGAGCCGAGTGTGTACGAGGTGTATGGAGCGGAGCTGTGTGTACGAGGTGTACGAGGCGGAGCCGAGTGTACGGAGCGGAGCCGAGTGTGTACGAGGTGTTACAGAGCGAAGCCCAGTGTGTACGGGGTGTACGGAGCGGAGAGCCGAGTGTGTACAAAGTGTACAGAGCGGAGCCAAGTGTGTACGAGGTGTACGGAGCGGAGCCGAGTGTGTACGAGGTGTACGGAGCGGAGCCGAGTGTTTACGAGGTTTACGGAGCGGAGCCGAGTGTGTACGAGGTGTTACAGAGCGAAGCCCAGTGTGTACGGGGTGTACGGAGCGGAGCCGAGTGTGTACGAGGTGTTCGGAGCAGAGCCGAGTGTGTACGAGGTGTACGGAGCGGAGCCGAGTGTGTACGAGGTGTACAGAGCGGAGCCAAGTGTGTACAGAGCAGAGCCGAGTGTGTACGAGGTGTACAGAGCGGAGCCGAGTGTGTACGAGGTGTACGGAGCAGAGCCGAGTGTGTACGAGGTGTACGAAGCGGAGCCGAGTGTGTACGAGGTGTACGGAGCAGAGCCGAGTGTGTACGAGGTGTACGGAGTGGAGCCGAGTGTGTACGAGGTGTACGGAGCAGAGCCGAGTGTGTACGAGGTGTACGGAGCAGGGCCGAGTGTGTACAAGGTGTACGGAGCGGAGCCGAGTGTGTATGAGGTGTACAGAGCGGAGCCGAGAGTGTACGAGGTGTACGGAGCAGAGGCAAGTGTGTACGAGGTGTACGGAGCGGAGCCGAGTGTGTACAAGGTGTACGGAGCAGAGCCGAGTGTGTACGAGGTGTACAGAGCAGAGCCGAGTGTGTACGAGGTGTACGGAGCAAAGCCGAGTGTGTACGGGGTGTATGGAGCAGAACCGAGTGTGTATGAGGTGTATGGAACGGAGCCGAGTGTGTACGAGGTGTACGGAGCGGAGCCGAGTGTGTATGAAATGTACGGAGCGGAGCCGAGTGTGTACGAGGTGTATGGAGCAGAGCCGAGTGTGTACGAGGTGTACAGAGAGGAGCCATGTGTGTATGAGGTGTACGGAGCGGAGCCGAGTGTGTATGAGGTGTACGGAGCAGAGCCGAGTGTGTACGAGGTGTACGGAGCAGAGCCGAGTGTGTACGAGGTGTACAGGGCAGAGCCGAGTGTGTACGAGGTGTACGGAGCGGAGCCGAGTGTGTACGAGGTGTACGGAGCAGAGCCGAGTGTGTACGAGGTGTACGGAGCAGAGCCGAGTGTGTACGAGGTGTACGGAGCAGAGCCGAGTGTGTACGAGGTGTACGGAGCGGAGCTGTGTGTGTACGAGGTGTACGGAGCGGAGCTGTGTGTGTACGAGGTGTACGGAGCGGAGCTGTGTGTGTATGAGGTGTACGGAGCGGAGCCGAGTGTGTACGAGGTGTACAGAGCGGAGCCGAGTGTGTACGAGGTGTACGGAGCGGAGCCGAGTGTGTACGAGGTGTACGGAGCGGAGCTGTGTGTGTACGAGGTGTATGGAGCGGAGCTGTGTGTGTACGAGGTGTACAGAGCTGAGCCGAGTGTGTACGAGGTGTACGGAGCAGAGCCGAGTGTGTACGAGATGTAAAAATGGCTTAGTACAAATGGCATAGTATAAGAGACTTCCAGCGTCTCAGCTCAGCGCCTGGCGCCATTTTAAATTCCACTAGTGGGAATCAGCAGCCGCATCAGTCAGAGAGTGCCTGAATACAGGTAACGCTCTCACTGTTATATTAGACTTATATTCACAGTACTGTGGTGGTACAGTTTGCCCTTCCCCAAGAGCAAAGACGACACTGTGAGGTCAGGAAATAAACTTCTCTCCTTCAATCAAGTAGTCAGCTAGCTAATTGCAGAAACCCTTTTATCGAAGAAGATGGTTAATAGAAAAAAAGATGAGGAGTAGCGTACTTTTCAGCAGGAATGGGCAGAGGAATGCGCCTTTGTGGAGAGAGCTGGTTCTACAATGTCTAATGTGCAATGATAAAATCGATGAAACGTTCAAATACAAAGCGGAACTTTGACACACACCATACTACATTTGCATTGAAATATCATGTGGGGGACAGCAGGAAGAAAGCATGTCAAGAGCTACTGTGCAGAGTGCAAGCTAGTCAGCAGCAACTCCGTGTTTGGACCCAACAAGGTGACTGGAAATCGGCTAGCTTTGCTGGGGCATTAGCAATTGTGAGAAACAGAAAGCCATTCACAGATGGGGAGTATACCGAAACATTCATGCTTGATGTTGCCAATTAACTTTTTGACGACTTTTTGGATAAAGACAAGAAAATCAAACGAATAAAAGACATGCATCTGTCGGCAAGAACTGTTCACGATCCTACCATGATGATGGCAGATCAAATTGAGACAACACAAGTGAAGGACATAAATGCAGTACCATTCTTTTCTCTCACTTTGGATGAGTCAACAGACATTAAGCCATTTATCCCGATTCAGTGTGATTGCACGGTATGCTGGCGGTGACACACTACGTGAGAAAAGTCTAAGGATCCCGTCACACTTGGTGACGTTCCAGTGACCCCAACAAGGATACGACCTGGTAAGGATCGCTGGAAGGTCGCTACGTGGCCGCTGGTGAGATGTCAAACAATCAGATCTACTGAACGATGCATCAACGATATGGCGACCCGTTAAACAACCTCGGCGGTCGTTGGGACCCTGTCACACAGCAGCTAGCCTGACGACTACGTGGCTGAGTTCTGAGTCCCCAGCGTGGTCGTTGTTAAGGCGTCAAACACAATGATGCATGCTGGCCGGTGGGAACCTGATGATCAATAAAAGGTCCAGGCCATTCCGACATGATTGGCAATGTCACAGCGGGGGCCCGGTCACTGCATAGCGAGATCGCTGGTGAGGTCGCTGTTGCGTCACAAAACCTGTGACACAACAGCGATCTCGCTATGTGTGATGGGGGCTTTACTGTTTTACCTATGAATGGGACAACAAAAGGGGAGGATTTATTCAAGGCTTTCACTGAGCTCGCTAAACAAAAAAAATCTACCAATGGATAAACTTATTTCGGTGTGTACTGATGGTGCTCCGGTGGGGAAAAAACAGAAGATTTGTAGCGCTTCTTTGTAAACATGAAAAAAGACCTATCCTACGTTTTTACTGCATCCTACATCAGGAGGCGATTTGTGCTCAGATATGTGGTGAGCAGGTTACTTTATTGGTGCCTGAGCATTAAATGATTGCCAGTTTAAAACACTGCTAGATGAAGTTGGGAGTAATTGCCCTGGTCTGCTTCTGCACTGCAATGTGCATTGGTTGTCAAGAGTGAAGGTACTCAGCCGTTTCGCGGCTTGTCTGAGCGAAATCCGGACTTTTCTTGAAATAAAAAACGTTGAGCATCCTGAGTTCGCTAACACTGAGTGGCCCCTGAAGTTCTATCTTGTGGACATCACTTGAACAAATGAACCATCTCAACGTGAAAATGCAAGGCATTGGAAAAACAGTCTTATCCCTTCAACAAGCATTCTTGGCATTTGAACACAAGCTAGAACTCTTCACCGCCGACATTGAAACAGGTCGTTTACTACACTTTGAAAAATTGGGAGAGTTAAAGATTCATTCATAACAAGTGATCCTGCTCAACATCTTGATCTTCAGTAGCTAGAGAGCTCCACATCTAATCTCCTGCAGTCATTTAAAGTGCACTATGGAGAATTTTGTGAGCACACCCAGCCTTTTAATTTCATCACTCATCCACAGGAGTGTGCAGTGGACAGCGCCGACCTGAGTTACATGCCCGGTGTCTCCGCCAGGGATTTTGAGCTACAAGCTGCTGACCTGAAGGCCTCAGACATGTGGGTGAATACGTTCAAATCACTGAATGAAGATTTAGAAATAGCCGTGACAGACTGAGAACCTTAGACGATTATATAGTAGATGCACACATTTACTTGTATTTAGTTTTAAAAATATTGAATAGCTTTCACAGAATTACATTTTAAAATATGTGGCATTCATGGGTCTCTCAGCCAAAAAGGTCCCTGACTCCTGTATTAGACTGAATTAAAGCGACCCTACACCTACTAATTGTCATGCCTTGGGATTCGATCCGGTGACCTTGCTCTGTGTGGTTGGTTCTTCGCTGAGTCACAGCATGGTCAATCCCTGTCCAAGTTCTAATTCCCTTTTCTCCATTCGCCTTCCACGACAGTATTGGAGGATGTCGTCCACGCCCTATTGGGGGACAGGAACACAGAGAGGTTAAAAGCCCCTCCCCTTCCTCAGTACTCCAGTGTCTTCCTGTCCTCCTTGGGGCATGGAGAGGTTCCAGTGCTGTCAGGCCGGCAGAGGCAGCATTGGGGTGTACTTACAGCCGGGCCAGGGATGGACGTCGGGGGTGGCCTCCTCCTCCTTCTCGGGGCTCCCGTGGTGGGACCATCCGGCCTTCCTGCATCCTACGGGGCAATGCAGGCCGTGTATTGCAACGCCGGAGGCCTGTTCAGCTCTCCAGTGTCTCCCTCCTCCAGCTGCGGTCCCTGGGGCATGCATCAGAGGTGCCGCTGAGGCACTTCCGGTTTCGGGTGTGGCACTTCCGGTTCCGGGATGGCACTTCCGGGATGGCACTTTCGGGTGTGGCAGTTCTGGTTTCGGGCGGCGGCTCCTGTAGGGGCTGTGGCAGGCTGGGCGCGGCTCCAGGGAACCCAGCAGGACTTTCGCGCGCTACTGCCCGCGGCCGGTGACCAGGAGGAGGGAGGGAACAGGTGTTCCTCGTTGGGGGCACGGTACTTCTGGATAAGTACCCGCCAGAAGCTACACCCAGGTAAGGCTGATCCCTGAAACATGGAGGGTGATAGGCTTCCACCTCTGCTTCTGCAGAGCCCAGCGTTCCCCCAGCTCATGTAAGTGTTTCTGGGGGTGGTCACAAGGGGTAGAGTTATTTAAGCCCTGCACTCACACTGGGACCCCCTTCTCTTCCCTTTTTGTCTATAGGGAGACGAGGGCCGTCTGTGAAAGAGAGCAATAAAGCGGCACAAAATTTCCCTCTTCCTACAACAAGGTGTCGGCCATGACTGACAGGGTTGTCAGGATGGACTCCGCATCCTTGCTTGAGGAGCTCCAATCCATTAGGGAAGAGGTGCAGGCTTCTATCTCGGCACTGCAGGGTTTTGCTGCTGCTTCCGGGCCTTCCCCTACGTAAGAGAGGAAGCTCCAGGATTGTGACTCTGTGGATCTCATGGAGGCTGGCCAGAGCTCAGCGTTAGAGGACGGCGAGGATATTGCCGCTGTTGCCTCTGTCCAGACACGAGAATCTGGACACTACTATTTTTCCACGGAGTCCATGGGTGCATTGGTGGACACTGTCCATTGTACCATGGGAGTAGAGGTGGTGGAACCCCCTTCTTGTGTGCAGGACTAAATGTTCAGAGGCCTGAAGGCTAAGCGGCTCACCCCATCTGAGTGGATTGGAGAGTGATGACTTTGTCTGGGAGGTCCCGAAGGTGGACATCCAGTTGGCCAGGGTAGCAATCAGCTGCCATTGTGAACCCATTGTGCATGCCCTTGACACACTGTTGAAGCTAAGCAGGAGGAGCCTCAGTCATGGGCTGGATGGGAGACCTCATGAGAGACCCAATGGGAATCTCTATGGAAGTCTCTATAAAGTCAATGGGACTTCTAACATGAAGGTCTATGGCAGTATTCCATTTGGGAAGCTTAGCATATGAGACCGCGTTGCCTTTTGAAGATTCCTCCGGTTGAAGGACCCCCTCTTTCGTAAAATGGAGAGTGTCCTCACAAAATCCTGGGAGGCGGCAGCTATGTCTTTAACGGTGTACATTTCCTCTACATGTGTGCAGGTCTCTCTTTAAGTGGCTCACCCAGCTGGGAGAATTCATCCTGCAGGGTACTCCCAGGGAGGAGCTTTGGACTCCATTCCACTTCTGAGACGTGCTACGGGATTCCTGGCCGATGCCTCTGCTGAGTCGTTCCGCATTGGCGCCAGGTGCGCAGTGTTGGCTAACACAGCTCGCAGGGCAGTGTGGCTTACAAGGTGGAATGGGGAGGTCACGGCTAAGCTCCAGGTGTGTGGCCTCCCCTTGCAAAGGGCATTGGATGACATCCTGGAAAAGGTGTCAGACCGGAAAAGGTGTCTCCCGGAACAGGAGCCCTTTCGGAGGCATTCATTTTGGCCTGAGCGCAGCCAACCCTCCCAGTCTAAAGGGAAGGGTAAGTCTGGTCTCTGGGCATTCCAGTACGGGGACAAGACCCATAATATCTTGCTTCCCCAGCAGCGGCATCACCAGCCACCCCTAAACAAGGCCGCCTTCCCCATTGCGGGGCGGCTCCTGCGGTTTCTGCCACAGTGGCAAGCAATCTCCTTGTGCCCTTGGATCCTCTCGACCATTTGGGAGGGTCTACGTTTGGAATTCGAGAGCCTGCCCCTCCGTGTCTTCGAGTCCTCTCCCTTCCTCAGGGGGACTCTCGCACGGTTTTTCTTGTCGGGTCTGCGACACCTGTTGGATTCGGGTGTGGGGTCCCCGGTTCCTTCTGGAGAGGAGGGCCAGGGGCGCTACTCCAGGTTGTTGTGGACCTCCAGAACGCGTATTCTCATGTCCCCATTCACCCGTCCCACAAGCGCTTCTGCGATTCACGATCTCCAGGGCAGGCGGGACGGTCGATTCTCGGCTTAATGTGCGGCCCTTTGGGATTTCGTCGGCCCCAGAGGTTACCAAACTCATGGGGGAAGCGATCACATTCATCCAGACCCAGGGGATATGTATGCTTCCCTATTTAGACGACATGTTGGTGGTGGCTCCTTCGGCAGTGCTTTTGCGCACAAAGATCTCCAACACATTGGAGATTCTTCAGACCCTGGGATGGGTACCCAATCTTCGGGAATCGAAACGGGTGCCTGCAACCCGACGTCAATTTTTGGGAGTCTTGCTGGCCTCCTCCAGACAGACCTCGTTCCTTCCTGCGGCATATCAGCTTTTGCGCCGTGTGAATCTGCCCCGCTTCCGGGCAAGGGGGTCGCCCTCCTTGCGGGAAGCAATGTCCCTGTTAGGGGCCTTGACGGCCTGCATTCAGTCAGTAACATGGACTCAGGCTCCTTCCCGACTGCTCCAGGAACACATACTGAGTTCCTGGGACAGACGTCAGGATTCCTTAAACTCGCGGGTCCGGACCCCGGGGCGGGTGGTAACCTCGCTTTTCTGGGGATGAATCCCAGACACCTTCCTGTGACCTCCATTCCCACTGATGCCAGCGGTTTCAGTTGGGGCACGATGGTAGTTCGCACACCGTTCCAGGGGATTTGGAGTCGCTCGGTCGTTCGCCAGTCTTCAAACTTCTGGCAGTGGAGGAAGCGCTTCTTGCTGCAGCTCACGTTTTCCGGGGTCATAATGTCAAGGTCCTGTCAGACAACGTGACTACGGTTGCTTTCTTGCGGTACCAAGGCGGGTACTCGTGGCTTACACTTGCAAGGGCTGGCAAGACTGTTCTTTTTGTGGGCAGTACGCCATCTTCTCTCCTCCGCGGCAGTACATCTGAAGGGAATGGCCAATGTACAGGCAGATTCTTGAGCCGCACGGAGGTCCACCCAGGAGAATGGTGCTTCCATCCGGAAGTATTTCGCTCTCTTACGGACAGGTGGGGTGTCCTTTCGATCGACCTGTTCGCTTCGGGCTCGAATACAAAGGTGCCAACCTTTTTCTCCCATCCTCGGGGGCTGGACGCTTTTGCCCATCCCTGGGACTTCCGGTTGGTGTATGCATTTCCTCCAATCCCACTACTTCCCAAGACGTTGCAACGGATTCGGGCGGAGGGGGTGACACTATCCTGGTGGCTCCCCTGGGGCCCAAACTGGCGTGGTACGTCGCCATCTGAGACCTGGGCCTGGAGGGACCGATTATGTTAGCCCACAGTCTCAACCTACTGTCCCAGGGTCCTCTGTTTCACCCGGGCCCTCAGTGGCTCATTCGGGCGGCCTGGCTGTTGCGGCCGGGATCCTGAGGACCAAGGATCTCTCCCAGGCAGTGATCCGCACGCTTCAGCAGACCTGGAAGCCTGTGACAAACGCTATTTACGGGATGGCTGGAATTGGTTCCTGTCCTGGTGTGCTCCTTCCATCCCGACCATGCATCATCCTAATGTGGCCCAACTCTTGGATTTTTGCAGCGTAGCTTGGATTTGGGGCTTCGGCCGAGCACTCTTTAAGTCCAGAGGTCGGCACTTGGGGCGGTTTTTGCCCAGGATCTTGCTTCCCATCCATGGCTCAAGCAATTTTTTATTCCTGCTTGGGGGTGGCGTCCCCGGATTCGTCCCTCCCTGGGATTTGATGCTTGTTCTCCAAGGGCTTGCTCGAAGTCCCTTTGCACCCTTGTCTGCTGCATCCCTTACGTCTCTCTCTCACAAGGTGGCGTTTTTGGTGGCCATCACTTCTGCTCCCAGAGTTGGAGAACTGCAGGCACTCTGTCTGGGCTCCGTGCCTCGTGGTGTCCGCACTCTCTGTCTGGGCTCCGTGCCTCGTGGTGTCCGTTGTTCGCATTACGCTTCGGTTGCATTCATCTTTTCTTCTGAAAGTTGTTGGCTTTCCATTGGTCCCAGGATGTGGTTCTGCCTTCAATTTGTCAATCTCCTGCTAATGCAGCTGAGGCCGTGTTTCACTCCTTCGATGTTCGTCAGACTGTCCTCCTCTATCTCCTAGAGTCTGCTTCCTGGAGGTTAGATCAGAACCTGTTTGTTCGGCTTTTGGGAATAATACAGGGAAGACGACTTCCCAGGCTACCATCACTTCCTGGATCACAAAGGTGATCTGTGAGGCCTACGTCGCTCCGGTCCTTGCTCCTCCGGTGGGGTTGAAGGCTCCTTCAACTCGGGCTGCTGCTACTCCCTGGATGGAGCAGGCTGAAGCTTCATCGGAGCTGATTTGCAAAGCGGCTACGTGGTAGCCTCTCCTCTTTTTTTCTCGCCTCTATAGGTTAGATCTGTCCTTCAGTCAGGATCTGTCCTTTGGTAGGAGAGTCCTACAGACAATAGTCCCACCCTGAGGAGTATCGGTGGTATTCCTCCAATGCTGTCGTGGAAGGCGAATGGAGAAAACTGAATTAGTCCTTACCGGTAATTCCTTTTCTTGGAGCCTTCCACGACAGCATCAGTTTTCCCCCTTGTTGGTGTTTGATTCTGGTTTGTATCAGATAATCCATGGCTAAGGGTGATCTTGGTAAACACTGGAGTACTGAGGAAGGGGAGGGGCTTTTAACCTCTCTGTGTTCCTGTCCCCCAATAGGGCGTGGACGACATCCTCCAATGCTGTCGTGGAAGGCTCCAAGAAAAGGAATTACCGGTAAGGACTAATTCAGTTTTTCCTTTGCTTCTAAGCCTTTTGGTTTGCAGTCTGTAGGTGTTTACATTTGTTTATTTATTCTGTCCTATCACGTCTTGGGTGTGGCTATTTATTCCTTCCTTATGCTGGTTTTCCTTGCTGGTTATATTACTATGTGGATCCTGTTAAGGAGTTCCAGCCATACTGCCAAGGATTCTTGCCTGTCAATTAATACCTTCTTGGTATTATCTCTTTGCTGTTATAGTTAGATTGTAGGAGGCTATTCTTACTGGCAGTAACTACTTCACCTTTTTGATAGTAGTGGACATGTTTTATATGTCCAAACATTGTGTCCTTACCTATCTCTGTATGTTTTCCCTAGCCTGGGTTATAGTTTTTTGCTATCTCCCTCTGGTTCTTAAGGAGATACAAGGAACTCGACTTTCAGACACCCAGGTCTGAGTTGTCGTTTCCTAGTAGCGCGACTAGGGTTATTCCAGACTGTGCTGGTGCCTGGGAATATTAGTCTGTACAGGAACCGTTTGGGCAAGGTGCAGTAGATAAGAAGCTTTAATTACCTAGGTTGAAATACTCATGTGCATAACAGCAATCTGATTAAGACAATGGTTATCGGGGTCATACATTTGGTACTGGAGTCAGGTAACTGAATGTACCTGTTCATATAACAAGCGCTTGTGTAAAAATGTTGAGTTTTTTTCAGTTTCGGCAGTCATTACCATAGATTGCTTGTTATTGACCTTTCTTGATGGTATCTTCTAGAATTTTCTAAACGTTTGTATTAGGTAGCAAGTAAGTGGTTCCTAATTCAGAGTAAGGACCACTGCTATGATAATTCAAACATACCATGCAGAAAGGATGGATGGATTCAAGTCGCGCTACCCAATGAAGTGGTCAACCAGACAGGAGAGGATACAAGAGCCTTTATTCTGTTTTCTACACGTTTCGTGTGGAACCCCACACTTCCTCAGGGAAAGCTTACAGTTTACCTGCAAAAGCCACCATTATATAGCGGCTGGAAATGATGAAACAAACACGTCAGCATTGATGGTAAACAATGCTACCTCAGGACAAAAATAAACAGTATAGTAAATGTTGTCACAATGGAGAAATAACCGTGTGGCTTAATAGCATGTTAATACATAGTAACATAGCTTGTAAGGTTGAAGGAAGACTTTAAGTCCATCTAGTTCACCCCATAGCCTAACATGATCCAGAGGAGGCAAAAAAAACCCATGTGGCAACACTAAGCTCCACATTGGGGAAAAAATTCCTTCCTGACTCCAGATACAGCAATCAGACTAGATCCCTGGATCAACGCCCGATCAAAGAATCTAGTATATATAACTGGTAATATTATAGTTTTCAAGAAAGGCATCCAGGCCCTTCTTAAATGTTAGTAGTGACTCCCCCATTACACCATCATGTGGCAGAGAGTTCCATAGTCTCACTGCTCTTACAGTAAAGAATCCGCGTCTATGATTATGATTAAACCTTCTTTCCTCCAGACGTAGAGGATGCCCCCTTGTCCCAGTCTCAGGCCTAAGAGTAAAGAGATCATTAGAAAGCTCTCTGTACTGCCCCCTCATATATTTATACATTATTATAAGATCACCCCTAAGCCTTCGTTTTTCCAAGCTATATAACCCCAAGTTTAATAACCTGTCTTGGTATTGCAGACCCCTCAGTCCTCTAATAACCTGTCTTGGTATTGTAGACCCCTCAGTCCTCTAATAACCTGTCTTGGTATTGCAGACCCCTCAGTCCTCTAATAACCTGTCTTGGTATTGCAGACCCCTTAGTCCTCTAATGACTTTTGTCGCTCTTCTCTGGACCCGCTCTAGTTCAGCTATGTCTTTCTTATACACCGGAGACCAGAATTGTACACAGTATTCTAAGTGTGGTCGCACTAGTGACTTGTATAGAGGTAAAACTATGTTCTCCTCATGAGCATCTATGCCTCTTTTAATGCGCTCCATTATTTTATTTGCCTTTGCAGCAGCTGCCTGACACTGGCCACTAAATGTGAGTTTGTCATCTACCCATACACCCAGGTCTTTTTCAGTGATAGTTTTGCCTATGTTTTACAATTAAAACACCGCACACTACTCCAACTTCCACTACTCCTACTGCTCTTACCACAAATCTTTAGTTCCCCCTAGAAGTGGTTTTATTCCCTCCTGGGTAACCTCCCACCGTGTAAACTAGTGTGGGAGTGATGGTTATGGGTCCCACCCACCATCCTAGAGTCCACCTGCAGCTGGAGTATCTGCACCTCTTTTACGGGTGCAGTACCCCTCTGTGACGCCTGCTTGGTGGGGCGCCACACAAACTCCACTATGGTGAAGACCAAAGAGCTGTCGAAGGACACCAGAAACAAAATTGTAGCCCTGCACCAGGCTGGGAAGACTGAATCTGCAATAGGCAAGCAGCTTGGTGTGAAGAAATCAAGTGTGGGAGCAATAATTAGAAAATGAAAGACATACAAGGCCATTGATTATCTCCTTCGATCTGGGGCTCCATGCAAGATCTCACCCCTTGGCATCAAAATGATCTAAAAACCGGTGAGCAAAAACCCCAGAACGACACGGCGGGAGCTAGTGAATGACTTGTAGAGAGCTGGGACCAACGTAACCCAGACTACAATCAGTAACAAACTACGCCGCCAGGGACTCAGATCCTGCAGTGCAGACGTGACCCCCTGCTTAAGCCAGTACATATCCAGGCCTATCTGACGTTTGCTACAGAGCATTTGGATGATCCAGAAGACTAATGGGAGAATGTCATATGGTCAGATGAAACCAAAGTACAACTGTTTGGTAGAAACACAAACAACTGTTTGTGTTTGGAGGAGAAAGAATGCTGAGTTGCATTCAAAGAACACCATACCTACTGTGAAGCATGAGGGTGGCAACATCTGCCAAGGGACCAGGACAACTGATTCGTGTACATGAAAGAATGAATAGGGCCATGTATCGTGAGATTTTGAGTACAAACCTCCTTCCATCCGAAAGGGCATTGAAGATGAAACGTGGTTGGGTCTTTCAGCATGACAGTGATCCCAAGCACACCACCAGGCCAATGAAGGGGTGGCTTCGTAAGAAGCATTTCAAGGTCCTGGAGTGGCCAGATCTCAACCCTATAGAAAACCTTTGGGCGGAGTTGAAAGTCCGTGTTGCTCAATGACAGCCCCACAACATCACTACTCTTGAGGAGATCTGCATGGAGGAATGGGCCAACAGACCAGCAACAATGTGTGCCAACCTTGTGAAGATAGAACAAAGTATTGAGAGACCTGTTGAAGCTCTGACTGAGTGAAACAGTCGATTGTCGTCCAGCTCTGCACCCCCTCCCTCCCTGCATGTGTAACCCAGATATGGAATCCCTGACAACCTGGCAACCTGGCACATGCACCATATTCTACTACTGGTTCATTTCATGACTGAGTTCTTTGGTGCCTTAACAAGGATTGATTTCCGTACAAAACATTTCCCACATTCTGAACATGAAATAGACTTCTTCCCTGTGTGAGTTTTCTGGTGAATAACAAGATGTGATTTATGTATAAAACATTTCTCACATTCTGAACATGAAAAAGGCTTCTCCCCTGTGTGATAGCTACAATGTTTTTGAAGTTTTGATTTTTCTACAAAACAGTTTCCACATTCTGAACATCAAAAAGGCTTCTCCCCAGTGTGACTTCTCTTGTGTGTAACAAGATATGATTGATATGCAAAACATTTCCCGCATTCTGAACATGAAAAAGGCTTCTCCCCTGTGTGAGTTCTCCTGTGTGTAGCAAGATGGGATTGACGTGCAAAACACTTCCCACATTCTGAACATGGAAAAGGCTTCTCCCCTGTGTGACTTCTTTTGTGTGTAGCAAGATTGGATTTCTGTACAAAACATTTCCCACATTCTGAACATGAAAAAGGCTTCTCCCCTGTGTGACTTCTCTGGTGAGCAACAAGATTTGATTTATCTGCAAAAGATTTCCCACATTCTGAACATGAAAAAGGCTTCTCCCCTGTGTGATATCTACGATGTTTTACAAGATGTGATTTATCTACAAAACATTTTTCACATTCCGAACATGAAAATGGCGTCTCCCCTGTGTGAGTTCTCTGGTGAGTAATAAGACGTGATTTATCTATAAAACGTTTCTCACATTCTGAACATGAAAATGGCCTCTCCGCTGTGTGATATCTACGATGTTTTACAAGATGTGATTTATCTACAAAACATTTTTCACATTCCGAACATGAAAAAGGCGTCTCCCCTGTGTGAGTTCTCTGGTGAGTAATAAGACGTGATTTATCTATAAAACGTTTCTCACATTCTGAACATGAAAATGGCCTCTCCGCTGTGTGATATCTACGATGTTTTACAAGATGTGATTTTTCTACAAAACATTTTCCACATTCTGAACATGAAAAAGGCGTCTCCTCTGTGTGAATTCTCTCTTGACTAACAAGATCTGATTTCTGGTTAAAATTCCCACAGTTGGAAAAAGAACATCTGGTTTTCTCTCTGTGAATTTTAGTAGACTTAGTAGTCTGTAATGATTCAGAAGATAGGACCAGTTTAATAGGATCAGATGATAAATCTTTGCTGTGAAGGGACGATGGGACATCTGGAGTAATGTCATTCACATCAATTGTATCCTGTGTGGTTTTAGGTTCATCTGATTTATAAATTGAAGATGTCAGTTGTTCTTCTGATTTCCTTGTAGAGACATCTGACAAGAACAAAAACAATTACTAATTTTGAATAAATTATACGTCAAATGTATATTTTTGAAAATGTATACATAAAATGTCCATAGAAATGGCATGTTATGTAGCCAAACGACAATGACAAAATAGAAGACCTCATAGCAGGAACCAGTAGAGCATAGTGTTCAACAGCTTCTTCATTCGCCTCCCAAATAATGGCATAAGAAGCTACAAAAAAGTTACGGAGATGAAAATGATAACAACAAAAACTTCTACTCATCCCACAAAAAAAAAAGACCCAATTCAGGTCTCTTGCAATGGAAAATTGGAGGGTTTCCACATTATTATAAGGTAAAGAATGTTTATACCGTGTTAGCCAGTAGATAGAAAAATATATGAATCTGAGAGTCCTCAGTGGGTGATACCTTTTAATGGCTAACTGAAAAGATGCAAAGCTAACTTTCGGGACACTATGGCCCCTTCATCAGGCTGATAATGACACAAATTCTGAAGACACATACAGTTAGGGCCAGAAATATTTGGACAGTGACACAATTTTCGCGAGTTGGGCTCTGCATGCCACCACATTGGATTTGAAATGAAACCTCTACAACAGAATTCAAGTGCAGATTGTAACGTTTAATTTGAAGGGTTGAACAAAAATATCTGATAGAAAATGTAGGATTTGTACACATTTCTTTACAAACACTCCACATTTTAGGAGGTCAAAAGTAATTGGACAAATAAACATAACCCAAACAAAATATTTTTATTTTCAATATTTTGTTGCGAATCCTCTGGAGGCAATCACTGCCTTAAGTCTGGAACCCATGGACATCACCAAACACTGGGTTTCCTCCTTCTTAATGCTTTGTCAGGCCTTTACAGCCGCAGCCTTCAGGTCTTGCTTGTTTGTGGGTCTTTCCGTCTTAAGTCTGGATTTGAGCAAGTGAAATGCATGCTCAATTGGGTTAAGATCTGGTGATTGACTTGGCTATTGCAGAATGTTCCACTTTTTTGCACTCATGAACTCCTGGGTAGCTTTGGCTGTATGCTTGGGGTCATTGTCCATCTGTACTATGAAGCGCTGTCCAATCAACTTTGCAGCATTTGGCTGAATCTGGGCTGAAAGTATATCCCGGTACACTTCAGAATTCATCCGGCTACTCTTGTCTTCTGTTATGTCATCAATAAACACAAGTGACCCAGTGCCATTGAAAGCCATGCATGCCCATGCCATCACGTTGCCTCCACCATGTTTTACAGAGGATGTGGTGTGCCTTGGATCATGTGCCGTTCCCTTTCTTCTCCAAACTTTTTTCTTCCCATCATTCTGGTACAGGTTGATCTTTGTCTCATCTGTCCATAGAATACTTTTCCAGAACTGAGCTGGCTTCTTGAGGTGTTTTTCAGCAAATTTAACTCTGGCCTGTCTATGTTTGGAATTGATGAATGGTTTGCATCTAGATGTGAACCCTTTGTATTTACTGTCATGGAGTCTTCTCTTTACTGTTGACTTAGAGACAGATACACCTACTTCACTGAGAGTGTTCTGGACTTCAGTTGATGTTGTGAACGGGTTCTTCTTCACCAAATAAAGTATGCGGCGATCATCCACCACTGTTGTCACCCGTGGACGCCCAGGCCTTTTAGAGTTCCCAAGCTCACCAGTCAATTCCTTTTTTCTCAGAATGTACCCAACTGTTGATTTTGCTACTCCAAGCATGTCTGCTATCTCTCTGATGGATTTTTTCTTTTTTTTCAGCCTCAGGATGTTCTGCTTCACCTCAATTGAGAGTTCCTTTGACCACATGTTGTCTGGTCACAGCAACAGCTTCCAAATGCAAAACCACACACCTGGAATCCACCCCTGACCTTTTAACTACTTCATTGATTACAGGTTAACGAGGGAGATGCCTTCAGAGTTAATTGCAGCCCTTAGAGTCCATTGTCCAATTACTTTTGGTCCCTTGAAAAAGAGGAGGCTATGCATTACAGAGCTATAATTCCTAAACCCTTTCTCCGATTTGGATGTAGAAACTCTCATATTGCAGCTGGGAGTGTGCACTTTCAGCCCATATTATATATATAATTGTATTTCTGAACATGTTTTTGTAAACAGCTAAAATAACAAAACTTGTGTCACTGTCCAAATATTTCTGGCCCTAACTGTACATACATACATACATAAGCAGGGTTAGATGATGCAGTAAATACGACAGGAAACATAAAGCAGATTCAGTCTTGGGAGAGGGAGAGCTGAGCTGGGAGGTAAAGTCAAAATTCGGGAAAAGAGGAAACGATTGTATTATTGTTATATGATTAGTGGCCTGTGTAGACCTGAAAATTCCTCAGTGAGTGTAGAAAACTATAAATCGATGCGAGACAGTTCACATAAAAAGTGTCAAAAGTTTATTGTCTGCTAACTGGGGTCTGTTGGAAAATGTGATATCCCCAAATGCCCTTTCAATTGATATAAAAATGCATGAATCCATGTGAGACATTCAATCCTGTTTTGAATGAGTCAAAGGTCGTTATCAATTTGTATTCCCAAATTCTTCTCTCTTTCTTAGATTTGAAGTTGCTTTTTAATGAGCAGATTAATATTGGTTTCACTATGGTCAGAGCTGCAAAGATGCTTTGCTACAGTTAGATCTATACGCCTTTCTTTTATTGTGTAGCGATGAGAATTCATTCTTGTTCTGAATTGTGATCCGGTCTCCCCTATGTACATGCCACCTGTTGGACATTTGGTACAAGTAATTAAATACACCACATTGCTTATACTCAACACTGAGCAAATGTTCTGAATTCTTATGACCATGTGATATTTCAGTTTTTCTTTTTTTATAAATTTGCAAAAATTTCTACTTTTCTATTTTTCTCAGTCAAGATGGGGAGCAGAGTGTACATGAATGAGGAAAAAATGAGGAAACCTTTTTTGAATTTACCGAATGACTACAATGCAATAAAGAGGGAAACATTTAAAGGGATCTGAACACTTTCTGTATCCACTGTTTGTACAGTATATCACAAAAGTGAGAATTCTCTGAATTTTGCTCTATAGGCTCTAGGCTATAAGAAGATTGCCAACATCTTGAAACTGAGCTGCAGTATGGTGGCCAACACCATACAGCGGTTTAACAAGACAGGTTTCATTCTGAACAGGTCTCACCATAGTCGAGCAAAGAACTTGAGAGAACGTGCTCAGTGCTTTGCTGCAGAGGTTACAGAGGTGGGGGGTCCGGCTGTCAGTGCTCAGACCATACACTGCACAGTGCAGAGGTTACAGAGGTGGGGGGTCCGGCTGTCAGTGCTCTGACCACACGCTGCACAGTGCAGAGGTTACAGAGGTGGGGGGTCCGGCTGTCAGTGCTCAGACCATACACTGCACAGTGCAGAGGTTACAGGGGTGGGGGGGGGTCCACCTGTCTGTGCAAAGACCATAAGCTCCACACTGCATCACATTGGTCTGCACGGCTGTCATCCCAGAAGGAAGTGTCTTCTAAAGATGATGCATAAGAAAGCCTGCAAACAGTTCACTGCAGACAAGCAGACTAAGGACATCAATAACTGGAACCATGTCCTGTGGTCTGAAGAGACCAAGATAAACGTATTTGGGTCACATGGTGTCAAGCATGTATGGGGGGAAATGAGGTGTGGAGTACAAAGACAAGTGCGTCTGCCTACAGTCCAGCATGGTGGAGGGAGTGTCATGGTTTGGGGCAGTATCAGTTCTGCCATCTGTAGGGAGCTACAGGTCATTGAGAGAATCATGAATGCCAACATGTACTGTAACCTACTGAAGCAGAGCATGATCCCCTCCCTATGGAAACTGCACCACAAGGCAGAATGTCAACATGATAATGATCCCAAACCACACCTCCAAGATGACCACTGCCTTGTGAAAGAAACTGAGGGTAAAAGTGCTGAACTGGCCAAGGATCTCAAGACCTAAATTCTAATGAGCGTCTGTGGGGCATCCTCAAATGGAAGGTGGAAGAGCACAAGGTCTATAACATCCATCACCTCCGGGATGTTGTCATGGAAGGAAGAGGATTCCAGTAGCTCCTGTGAAGCTCTAGTGAATTCCATGCCCAAGAGAGTTAAGAGAGTGCTTCAAAATAGTGGTGGCCATACTGAATATTCACACTTTGGATACTAGTTGGCAATTTTCACTTAGGGGTGTACTCACTTTTGTTGCTAGTAGTTTAAACATTAATAGATGTGAGTTATTTAGAGGGTACACCATGTTTACACTGTTATACAAGCTGTACAGTGACTACATTGTATCAGTGTCCTAAACTCAGGGTTGTGCCATGAAAAGATATAATTCAATATTTTCAAAACATTTGAGGGGTGTACTTACTTTTGTGATATAGTATATTTGGCATTGCTGTAGTGATAGAACCCTCTTAACATTTTACAGTCTCCTGGGCACAATCTGGGCACTGTGTGTTGGGTAATAAAATGGCAGATTTACAATGTTCATTCTCCACCATCCACCCGTGCTAATTACTGGAAAGAGCCTGTGGAGTAACAATCCCTCCTCCTATAGAGGAATTCACCGGGGGTTATAATATACATAATGGAGTCACTTTATGGGGTTTCTACTGCTTTGTTATTATGTCACATTAAGGCTTCAGTAAATGGCGTCATCTCCTCTGAGATCTGCTCCTGTGACATTCACTTCTGTCATCAGTCACCACCTTATTCATTGTGCGGGGGCCACTGGTGATGGAGGAGAAGCTGTGGGCGGCTCAGTCTCTGCCCAGCCACTAAGAATAAGGTGACTGGGATTAGTAATACCGTCCAGTCTGGCAGTATGGGTGTGTGTGCAGTCCAGCTGGAGTAATCAGCTCCCGGCTTCAGCAATTAGAAAGCAACACACCGTACTATAGCTCAAAGCATATTCCTGGAGGCTGCCAGATATAGTCTTGTTATCCGCTGGTTCAGTCCTGTGTACTCAGCTCTCGGCTTCTGTATTTGATTCCTATTGTGACCCCGGTCTGTTTACTGACTACTATTGAGGCTTCTGATTTTGTCATTTTTCTGCCCTCCTGGTTCTGACCGGCTACCTGACTATTCTTCTTGCCATTTCACACCACCAATCAGCACCTAACTGTGCCACAGCATATGTGTCCTTATGTATTGGGGTTAAAGTGTGAAGGGCAAGGCAATCCCTGGCATATGGAAACAGAGTAGATAGTCCAGGTCTATTTGTGATAGCCATCTTTTAAGCTGTCAGGTGATCACATGATTGTGACACTGATAAAGCGGCCACAGCCGGTGACCGAGAAGATCTGTGACTTCTCTGTATTTAGTGGTCACTACTCACCCGGGCGGTGATCTGTAGGAATCTCCTCTGTCCTCCGCTCATCACCACTCACATATGTCTCTGTAGTATTAATATGGGTCAGATCATCATCACCCCTCACATATGTCTCTGTAGTATTAATATGGGGCAGATCTTCACCCTGAAACAAAGATTGTAAAAGTCACAGACAGATGGAGAAGTCCCATCTATGATCAGCTGTAATCTGCCATCTCCACCGTTCTCATTACACAAGTATAAAACATAGAATACTGGAGGATAAAACAAGACTGAGCACAAGACCTTCACAGCCGTCTACACATCATAGGGAGATCTCATCACACCTTCTCTCCATCTGCCTGATGATCCGGAGGAACATCGGGATCTTCTTGTTTCCAGTCCTGTGGGAGAAGAGGACGGGGACATCTCTCTGGTGTTGTCCTCTTACTGGATAGACCTGGAGGAGACACATACAGGACTGAATTCATTCTTTCCATACAGATCATTATAGGCCGTGTGTATTTAGTCCTGTCTATTACCTGGTGATGTGAGGGGCGGCCGGGGAACCTCCATCATGACTATGTCCTTGTACAGATCTTTGTGTCCTTCTAAATACTCCCACTCCTCCATGGAGAAATAGACGGTGAGGTCCTGACACCTTATAGGAACCTGACACATACAATGATACCATTGTCATCTTTCCCCGATCCCTTCATAGCGTTACTGTATAATGTCCCAGCAGCAGCAGCAGCAGCATTCCCAGCAGTGTCACCTCTCCAGTCAGCAGCTCAATCATCTTGTAGGTGAGTTCTAGGATCTTCTGGTCATTGATGTCCTCATGTATCAGGGGGTGAGGTGGAGGCCCCGTGATTGGGCTCAGGGCTCTTCCCTCAGACACAGGGTCCTGACAGCACAGATCACTAGAGCTCTTCACCAATATGTAATCCTGGTTATGGAGAGACACATTAATAAATCTCACTACAGACATTTCCAGAGTCCTCATGTGGCGCCCCACCGGGTAAGTCACCACCAGAGGTACTGCATTCCCTTGATTGGAGAGTGTAGTGCCCCTGTTCTCCAGATGCTGGGATGGTGCAGTTGAGCCCACACACACACACACAAACAGTGACAGGCCCCTTGGACGGTGGGTGGACCCTGAGGGAGGACCCAGGCCAGACTCGCCTGCGGGGAGCGACACCATCCAAGCTTCCGGTCCACCCTGACCACACACTGCAGGTGGTGTCACGAATACCCCTTTAATCCCTCAGACTTTCCCTAACTTCTTCCCAGGTCTTGGCCCCCGTCTGTCTCCATGAAAAGAACCGAAGGGAAGGTGAAGCAGAATAACGAGTAACCGTCCGGTTCCTGAGCCTTTCCTGGCCCTGGAGAGGGCGTGTCAACCTGGCGTCACGAACAGGATACGAGCAGTGTTATGATCCGATGACCTAGGAGTAACATAAACAGATTTCACAAAAGAAGTTGGCAACTGTACTTACCGCAGTCCCTGTCTAAATACCGCAACTAGAAGTAGCCTTGGGATGTAGCTAACCATGCCCTAGACACCTCGACACGGCCAGAGAACTAGCTACCCCTAAAGATGAAATTGCAAAAAATTGGAACAGCACTATATAAAAAATCGGGTGCAAGCTTTTCCTACCATCACCAAGGTATTTTAGATATATTCAAAAAACAGACAGCAGCACATCCTTTCCAGTGATAATCATGTGCATTTATTCCTGGACTGCGATGTTTTGGCTAAATGACAGCCTTTCAAGCTGCTTGAGAAAGGCTGTCATTTAGCCGAAACGTCGTAGTCCAGGAATAAATCCACATGATTATCACTGGAAAGGATGTGCTGCTGTCGTTTTTTGAATATACCCCTAAAGATGGAAACAGGAAAGGCTATCTTGCCCACAGCAGAACCCCAAAAGAATAGCAAGCAACCCCCACGGATATTGACTGGGAAACAGGAGAGGAAAAACACACACAGGCAGATAATAGAGTTTAGCAAAAGAGGCCACACTAGCTAGATAGTAAGGACAGGATGGAATACTATTGTGGTCAGTATTAAAATACTATCAAAACCTCCAACAGCAGACAGTACCAAAAAATAACCCTGAGTCTACTAAGACTCGCCGCCCTATATATCTGCAAGAACTTCTGTGAATCAAACTAGAATAAATAGATTCTAACACCAGCAGAACTGGAAGTTGCAGACAACAGTGAATAGCAATTCATACCTAGGAAGAAAACTTCCTAACTGAGAGCAGGTAACCAAATATGCAGATTAAATATCAACCCACAACTCAGAGCAAGACAAGCAATAAGCAGATCTTCAAGCACACAACATGTGTGCCACAAAATAACAAAACACCATTCACTTAGCTTGCAAGGATTCATCAGAGCAGGAAAATACCAGGGAGAGATGTGAAAACCTCCAGGAATAATTACAACTTGGAGAGATTGATCAGCTCCAACCACCTAAATGCTCCAATCCGAAGCAGACTGCCAATCATCAGGATCAGCTGAGGAACTGTCCAAAACACAGCCAGCTGCATCACCAACAACAACCACAGGAGGGAGCTCACAACCAGAATTCTTCATCAATGAATTCACAACAGAGCAGCCCAGAAAGAACGGGTCTCGTGGACCTTAAGAACTGTGTAAGAACTAGTTTGTTAAAATGGCGGAGGGAGAAAAGCAAGTGCCACGTTCAGTTAAGGGGCGTTTCTAGTCGTGGGAAGGACCTTGGAAAGGCGCGAAATAGCAGGCCCGCCACGAGTACTAAAGAAAAGCCAAGGGGGCCTGCTATAGAGAGTTGCTGACCCCGCCACGAGGAGGAGACAAGACCGGAAAACAGAAAGAAGAAAGAAGGAAGAACCGTGTGATGCGAGCAGTAAGGAGGCATCATGGCGGACAGCAGTTTTGGCACCCCGGCGGTCGGACAGTAGAATGTGAGAGCTCCCACTGAAGATGGGGAGGCTAGAGACTGGGTACGGTTCGCCGGACCCGAGGACTTTGATGAGACCATGAAAGAACTGAGCCAGTTGTTAAACGCTGCGCAATTGTGCGCTGTGAACGCCTGGTAGCGGTCTCAGATGCAGAAGGCAGCACTACAAGCCCTGGTGCTGAAGCCTCCAGTACCACCAATGACTGCACCAGTGGTAGAAACAACAGCAGTAGCTCCCGAACCAGAACCAGCAGCAGCAGTGCTAGAGAGTCACCAGACCCGAGCAGGGTGGCAACACCAGAGTTGCCACCTGTTGCTATAGCTGAACTGCCAGACCAAGCACCTCAGACTCAGGACAATGCCAATGAGACGGAGGGCAGTGAGAGCTCGGCAGAGGTCCTAGGAGATGAAGGCGGTAGGGCGCATTGGGCCTCCCATGAAAGCTTAATGTCGGGGAGCCCGATCACGGCCCAGGTGGAGAGAACCGAGTTTGAGACAGACAGGACGATGGCTACTGGGAGCGGAGACAAGCTGAGGAGGAAGAGAAGCGACGGCAGAGCAGAGACCATTGGCAGCTGCAGGAGGAGGCAAACCTCGAGGAGAAAAGGTGAATGAGGTGAACCTTAGTTACGAACCCAGCAGAGCGGTGGCGTGGGATAGATGTGGACTTTCACCATCACAATGGCTGGGGGTTTATTAAGGAGTATGGACTGGAGCAGGAGGTGTTTGTGAGTCGGCAGGACGTGGAGTCCGATCTCACGAAGGGACACCCCGATGGGGACCTCCGCCCAGGTGAGGTCGGCTACACCCGGTGCATGGTACAGAGGGATGGTATCTTGTAGCCCCAGACCCCGTAAGCAGAGCCGGACACACAACTTTCCAGGGCAAAGGACAATTTGCAGGCAAGTGGCCTGTACCCCTGAGGCCAGGAAAGTACTGTTGTTACCACCGGGGGTCTGCCGCCCGTGCCCCGCGGCCTGCTGCCTTTACTCCCTCGGCACCTACTGCCCCTGTCCGGCTTCAAGGATCCCGGGTGTCGACCGTCCGCCGACGGCTCCGGGGCGCTGGCAGCCGCCGCCCGCGGGTCGGTCGGGTAGCGTCTTCCTTACCGTATGCTCCCGGGTGTGCGCGCACCTGTCCCCAGCCGCAGGGGTCCAGCACCCTCTGCTTGAGCAGCGCTGCTCATCTCACTTCCGGGGCCGCTGCTTGAGCTATGACAATCCATCTCCAAATCAGTATCTGCTGGAGAACTGCAGGGAGCTTGCTCCTCCCCTCAGCCAATCACCATGTCTCTGTGTTCTGCCAATCAGGAGTACCTGCTGTGATATAAGCTTCCTGTTTCCTCTTACTCTTTGCCAGGGCAATTTCTATGTAGTGAACTTGCTAATCCTGGTCTGGTTGGTCCTTAATTGGCTTGATATCTGATTACTCTGTGTTCCTTCCCGCAGATTCCTCCCGTGCCGGCTCCTCGCTGACTCCAGTGGTCTCGGCCTGCTTCCCGGACCTCTTCCCTGCTGAAGCGCTGTCTCCAGTCCTGCTCCGGATTCTCAGTGTTCCCGGTTCCCCGTGTCCTATTTTATACCCGGTTGCTGTTTTGTTACCACGTCGCCTGGGGTCGGTTTAACACTCGTGTCTGCTTCAAGGTCCCCTGAGGTTGGTACCGGCGGTATCCCTGTATAGGGGTTAAGCGCTCCGGGGCCTCCTTTGGTGGTATTCCGGTGCTGCGACCTTGTGGCTCTCCCCTGGGGCATGGGTTCTTGCTTTTATTGTTGTTCAAATAAACCTGTTGACTCTACTGTACTGGTCCGCCTCTCTATCACCCGGTATCAGCTTCCGCTCTTCGCGGTCCAGTGGGTCCACGTGTGGGGTCCGTCAGTAGGACGTGACAACTGTAAATAGTAGTTAGTGTGACACTTTGTGTAGATAATGTAAATAATAAGTTAATTAGGTAGCGGTGAATGTATAAATGTAAATAGTTAACCCACCATGGACACTGTAAGTTAGGCGGAGGACATTGTGCTGGACTTTTTTTTGAGCCCTGGTAGGGGATGCTGCTCACAGGACTGAGTATTTTATTAAGCACTTTTATTTTTCTTTTAAGAGCACTTTGACGGATATTTTATTTTTAATACTAGACTCTGTTATGCAATGTTCAACAACCCATGCCTCACGAAAGGGAAGAAAAATGCTGATTAATGTTAATGTTATTGTTGATATGCATGCATAAAGAAAAAAAACTTTTTTGAGTGTCCAAGGTACCGGGTCGCTTATTCTGCCCAGGGGGAATGTGGCACCCACCGGGTAAGTCGCCACCAGAGGTACTGCATTCCGTGATTAGAGAGTGTAGTGCCCCTGTTCTCCAGATGCTGGGATGGTGCAGTTGAGCCCACACACACAGACAAACAGTGACAGGCCCTGTGGACAGTGGGTGGACCCTGAGGGAGGACCCAGGCCTGGAAAGGGAGACAGTAGAGAGTAGGAGACCGGAAGGGTCTGAGGAAAAAGACCGGAGGAGTAACATCAATGGACAAAGAGTGGTAGTCGGGAGTGTATAGGCGGTGTGGTGCCGACTCCCGCGCACAGAAGCAATGCCACCACGCTCGTCCACGGGAGGGAGAAAACTGACCAACAGAGAGAGGAGCTCTTGGGGTGTGGAAGAGACAGCACATCGTGGAGACAGCACACTGTACACCCAAATCTGATGAGACAGAGGGGTTGGTGGAGACAGGGACCCGGCCCTGCAGACGGTGTGGATCCTTCACGCCAGAGCCGTAAAACCAGAGGCCCCAGACTTCTAAAGGGAGCTGTGGCTGAACACCCAACACATCTTGGGGAAAGTGGCCGAACAAGAGAGCAGTGTCCGGGAGAGGAACCTAATGGCACCCGAGACACAAATAAGCACTCGTGGCTACCGGTACTTGAGCTCTGTGCTGCGGAGAGTGTTGAGAGCCTGGGGGGCAGAGCAACGACCCGCTCGCCTCAGATGAGAACTACTTTTTATAACGCTGAGGAAGAGATAGACCACCAAAGACTGAGACACCTAGAGAGGACAGAGAGAGCACCAACCGTGGCTTGACTGCACTGACCTGGCTCTGGAGAAAGTACTGTACCGGAGACTGGCAGAGAGCGTACCCGGCGGCCATGTTTAACACCTGAGTAAAGGTAAAGGAGTTGCAGCTGTGGTGTGAGACACTTTTCTTTGCAGCGACCATCGGCCGCAGAGGCTGCCCATGACACCGGGGGTACCGCTGACAGAGTGAACAACTGCTGAGGTACGAGCCGGGAGAACCACTCTGCTGCCCTGGGGATTACGCTCCCCATCCAAGCTGCCGGTCATCGTTCCCAGAGGTCTGAAGCAGTGGCAGCCGCCCTGGCCGCACACCACAGGTGGCGTCACGAATACCCCTTTAATAATCCCATCAGACTTTACCTAACATCTCCCCGTTTATTAAAACGACACCGCCAGGGTCACGGGATCAAGTCTCAGCCCCAGTCTGTCTCCGTGAAAAGAACCGAAGAGAGGTGAAGCAGAACGAGTAACCGCCTGGTTACCGAGTCTTTCCCTGCCCTGGAGTGGGCGTCACTCACCTCTCCAGTTCTGTCAGATTTTATTCCCATAGATAAGAATGATGTCATGTGACATTGTCATCACAATCTCTCACCTCTCCAGTAACAAGGAAGAGGATCTCTAGGGTGAGGTGGAAGATCCTCTCCGCCATCTTGTCCCTGTCCAGATCCATCCTTGATGGTCAATCAGGAGAATTCTCTTCTATAGAAGATCTGAGAGGATCCGAGATTGTAGAGACCTGAATGGTGGAAGAGGAAATGCTCTGTGCTTACAGGACCTGTGATGATGTCACATGAGGGGAGGAGTCAGGGGTCACATGATCAGCTCCTTTATGTGTGGGCTAAGGCTGCTTTCACATTACGATTTTCGGATTTCCGATGCTGTCCGATCAAAATCGGACAGCATCGGATCCGAATTTGGCCCCATGCAGCCCTATGGGCATCGGACCGAATCGGATGTGCACTAAATGCCATCCGATTTGGTCCGATCCGATTCTGTCCGATATTACTATCGGTGCAAAAATCGGAGCTTGCTCCGATTTTTGCACCGAAAATAAAATCTGACAGAATCGGATCGGACCAAATCGGATGGCATTTAGTGCACATCCGATTAGGTCCGATCCCTATAACATGTGGCCCTATGGAGAAGGGTCCGAGGAAACATCTGATGTCTCCTCGGACCCCGTTTTACTGTACTGAGCATGCTCAGTACAGTAAAACTGCTCCTAACTAGGAGCACAAGTGTTAAAAAAAAAAAAAAAAGTTATTCTCACCTCTCCACGAGCCCCCGCCGTCTTCCGCCATCTTCTTGGAGGCTCCCGGTGGCTCTCGCAGGCTGCCGGTGTCAGCAGAGGGCTTCCTCTGCCTTATAGGACCTGCGGTGATGTCAGTCATGTGACCGCGGGATACCATGGTGAACCCGCGGTCACGTGACTGTGAGAGCCACCGGGAGCCTGCGAGAGCCACCGGGAGCCTCCAAGAAGATGGCGGAAGACGGCGGGGGCTCGTGGAGAGGTGAGAATAACCTTCTTTTTTTTTTTTTTTTTTTTTTTTCTTTTCTTCACCCCGCAGGGAACGATTTTATGCCGGAATCGGGTGCCTATTTGGCACCCGATTCCAGGCATCAGAAGGGAGCCGATGCTGTCCGATTTATATCGGACAGCATCGGCTCCCTAAAAATCGTAATGTGAAGGTAGCCTAAGGAGGGATTTACAGTGTGGATGTAGCAGAGTGTCAAGTGTGTACGAGGTGTACGAAGCGGAGCCGAGCGTGTACGAGGTGTACGGAGCTGAGCCGAGCGTGTACGAGGTGTACGGAGCTGAGCCGAGCGTGTACGAGGTGTACGGAGCTGAGCCGAGCGTGTACGAGGTGTACGGAGCTGAGCCGAGCGTGTACGAGGTGTACGGAGCTGAGCCGAGCATGTACGGGGTGTACGGAGCTGAGCCGAGCGTGTACGGGGTGTACGGAGCTGAGCCGAGCGTGTACGGGGTGTACGGAGCGGAGCCGAGCGTGTACGGGGTGTATGGAGCGGAGCCGAGCGTGTACGAGGTGTACGGAGCGGAGCCGAGCGTGTACTAGGAGTACGGAGCGGAGCCGCGTACGAGGTGTACGGAGCAGAGCCGAGTGTGTAGGAGGGGTACAGAATGGAGCTGCATGTGTAGGAGGTGTACGGAGTAGAAAGACCTCCTGGAAGGCCCATTGTATCTTTCACAGATTCCATCTTTCTCCTTTATCAATAACATTGCAAATAATTCTAACACCATTGATACCCAGGATTCCATCATTTCTTAAAGACACCACTGACTTTCTATCCCATGTACAGTCTAGGGCATTCTACCAGATAACTGCACACCAGTTACATTAGATGTGAACAGCCTCTACACGAGTATAGATCACACATTAGGCATATAGGCAGTTAAAAGGTTCCTGGACTTGAATGAGAATTCCAACTATCTTAAGAAATATTTCTGCATAGACACTCAGTATAATACTTCACATCTACTAGGGGATCTCAATGAATTACAATATCATCAAAAATCAATGTAATATTGCCATATGTCAGGGAGCCCTAAAACACGTTGACTAATAAGTCAATGTTATATTCACCCTTTGATGACTCATGGAATCTTTCATCCTCCCTACTTTAATTTTCTGAAATAATGTCCTTTGGGTTTTCATTGGCTGTAAGCCAACATCTACTACCGTGTTTCCCTGATAGTAAGACCCCCCCAAAGTAAGACAGGGTAGGGGGAACGGGGGAATTCTGCTAATGTAAGCCCCGCCCCCGAATGTAAGGCCCCTGGGGGGGGCGCTGGGGAATATAAGGCCTCCCTTAGTACCGTACCTTTGGGCCGCCGCTGTCCCCCGGTGTGTCCAGCCCCGAGTCACTGCTGTCCCGGCCCGCTGCTGATTGGCCCATCAGCTCGAGTACTGATTGGCCCAGCAGCTCGAGCTGTGATTGGCCACCCAGCCCCATTTGTCACTGCTGTCCCGGCTCGCTGCTGATTGGCCCACGTCCCCTGCAGCAGAAGCGTCCCACAGCTGCACCACAGAGGAAAACGAAAGTGACCGAGAGAAAAAAAGTAAGGAAACGTGTGTACTGTATAACCATAACCATGGGTGTGTGTGTGTACTGTATGTGTACCTATGGGTATGAGTGTGTATGGGGACTGTATGGGTGTGTGTGTCTGTGTGTACGGTACACTGCAGTACTGTTATGGGAGGCTGCAGTGGGATACGGCACTGTTATGGGAGGCTGCAGCGGGATTACCTTATGTGGGATGATACGGTAGTAACAAGATATTCTTGATACATTAATTTTATTCTACTGTTTTGGTGATGACTACCATACTGTTCAGCATGTTAATAAATGTTCATTTTTTTGTTAAAAAAAATGTATATTTTTTTTGGGCTAATGTAAGACCCCCCCGAAAGTAAGACAGGGTGCGACTTTCGGAGATAAAATTAATGTAAGACAGGGTCTTACTTTCGGGGAAACACGGTACTGAGTGGAATTCATGTGACCCTCAACTTTAACAAGATTCCCGGTGCCGTCATTGGCCACACAGCCCCAAAAGCATGATGGACCCTCCCCCAAATTTGACATGGGTAGCAAGTGTTTTTTTGGAATGATGTGTTTTTGTGGCGCCATGCATAACACCTTGTTGTATGACCAAACAACTCAATCTTTGTTTCATCAGTCCACAGGACCTTCTTCCAAAATGAAACTGGCTTGTCCAAATGTGCTTTTGCATACCTCAGGTGACTCTGTTTGTGGCATGCATGCAGAAACGGCTTCTTTCGCATCACTCTCCCATACAGCTTCTCCTTGTGCAGTGTGCGCTGTATGTTGACTGAAGCACAGTGACACCATCAGCAGCAAGATGATGCTGCGGTCTTTGGAGGTGGTCTGTGGATTGTTCTCGACTGTTCTCACCATTCTTCTTCTTTGCCTTTCTGATATTTTTGTTGACCTGCCACTTCTGGCCTTTACAAGAACTGTCCCTGTGGTCTTCCATTTCCTTACTATGTTCCTCACAGTGGAAACTGACAGGTTAAATCTCTGAGACAACTTTTTGTATCCTTCCCCTGAACAACTATGTTGAACAATCTTTTTTTTTCAGATCATTTGAGAGCTGTTTTGAGGAGCCCATGGTGCCACTCCTCAGAGAAGATGCAACTAGGAGAACAACTTGTAAGTGGACACCTGAAATAGCTTTTCTCATGATTGGATACACCGGGCTATGAAGTACAAAGCTCAATGAGGTTACCAAACCAATTTAGTGCTTCAGTAAGTCAGTAAAAAGTAGTTAGGAGTATTCAAATCATGATAATCAGAAGGGTGCCCATACTTTGGCACCTGTCAAATTTTGAAATAATGCATATTTCACATTTTTGGTTAGTGCAATAAAACTCATTTCAAACCTGAAATATTACTGTGTCCATCAGTTATTACATATATCACACTGAAATATTACTGTGTCCATCAGTTATTACATATATCACACTGAAATAGCTGTTGCAAAAAAACAATTTTAAACACAAAATTAGTAAGATTAAGAGGGGTGACCAAACTTTTTCATATGACTGTATACATATACTGTGATGGGGAAGGTGAGTGTACACTTAGTGTATTGCAATATTTGCGTGCTGCTCCCCATCAGTGATGAACAGGAGGATCAGTGCATATTACCTAACACTAATGAATGGGAGCACGTGACCTCCTGCTCCCCCGTCAGTGATGAACAGGAAGATGCAGTGAATATTACATTACACTAATGAGCGGGACCACGTGACCTTCTGCAGCCCCCTCTCGCCTCCTCCAGCCCTCGGTCACCACCCGCCATACCCCCACAGCAAACAGGACTGACTCGGGTGTAAGCTGAGGGGGGCACAAAAAATGTGCTGAAAAACTCAGTTTATACTCGAGTATATACAGTATGGCCACTTTACACGCGGCAACAGGAAGATAGAAAACGGCAGGTGTTGGAGACAATTGTACCTTTTACCTTCAAAACACCTTGCAGATACCTGAATTACACGCAGCCACTTCTAGGTGTTTTGAAGGTAAAAGGTACAATTGTCTCCGACACCTGCGGTTTCTATCTTCCTGTTGCCGCGTGTAAAGTGGCCAGTAAATATAAAAAAAAACAGCCTATATATACCATTCCAATATTAAGGTCACAGCCTTCCCAACGAGGAAAGCCGTGAACTTCAGATCGGCTGACATCTAAAAATCTCTCTTTTACAATCCGAATAAAATATACCATCCATAAATTCATAAATGACGTGATCATAGTTGTATGGATAAATCGTGAAATTTCTTTTTGTTTTAGAAAAGAAAAAAAAGGAAAAAGAAAATATCAATATTGAAGAAATCTGACGTGAAGTGTTTTTGGGGATAAGAAGTGTGATTCGTGAAAGTTATAGTGATAGACACAAGTTATTGGAAACAAAAACCTTGGGAAAGAGGAAACTAAAGGCCACGTCACACGCTCCGATATCTGATACGATATCGTTGACACGTCACGCTTTTGAGATCGTTCTTACGATCTCGTTTGTGCATCGTTGCGTGTAAACCCAGGACGTCTGAACGAGAAATCGTTGGATCGGACATCTCATATTTGAGAGCAGGACCTCAAATCTACCGTTCGTCGTCCAATTAAGGATCTGTGAAGCAGCAACATCGTTCAGTGTGACACCATGGTGAACGATGTCGTTCATATTTCTCCTATTCCTGCCGCTTTGCAAAATCGTTCAATCGTTCTTCTCCAAATAGCTGGAGCGTTGCCAAATTTAAGATCGTTAACGATATCCTTACATGTGACGACGCACTAACGATGTGGGATGTTGGAAGGTTCGCGGTCACGTGACGTAGCTAACGATCTCGTTCACAGATATCGTAGCGTGTAAAGTGGCCATAACTTTGATCAGAACTGAATTGCTTGGATTTCTTTATCTGAAGTGTAATAATGCTATGTAAAAAATGAAAGAAAAAAGAACGAAAAAGAAAAATACTAAATAAAAAATTAAAATTCTGTTTATATTTTCATGTTTTTATCTCAGGTATATACAGTATATGAGCGTTTATTGTATAAAACCATTAAAAACCATTATCATACCAAGATGATGTTGTAAAAAGAAGGAATTTTCTGATAAAAATTATTAAAAGAAAAAAAGAACATTATAATCACAATTGTCTGTGTCTGAACCAACATATATTATGATTCTGATTCTCACTCAGCAATAATCCATTTCTTCCCACTATTTAGAGGGATCATGCGAGAATTTAGATGGAAGGAACCCAGAAGATGTTATCTATAGCCATGTCAGGGGGTGGAAAGAAATAAACATCCACCCACAGGGTCTTGAACTCAAATTCATGTGTGCAGGTGATACTATCCACAGAGGACCTATACTGGCAAGACGTGCTGCCCAGGGCTCGCTTACTGCTACCACGGGGGACCCATAATTCCAGAAGATTGATCAGAAGAAAGAAGAACCTGCTCGTAAGTTTATTTCACAGAAACAACTGAGAACAAACAGAAGGGACATTAGACACCGGGAACCGGGAATTAGACATTACAACCTGTGTGATTAAATCATCATAGTATTTTCAAAATTAATGAGGAAGGCAATAAAAAAAAATAAATGTGAATGAATATATGAACAATAAATTCTATATATAGAATGTATACTTATAGAATATAATAATAATATAATAATTATTGTCATGATAAAATCATCATATTCTGTGATGTATATATTACGGCCACAAGGGTTGGGGTACTCATCAGGCAGGCAGGCAGTCTATTGGGGCATGACGTGGCGATTGCCCAGCTCTGTGGTCCTGAGCGGACAAATTAAGGGGTTCTTATTTACAAGGGGAAAGAGTTTATAGAGTTTTTTGTGACACCATCTGTGGTTTCTGGTCAGGGATGATCTGTGCTGCATGTAATAGACCCCGGGAGATAGATGTTGTAGCAGCTTGGTGTAGCACTCCCCACAGACGGAGCAGGTTCCTGGGATGTAATAAGGTGGGCTAGTGGATGATGGTGGTTGTAGTTGAAGCAGGGGGTAACAGAGGGCGCAGGAAAGGAACGACAGACACCAGGGTTGCAGTTCTTAGCAGTCTCTTTACTTGCTGTAGGTGCAAAGTCAACCTAGCTGGGGTGCTGTGTCCTTCCAAATTGCAGCTTGCCCAGCTCCAAGATAGGGTAGGGTCACATTGGCGTTTTTGTTTAAAATCCTGATCCGGTTTTGAGCTTTAAAAAAGCTCAAAACCGGACCAGGAAAGGCTCCTGATAGAAGCCTATGCAAAACACCGGATGGCTTCACAAGCCATCCGGTGGCCGGATCCGGCACTGCTGCCTGCGTTTAAAATCATGCAGGCAGCAGTTTTCGCAGCGTTTACCGGGACCGCACTGCGGTAACCGGATGGCTCAGGATGTGTAATCCTGAGCCATCCGGTAACTGCATAGCTTGCGGTTCCCGATCTGGCAAGTTAATAAAGAGTTAAAATAGCTGACCTAAATGACTTTTTGAGGTCTGTAGGGGGCTTAGACCCCCCTACAGACCGGCCGGCGACTTCTATAGTGTTCTTCTACAATTTCTCAATGGTCACAGGCTCTTCGGAGCCCGTGCATGTAAACCAAAGGGGCCCCCCCGTATCACTATACTGGGGTGCATAGACCCCTGTATTACAAATAAGCTGTATTGATGTCTAGTAACGGTTAAATGTGTACATTTGCATTGTAAGTATATACTTACAACATTCTTTCGTAGGCAGAGTGAAGGAAATCCATGGGCGGGGCTGTGTGCAGCAGCCTCCGCCCGCTCCTTCTTGATGCCCGCCCCCTCTGGCCGTAATCCAGTGTTTTGAGGGCGGGCACGTCGTTAACGGGGCGTGGCTAACCGCGGCACATAGTTAGCCACGCCCCTTTAACGACGTCCCCGCCCTCACAAGACTGGATTACGGCCAGAGGGGGCGGGCATCAAGAAGGAGCGGGCGGAGGCTTCTGCACACAGCCCCGCCCATGGAAATCAGTGAACTCTGCCTACGGAACATGTAAATATATACTTATCTTCCGATTGGGACAATTCTTGCTGTTTATAACTTAAATAAAGCAGTACTGTACTAGAGGGGTGTATGCACCCCTGTATAGTGATAGGGGGAGGGGGGATATTTGGATCACATGCACGGAGCTCAGATCAGCCCGTGCCATAGGTAAAATTGTAGAACACACTATAGAAGTGGCCCGCCCGGTCTGTAGGGGGGTCTAAGCCCCCCTACAGACCTCTAACAGTCATTTCGGTACTCAAATTAAATCTTTATTAACTTTGCCGATCGGGAACCGCAAGCTATGCGGTTACCGGATGGCTCAGGATTACACATCCTGAGCCATCCGGTGACCGCAGTGCGGTATTATGCACAAATTTTTTAGAAAAAATGTGTGGGACCGGCATTGCATTCACCGCATCCGGATCCGGATGCGGTGAATGCAATTTAGATTTCCAATGTGACCCTACCCATAGTCCAGGTTCACTCCACTGAGACAACAATTGTAGGCCTTTCCTGGCTGCCCACTCTCACTGTGCTGTTCTGCTTGCTTGCTTCCCCTGCAGCTTCGTGCTACTGGTACCAAGGCAGGCAACTGCGGGCCCTGCTGAACGACATCCTCACACGTCCTCTTGCCCCTCGATAGCCACTATGCCTGGGAGAGACCATGAATTTGGCCACTGCACGGGCACTTCAGTGGCCTCCGGTTTCTTTGCTTGGTCATAAAGTTCCACAACAAATTGGGGCACCCCAAGTGCAGCCTTTTTCTCTACCCAACCTGGAAGTCAGGTGTAGATTGGCGGTTCTCCAAACTGGGGGGGAGGTCGCAGCTGACCTACCCACTGTTCCCACTAGACCCCAGCCCTAGTGACGCCTAGAACCGCATCTTGTTTCCTCTCTCTTCTCTGCCTCTAAACTTCTGCCTCACTAACTTTCTGTACCCCCTAATTCTACTCCTTCCTCCAGCCAGCAGATGGAGTCTGCTCTCCCAAGGAGCCTCTTCTGCCCTGCATCTTCCTGGCTAGGAGTTAGAATGAGTGTTGGATGTGGTTTTGGTGTGTCTCAGTTTCGTGTTCCCATCTTACCTGAGAGCATGGCACCACACGTGTGGAGTAGATGCAGTACCGCTGTGGTGACCAAGACGCAGGGGGCGCTACATATAGAATTTTCAAAATCAGTGAGAAGAACAATAAAAAATTCTATATGTGAATATGTCAGCAATAAATTGTAATACATATGGATATATTGTGTAGTGATACTAATATTAATCTACTGTTTATACCATTGATTAAAAACAATTATATATGATCTGTGACCTTAATATTGGAATGGTATATATAGGCTGTTCTTTTTATAGATAATTGTATTGTGGTTTACCTGAAGAAGGAGCAGGTTAATGTTCTGAAATGTGTAATAAAGAATCACGTTCACAATTTAACCATTATTGAAGACTGTATCCTGACAGCGATGCATATGCACCATATTCTACTACCGGTTCATTTAATGTGAGTTATTTGGTGATCAACAAGTTTTGATTTCCGTACAAAACATTTCCCACATTCTGAACATGAAAAAGACTTCTCCCCTGTGTGAGTTCTCTGGTGAACAACAAGATGTGATTTCTGTACAAAACATTTCCCACATTCTGAACATGAAACACGCTTCTCCCCTGTGTGACTTTTCTTGTGTGTAATAAGATATGATTGACATGCGAAACATTTCCCACATTCTGAACAGAAAAAGGGCTTCTCCCCTGTGTGAGTTCTCTTGTGTATAGTAAGAATGCATTGCCGTACAAAACATTTCCCACATTCTGAGCATAAAAAAGGCTTCTCCCCTGTGTGAGTTCTCTTGTGTATAGTAAGATTGTTTTGCCGTACAAAACATTTCCCACATTCGGAGCATAAAAAAGGCTTCTCCCCTGTGTGAGCTCTCTTGTGTATAGCAAGATGGGATTGCTGTACAAAACATTTCCCACATTCTGAACATGAAAAAGGCTTCTCCCCAGTGTGAGTTCTCTGGTGAATAACAAGATGTGATTTATCTGCAAAACATTTCCCACATTCTGAACATGAAAATGGTTTCTCCCCTGTGTGAGCTCTCTGATGTCTAACAAGATTTGATTTATATGTAAAACATTTCCCACATTCTGAACATGAAAAAGTCTTCTCCTCTGTGTGAATTGTCTCTTGACTAACAAGGACCTGTTTAATAGGACCAGATGATAAATCTTTGCTGTGAAGGGACGGTGGGACATCTGGAGTAATGTCATTCACATCATTTGTATCCTGTGTTGTTTCAAGTCTATTTGACTTATAAATTGAAGATGTCAGTTGTTCTTCTGATTTCCTTGTAGAGACATCTGACAAGAATAAAGCAAATTACTAATTTTGAATAAATTATACCTGAAATGTATATTTTTGAAAATTTCTACTTAAAATGTACATAGAAATGGCAAGTTATATAGCAACAAGACAATGACAGTTCAGTCTAATAGAAGACCTCATAGCAGGAACCAGTAGATCACTCCTACTCCTTGCCAACAGCTGCTCCTTCATTCCAATCACGCCGCCCCCCTCTGCCCCTTCCCCTCCTTCGAGGCACACTCCATGCGTATCTTCTCCCCCTGCAACCTCCAACTGGCTGTTTTCTACCACCCCAAGGAGCCTCCTCCATCTTATTCGACTACTTCACAACCTGGCTTCTCCACCTCCTCTACTCCGACATCCCCACTATCATCATGGGTGACTTCATCATCCCCATCGACACCCCCACACACCGCTGCTTCTAGACTCCTATCTCTAGCCTCCTCCTTCGGCCTCTCCCAATGGACCTCCTCTGCCACACACGATGGTCACACTCTAGACCTCGTCTTCACCCGCCTCTGCTCCCTCACCGACCTTGCTAACTCACCCCTCCCCCTATCCGACCACAACCTGCTGACCTTCTCCTCCCTCTACCCCCTACCACGCTCCCCCCTCTCCAGAAACTCCCTCACCCCCGCAGAAACCTTAAACTCATCGAATTCCACGCACTCTCCTCCTCCCTCTCTCAGACTTGCTTCTTCTCAAGATGCTGATGCAGCTGCCATCCTCTATAACACTACAGCCCTCGACCAGGCTGCCCCGCTCTCATACAACACTACCTGCGCACACAGACAACCCTGGCTCTCCACCCTCACTAAAAAACTTCGACGGACGTCTAGGGCGGCTGAGAGGAGATGGAAGAAATCCCACTCCGCAGAGCACTTCACCTTGTACAAACAGTCCCTCATAGTCTTCAAGACTGCACTCACCGCTGCAAAGCAACACTACTTCTCTTCCCTAATAACCGCCCTGTCTCACAACTCCAAGCAACTTTTCAAAACTTTCAACTCTCCACTCCGTCTCCCTGCACCCCCTCCACGCCCCTCATCTCCGCCGATGACTTTGCCACCTTTTTCAAAGAGAAGATTGACAAAATCAGAAAAAGCTTCGATCCACAATCTCCTCGCCCCCCCCTCCATCGCCCAACCCCCTCGCCGAAATGTAGTTTCTCCCCCATACAGAGGATCATCTCTCCTCCCTTCTAGCATGATCACACCTCACCATTTGTGCCCTCGACCCACTCCCCTTTCTCATCTCATCCCTAACCTCACCACAGTCCTCATCCCTGCCCTGACCCATCTCTTCAACATATCACTTAAATCCTTCAACATGCACTAATCATACCCATCCTCAAAAAACCCTCCCGCAACCCTGCAACAGTATCCAACTATCACCCCATATCTCTCCTCCCCTTCACCTCAAAATTACTTTCCAACCCCACCACTCCACCGAAACAGCCCTAACCAAAGTCATTAACGACCTACTAACCCCAAGAGTAAGCGACACTAATCCGTCCTCCTCCTTCTCGACCTTTCTGCTGCCTTCGACACAGTCGAACACTTCCTCCTACTTCAAATTTTAAAATCTCTTGGCATCACTGACCTAGCCCTCCCCTGGATCTCCTCCTACTTAACGGACCGGACTTTCAGCGTCGCCCACTCCCACACCTCATACTCCCCTACCCCCTATCAGTTGGAGTTCCCCAAGGCTTGGTCTTGGGACCACTACTCTTCTCCGTTTACACCCTCGGCCTTAGGTCAACTCATTGAGTCTCACGGCCTCCAATACCACCTCTACGCCGATGACACCCACCTGTACCGCGGCCCCAACATCTCCTCCCTACTATCCAAAATTCCGCAATGCCTGTCCGCTATCTTATCCTTCTTTTCCGCTCGCTTCCTCAAGCTCAACATAGACAAGACTGAGTTCATCGTCTTACCCCCTAGTCACTCTCTCCCCCTTCCCGACCTATCCGTCATTGTCAATGACTGCATACTCTCACCCGTCCCCCATGCCAAGTGCCTCAGGGTAATCTGAACTCTTCCCTCTCCTTCAAGCCCCACATCCAAGCCCTCGCCACCGCCTGCCGACTCTAGCTCAAAAACATTACCCGAATCCTCTCTTTCCTTGACCAAGACACTGCTAAAACACTTGTCCACACCCTCATCATCTCCCGCCTCGACTACTGCAACCCCCTGCTACCTCCCTCGCACCTCTCCGCCACCATCCTCAATTCCGCTGCCCGACTCACTCACCTGTCTCCCTGCTACTCCTTGTCTCCTTTCTCTGCCGAGGTCTTCACTGGCACCCCACTTCCCAGAGATCCCGGTTCAAAACCCTAACCCTGACATACAAGTCCATACATAACCTGTCCCCTCCATACATCTCTCACCTGGTCTCCCGATACCTCCCCTCATGCAATCTGCGCTCTTCTCAAGAGCTCCTTCTCTTCTCTCCTCGCATTTCCTCCTCACACAACCGCATACAAGACTTCTCTCGTGCATCCGCCATACTTGGAACTCTCTCCCCCACCACATCAGACACTCCCCTACCCTGGGAACCTTGAAGAAAAACCTGAAGACCCACCTCTTCCTTCAAGCCTATAACCCACTCTGAGACCTAATCCACTGCACCATCTCACCCTCATCTCTCCCCTTCCCACTATCTCCCCACCCATCCCTATAGACTGTGAGTCCCTCATGGACAGGATTCTCTACCCTACTGTACCTGTATGATTCAATTGTCGTCATTTTACGTCTGCCCTTACACATGTATAGCGCCAGGGAATCTAATGGCGCTATATAAATATTTAATATTAATAATCATAGTGTTCAACTGCTTCTTCTTCTGCCTCCAAATATTGGAATAAGAAGCCACAAAAAAGTTATGGAGATGAAAATTATAACCATAAAACCTTCTACTCAACCCGCAAAAAACAAGAGCCAATTCAGGTCCATCATCTTGCAATGGAAAATTGAGGGTTTCCACATTATTAGTGGCTCAGTGTCCTGAAAAGTAACTCACCTTCCATAATCCAATCCAGCAAAATCAACTGCCCCTAAGTCATATCTACCCCTCTCTTCTGAGCCTTGTAGTGTGCCCAAACTACATATAGTATCTATGTATAGTATATCATAAAAGTGAGAATTCCCTGAAGAATTGAAAAAAAATTGTAGCTCTATAAAGGGACTAGGCCAGTGATGGCGAACCCTTCAGTGCCCAAACTGCAACCCAAAACCTAATTCTTTATTGTGATGTGCCAATGGGGCAATTTAACCTAAATTACTGACCCTCACCTTGTAGTTATGCGCTTCATCATGTCCCTTTCCTTGAAGTTATGTGCTCCATCCTGTCCCTCTCCTTGAGGTTATGTGATCTATGCTGACTCTCTCCTTGTAGTTATGTGCTCTGTCCTGACCCTCTCCTTGTAGTTATGTGCTCCGTCCTGACCTTCTCCTTGCAGTTATGTGCTCCATCTTAACCCTCTCCTTGCAGTTATGTCCCCATCTAGGCCCCCTTCTTGTAGTAATGTGCCTCATCCTTGTCACCTTGCAGTAGTGCCCAGTCTTGCAGTAATATCCCCATCCTGCCATCTTGTAGTAAAGCCCCATCCTTATCCCCTTGTAGTAATGCCCCATCCTGCCCCTTTCTAACAGTTATGTCTGCTTCCTGTTCACTCCTTGTAGTAATTCCCCATTCTGCCCTCTCCTTACAGAAATGCCCCATCATGTCCACATCTTGGAGTAATGCCCCATCATGTCCTCTCCATGTATTAATGCCCCATCATGGTAGTACTGCACCATCATGCCCCCTCCTGGTAGTGTTGTTCCATCATGCCCTCTCCTGGTACTATTGCCCCTTCATGCCCCCTCCTGGTACTATTGCCCCATCATGCCCCGTCCAGGTAGTATTGCCCCCATCATGCCCCCTCCAGTAGTATTTCCCCCATCACGCTCCTTCCTGAAGTATTGCCTGCATCATGCCCCCTCCTGTAGTATTGCCCGCATCATGCCCCCTCCTGTAGTATTGACAACCATGCCCCCTCTTGTAGTACTGCTCGCATCATGCCCCCTCCTATAGTATTGCCAATCATGCCCCCTCTTGTAGTATTGTCCCATCAAGCCCCCTCCTGTAATATTGCCTGCATCATGCTCTCTCCTGTAGTATTGCCCTATCATGTCCCCTCCATTAGTACTGCCCCCTCATGCTCCCTCCTGTAGTATTGCCCCATCATGCCCTCTCCATGTAGTAATGCCCCATCCTGGTAGTACTGCCACATCATGCCCCCTCCTGCTAGTATTGTTCCATCATGCCCCTTCCTGGTACTATTGCCCCTTCATGCCCCCTCCTAGTATTATTGCCCCCATCATGCCCCCCCACCAGGTAGTATTGCCCCATCATGCCCCCTCCTGTAGTATTGCCCCCATTATGCATACTCCTGTAATATTGCCCCCTCCTGTAGTATAGCCCCATCATGCCCCTTCCTGTAGTATTGCCCCCTTCTGTAGTATTGCCCCCTCCTGTAGTATTGCACCATCATGCCTCATATTGGTTGTGATTTATACCTTAAAAAAAAAGATCATACTCACCTACTGTAGAACTCCTGTTTCCACCGATGCTCTCTCCTCTCCTCACGTCTTGTCATCTCCCGCCGTTACATAACGCTGATCGCATCACATGACCGCGATTGCGCGATCGTGTCACATGACCGCGATCGCGTCTCCGCGGTCATGTGGCACTGGGCGGGCGGCCGGGGCTAGAAGAGAGTGTCAGCGGGCGTAGAAATGTCTCCTCTGATCCGACACGACAGCTTTGAACTGTCAGTGCCAGAGTGCCGGCATTTCAACACAGCAGTACAGAGGCGAGGCCGCGTGCCAGCGGAGACAGCTCTGCGTGCCCTCGGTTCGCCATCACTGGACTAGGCTATAAGATTGCCAACACCTTGAAACTGAGCTGCCGTACAGTGGCCAAAACCATACAGCAATTTAACAAGACAGGTTTCACTCTGCACAGGTCTCACCATAGTTGAGCAAAGAACTCGAGAGAACGTTCTCAGTGCTTTGCTGCAAATTACAGAGGTGGGGGGGTCCGGCTGTCAGTGCAAAGACCATCAGTGGCACACTGCATAACTTCGGTCTGCACGGCTGTCACCCCAGAAGGAAGAGGAAGTTTATTCTAAAGATGATGCATAAGAAAGCCTGCAAACAGTTCACTGCAGACAAGCAGACTAAGGACATCATTAACGGGAATCATGTCCTGTGGTCTGATGAGACCAAGATAAACATATTTGGTTCAGATGGTGTCAAGTATGAATTGGGGGCAACTAGGTGGGGAGTTGTATCAGCGCTGCTGACTCACTTTTGTTGCCCCCTCCGGGTAGGTCGCCACCAGAGGTACTGCACTCTCATGGTTAGAGCGTGTAGTGCCCCTGCTCACCAGGACTGTGATGGTGGAGCTGAGCCCAGTAGAAACACCATACTACATCACACTAGGCCCTGGGACAAGGGGAGGACCCTGAGGGAAGGCCTAGATCACAACAGTGGGACCGGGAAGTGACAGTTTACTAGAGTAGAGTAGAGTCGTAGGAGAAGAGGAGTAACAGCAACAGGAGAGCGCGGAACCAGTGTGGTGCCGACTCCCAGGGCTCTGAGCACAACCACGCTCGCCCAAGGAGGGAGAAGCTAGAAGGGTGGAAGGAGAGAAGAGCCCTTAGGGTGCGGACGAGGCACCGACCCCGTACTCCTGAATCCGAAGAAATGGAGGGCTTGGTGGAGTGCAAAGGGACCGGCCCTGCAGACGGTGCGGAAGCTGCAAGCCCAGGCCGAAACCGGAGGTTCCAGGCTTCTAACAGGAGCTGGGCCAAACACCAGACACATCTTGGGGAAAGTGGCCGAACTAGGGAGCAGTGCCCAGGAGGGATCCTAATGGTGTCCGGGACACAAATAAGCACACGTGGCCACCGGTACTTGAGCTCTGTGCTGCGGAGGCATTGAGAGCCTTAGGGGCAGAGCGCGACGACCCGCTCGCCTTAGATGAGAACTACCCCTTATAACGCTGGGAGAGAACCACCAGAGACTAACCACCTAGAGAGAGAAGGAACCAACCGAGGCTCAGTAACACCAAACCGGTCCTGCAGACACCACTGAACCAGAGCCTGGCAAGGGACGTACCCCTTGGCCATGTTTGAAACATCTAAGTAAAAGTAACGGAACCACAGCTATGGTGTGTGAGTGACTTTCCGGCCCCACTGGCCAGCTGAGAAACCGGGGTACTGAAGAGTTCCGATGACATCTGCCAAGGTATGAACTGAGTGCTGTATAAACCGCTGCCCTGAGGACTGCGCTCCGCCTGCGGGGAGCGACACCATCCAAGCTGCCGGTCATCATCCCCAGAGGTTCTGCAGAAGCTGTGGCCATCTTGGCCTCATACCGCAGGTGGCGTCACGAATACCCTTTTCCCCTAAGACTTTCCTTGTCATCTACCCCCTTTATTAAAATGACACCGCCAGGGTCACGGGAACGGGTCTCGGCCCCCATCTGTCTCCGTGAAAAGAACAGCGAAGTGAAGACGTGAGAACACTTTTGTGATTACTATATTTGGCATTGCTGAAGTGAAAGAACCCACTAAACATTTTACGGTGTGTGTCTCACTGAACACAATCTGGGCACTATGTGCTGGGTAATAAAATGGAATATTTAGGATGTTAACTCCCCACCATCCATCTCGTGCTAATTACTGGAAAGAGCCTGTGGAGTAACAATCCCTCCTCCTATAGAGGAATTCACCGGGGGTTATAATGTACAACATGGAGTCACTTTATGGGGTTTCTACTGCTTTGCAGCGCCGTAACTACCGGCATAGCAGACGTAGCAGTCGCTTTGGGGCCCGGCCCTTGTGGGGGGCCTGGACCCAGCGCCGCTACGCTGCTATCCGGTCAGCTACAGGCCCCCAGTGTGTATATACAGGTCCCCCACTCCTCCTCTGCTGCACACGTCACCTGTAAAGGAATACATCATACTTACTTATCTCTGCCGGCTGCCGCCGCTCTGCACCGCGCTCCGTCTTCATCCAGCTTCTTCCTGGTTGTGACGTCATTTCCTGCGCCCGGCGGTCACAACCAGGAAGAAGCTGGATGAAGACGGAGCGCGGTGCAGAGCGGCGGCAGCCGGCAGAGATAAGTAAGTATGATGTATTCCTTTACAGGTGACGTGTGCAGCAGAGGAGGAGTGGGGGGCCTGTATATACCCACCAGGGGCCTGTATACTACCACCAGGGGCTCTGAATACTACCACCACCAGGGGCCTGTATACTACCACCAGGGGCTCTGTATATACCACCAGGGCCTCTGTATACTACCACCACCAGGGGCTCTGTATACTACCACCACCAGGGGCTCTGTATACTACCACCACCAGGGGCCTGTATACTACCACCAGGGGCCTGTATACTACCACCAGGGGCTCTGTATACTACCACCACCAGGGGCTCTGTATATACCACCAGGGGCCTGTATACTACCACCAGGGGCTTGTATACTACCACCAGGGGCTCTGTATACTACCACCACCAGGGGCTCTGTATACTACCACCACCAGGGGCTCTATATACTACCACCACCAGGGGCCTGTATACTACCACCAGGGGCCTGTATACTACCACCAGGGGCTCTGTATACTACCACCACCAGGGGCTCTGTATACTACCACCACCAGGGGCTCTGTATACTACCACCACCAGGGGCTCTGTATACTACCACCACCAGGGGCTCTATATACTACCACCACCAGGGGCCTGTATACTACCACCAGGGGCCTGTATACTACCACCAGGGGCTCTGTATACTACCACCACCAGGGGCTCTGTATATACCACCAGGGGCCTGTATACTACCACCACCAGGGGCTCTGTATACTACCACCACCAGGGGCTCTGTATACTACCACCACCAGGGGCCTGTATACTACCACCAGGGGCTCTGTATACTACCACCAGGGGCCTGTATATACCACCACCAGGGGCTCTGTATACTACCACCAGGGGCCTGTATATACCACCACCAGGGGCTCTGTATACTACCACCAGGGGCCTGTATACTACCACCAGGGGCCTGTATACTACCACCAGGGGCTCTGTATATACCACCACCAGGGGCCTGTATACTACCACCAGGGGCTCTGTATATACCACCACCAGGGGCCTGTATACTACCACCAGGGGCCTGTATATACCACCACCAGGGGCTCTGTATACTACCACCAGGGGCCTGTATATACCACCACCAGGGGCTCTGTATACTACCACCAGGGGCTCTGTATATACCACCACCAGGAGCCCTGTATACTACCACCAGGGGCCTGTATAAACCACCACCAGGGGCTCTGTATAATACCACCAGGGGCCTGTATATACCACCACCAGGGGCTCTGTATACTACCACCAGGGGCTCTGTATATACCACCACCAGGGGCCTGTATATACCACCACCAGGGGCCCTGTATACCACCACCAGGGGCCTGTATATACCACCACCAGGGGCCCTGTATACCACCACTGGGGCCTGTATATACCACCACTGCGGAGGCTGCTGTAATACTGCTGGGGCCTGTATATACCACTGGAGAGGCTGCGGTATACCACTGGGGCTGCTGTATATACTGCTGGGGCCTGTAAGGGGGTGTGTCTTGAAGGGGCGTGTCATTTGGGGGGGGCGTGTCTTGGAGGGGCGTGTCATTGGGGGCGTGTCTTGGAGGGGCCCCGTTCAAAAGTTTGCTATGGGGCCCTGCCAGTTCTAGTTACGCCCCTGCTGCTTTGTTATTCTGTCACATTAAGGCTTCAGTAAATGGCGTCATCTCCTCTGAGATCTGCTCCTGTGACATTCACTTCTGTCATCAGTCACCACCTTATTCATTGTGCGGGGGCCACTGGTGATGGAGGAGAAGCTGTGGGCGGCTCAGTCTCTGTCCAGCCACTAAAAATAAGGTGGCTGGGATTAGGAATACCGTCCAGTCTGGTAGTATGGGTGTGTGTGCAGTCCAGCTGGAGTAATCAGTTCCCTGCTTCAGCCAAATAGAAAGCACCACACCTTACTAAAGCTCAAAGCATATTCCTGGAGGCTGCCAGATATAATCTTCTTCTTCCCTGGTTCAGTCCTGTGTACTCAGCTCTTGACTTCTGTATTTGATTCCTGTTGTGACCCCGGCCTGTTTACTGACTAGTCTTGCAACTTTTGATTTTGACTTTTTTCTGGATAAGGATAAGATTCTAAAATCTGCTAAAAAAAACATTATGAATCCTTGATATATATTGTACCAAATGTCTATACCTATATTCTGCTATATTTTATGGAATAAAATATATATATAATGTTATAGTAATTTCTGCCTGCCCTTTGATATAAACATATTGTGAAACCTTGATATACATATACACTGTATATACTAAGGATATCTGCACTATGTGTTACTTTATATCTTGCATGAACGAGCTAGAGCCAGATTATATAATGAACAAAGGAGCATCTCTCGATAACTTCTGGAATGTAAGGGGAGTGTTACAAGATTAATTAGAACTCTTATCTATGCAGATACCGGACACTGATTAGTTGAATGCTATAGAGACTACACCTTGATACCTCCCTTCTTTATACTGTGTAAAGCTGATGTTAAAAATAATAATAAAAGACATTTGTGCGTTTTCTCTGATCAAGAGAAGTCATACATCTGACATTGTCTGATATTATTACTTCGTGCATGCACTTGATTAAGTTAATTTGACAAAGGTTAAGCAAATAGTTAAGGTCCTTAGAATCCCACCCTAAAACTTCTGACCCGGCTACCTATTGTTGCCATTTCACACCACGAATCAGCAGCTGTGCCCCCAGTGTATGGGTCCCCATGTATGTCTAGACCCATGTATAGGGGTTAAAGGGTGAAGGGCAAGGCAATCGCTGGGATATGGAAAGCCTAGTAGAAAGTGCCAGGTCTGCTCGTGGTAGCCATCTTTTGAACTGTCAGGTGATTACATGATTGCAGCCACAGCCAGTGACTGAGAAGATCTGTGACTTCTTTGCGTTTAGTGGTCACTGCTCACCTGGGTGGTTATCTGTAGGAATCTCCTCTTTACTCCGCTCATCGCCCCTCACATATGTCTCTGTAGTATTAATATGGGGCAGATCATCATCACCCCTCACATATGTCTCTGTAGTATTAATATGGGGCAGATCATCATCACCCCTCACATATGTCTCTGTAGTATTAATATGGGGCAGATCATCATCACCCCTCACATATGTCTCTGTAGTATTAATATGGGGCAGATCATTATCACCCCTCACATATGTCTCTGTAGTATTAATATGGGGCAGATCATCATCACCCCTCACATATGTCTCTGTAGTATTAATATGGGGCAGATCATCATCACCCCTCACATATGTCTCTGTAGGATTAATATGGGGCAGATCATCATCACCCCTCACATAGGTCTCTGTAGTATTAATATGGGGCAGATCATCATCACCCCTCATATATGTCTCTGTAGTATTAATATGGGGCAGATCATCATCACCCCTCACATATGTCTCTGTAGTATTAATATGGGGCAGATCTTCACCCTGAAACAAAGATTGTAAAAGTCACAGACAGATGGAGAAGTCCCATCTATGATCAGCTGTAATCTGCCATCTCCACCGTTCTCATTACACAAGTATAAAACATAGAATACTGGAGGATAAAACAAGACTGAGCACAAGACCTTCACAGCCGTCTACACATCATAGGGAGATCTCATCACACCTTCTCTCCATCTACCTGATGATCCGGAGGAACATCGGGATCTTCTTGTTTACAGTCCTGTGGGAGAAGAGGACGGGGACATCTCTCTGGTGTTGTCCTCTTACTGGATAGACCTGGAGGAGACACATACAGGACTGAATTCATTCTTTCCATACAGATCATTATAGGCCGTGTGTATTTAGTCCTGTCTATTACCTGGTGATGTGAGGGGCGGCCGGGGAACCTCCATCATGACTATGTCCTTGTACAGATCTTTGTGTCCTTCTAAATACTCCCACTCCTCCATGGAGAAATAGACGGTGACGTCCTGACACCTTATAGGAACCTGACACATACAATGATACCATTGTCATCTTTCCCGATCCCTTCATAGCGTTACTGTATAATGTCCCAGCAGCAGCAGCAGCATTCCAGCAGTGTCACCTCTCCAGTCAGCAGCTCAATCATCTTGTAGGTGAGTTGTAGGATCTTCTGGTCATTGATGTCCTCATGTATCAGGGGGTGAGGTGGAGGCCCCGTGTTTGGGGCTCAGGGCTCTTCCCTCAGACACAGGGTCCTGACAGCACAGATCACTAGAGCTCTTCACTACTGTGTAATCCTGGTTATGGAGAGACACATTAATAAATCTCCAGTCTCCAGACATTTCCAGAGTCCTCACCTCTCCAGTTCTGTCATCTGTTATTCTGTCCATAGATAAGAATGATGTCATGTGACATTGTCATCACAATCTCTCACCTCTCCAGTAACAAGGAAGAGGATCTCTAGGGTGAGGTGGAAGATCCTCTCCGCCATCTTGTCCCTGTCCAGATCCATCCTTGATGGTCAATCAGGAGAATTCTCTTCTATAGAAGATCTGAGAGGATCCGATATTGTAGAGACCTGAATGGGGGGAGATGAATGCTCTGTGCTTACAGGACCTGTGATGATGTCACATGGAGGGGAGGATCTATGAGATCAGGGATCTGCTCAGTGATGTGGGATCCATATGAGGTGGTGATCTTCTCCTGTATGGGCTCCTGAGCTCCTCTATGGTCCATTATCCCCAGCGGTGGAGGCGGCGGTGGCTCCTCAGCACTGAGAGTGTTATCACACACACACGTCCTGACAGGATTGTCCTGGGATCAGTCACTTATTTACAGCTCAGGGAAGAAGATCCAAATGATGAGGAGGAAATGTCTGTGCTGATCTTGTATAGTCACCGCAATACCAGCTCTGCACTGCAATACTACTGAGGGACAGGAGATTCACTGCATCCTGGGATATATGTCTGGTATATCTGTCACCGTACTGGTACATATGTCCCCATCCTGGTATATCTGTCCCTAAACTGGTATATCTGTCACCGTACTGGTATATATGTCCCTATCCTGGTATATATGTCCCTATCCTCGTATATCTGTCACCATACTGGTATATATGTCCTCATCCTGGTATATATGTCGCTATCCTGGTGTATATGTCACCCATCCTGGTATATATGTCCCCATACTAGTATATATGTCCCCATCCTGGCATATATGTCCCATACTGGTATATATATGTCACCATCCTGGTATATATGTCCCCATACTGGTATATATGTCCCCATCCTGGAATATATGTCCCCATACTAGTATATCTGTCATCCATCCTGGTATATATGTTCCCATAGTGGTATATATGTCCCCATTCTGGTATATATGTCCCCATCCTGGTGTATATGTCCCCATACTGCTATATACAGTACGTCCCCATCCTGGTACATGTTTCCCATCCTGATATATATGTCACCCATCCTGATATATATGTCACCCATCCTGATATATATGACCCTATCCTGATATATCTATCCCCATCCTGGTATATATGTCCCCATCCTGGTAAATAGTCTATCACTGGAATTGAGAGAGAGGGGTAGAAGAGAAAGCAACGAAAGAAAGAGAGAAGAAAAATAGGTAGGGGGGGGGGGTAATGAAGAGGGAAGGGATAAACTTCAAATATATGGACCTCCAATCTCAGTTCCAAATCTGCCGACAGCGGTGTGTTCAACTAGAGATTTCCTGAGCCTAGACAATTTTTGTAGGTCTCTGTCTCTTGGAACTTAAAGAGGACCTGTCACCAAACCAGGCATGGTGATCTAATTACAGCACTGGATGCAGCATGTCTGCAGCATCCAGGCAAGGGGTCCCCCAGCACTTGAGTAGCCCTGTACCCCGAGATAATACACTTAGAAAACTTACATCCTGCAGCCATTAAGGAGCTGGCTAGGGGCAGGAGCCAAAGGGCAGATTCACACCCCCTGCTTGTTTAATCTGCCCACCACTGCCAAACATTCTCTCCCTCTTCAGCAGCATTAAATAGAGGGTTTTTTTTTTCTCTCCCAGAAATGTTTGTTTAGCCCGCCCCCTGAGGGGCGGGGCCAAATGGCAAGTTCTGAATAAAACAAACCCTACTGTTTAATGCTGCTGAAGAGGGAGAGAATGATTGGCAGCAGTGGGCAGATTAAACAAGCAGGGGGTGTGAATCTGCCCTTTGGCTCCTGCCCCTAGCCACCTCCTTAATGGCTGCAGCATGTAAGTTTTCTACGTGTATTATCTTGGGGTACAGGGCTGCTCAAGTGCTGGGGGACCCCTTGCCTGGATGCTGCAGACATGCTGCATCCAGTGCTGTAATTAGATCACCATGCCTGGTTTGGTGACAGGTCCTCTTTAAGCCAGCTAAACCACGTATCACGAAATCTGTGTAGGAGTCGTGGATTGCTGATGTCACGTCTTCCATGTGCATAAGGTCATTTACCTTCTGGATCCATGTTGCAATCGAGAGTCATGCCGTTGTCCTTCTACAAGAGTGGGATACATGCTCAAGCCGCCATCACCAAAAATCTCAATAGGGAATGCTTGTATCAGTTGATTGGGATCTCACAATGGTGAAGCATATACAGTTCAGGTCCCAGCTTTCCGCCATAGTTCGTAACCACACAAATGATCTCACTTACTTTGGACCAAAAAGGTCTGAGGCTATTGCATTCCCAAAAAATGTGTAGCCCCCCCCCGCCACTCCACGCCTCCAACACAACGGGTCAGTAGAAGGAAATATTTTATAGAAACGCAGGGGAATCCTGTACCATCGGGTAAGTAGTTTGTAGTTTGCTCCCTGAAATCTCGAACTAATTGATGTGGTATGTGCCAGTGTATAAATTCTGCTCCTCTGTTCCTAGGTCAATTCTACATTTAAATCTGCTTCCCAATGTAGTATATACTTTGGCATAGGTAGATGAGGGGGAGAGATCAAGAGGGCGTATGTCCTAGATAGGGCATGAAGTCTCCAAATTTTGATTTGTGCGCTCAGTCTGCCCAATAGACTGAGGATGGATGGCAGAAGAATAGGACAAGTTCACCCCTAATCGAGGTCGAAAGGTTTTCCAAAACTTGGAAACAAACTGTGAACCGCGATCGGAGACGACATCGTCGCGAACCCCATGAAGTCTCACGATCTCACAAACACCTGTGCTAGTGTCTTGGCATTAGGAAGTGCTGGTAGTGCCACAAATTGTACCATCTTGCTGAACCTATCAACCACTACCAAAACCATCGTCTTGCCTGCAGACACAGGGAGATCCATGATAAAATCCATAGACAGATGTGTCCATGGTCTATCAGGAATGGACATGGTAGGAGAGATCTAGATGGACGGGCATGCGAAACCTTAGCGCATGCGCAAACGCTACAAGCAGACACAAAGTTACGTCCTTCTGCAACCCTGTCCACCAAAAACGATGAGACAAAAGATCCAATGTTGCCCTACTGCCCAGATGACCTGCCAGTACAGAGTAATGATGCTCTTTAATTACCTTGAGGCGCAAATTAGGTGGTACAAAGAGTCTCCCTGATGAAGGAGCATAGCAGGCTCCGAAATGCGTTGGAAGGATCCAATAATCTTATAGAGTGAAATTTGTACTTGGAGTAGCTTGTGGCAGCGCGGACCGACAGCACATTGTCCCTAGAAATCCCTGAAGGGCAGGAGACTGGAGCATCCCCCCTGAACCTTCAACACCTCTCCCTCTAAATCCGGGTAAGGAGCCAAAATAACCACCCCCTCCTGTAAACTGTAAAATAGGAACGGGATTCTCTCGATTACTACCACCCTGGGAATTACGTGATAATGCATCTGCCTTCACATTCTCAACCCTCGGACGGTAGGTGATGGTGAAAATCTTGTAAAAAACAAGGACCATCTCACCTGCCTGGGGTTGAGAAGCTTGGCGGATTCAAGGTAAGATATAAGTTCTTATGGTCAGTGATAACAGTGATGGGATGGACAGCCCCCTCCAACAAATGACACCATTCCTCGAAAGCCAACTTAATAGCCAAAATGTCTCTATTGCCGACATTATAATTTCTTTCAGCCGACGATAATTTTTGGGAGAAAAAGGCTCATGGCAACCATTTACCGGGGGACGGCCCTTGTGACAACACTGCCCCCACCTCCACCTCAGATGCATCCACCTCAACAATAAAGGTCTGAGAAAGATCAGGTTGACAGAGGATAGGTGTGGTAGCAAAGCATCTCTTCAGGGAGGAGAAAGCCTGCTGAGCGGAGTCTGACCACTTGGAAAAATCTGACCCCTTTTTTGTCATGTCCGTGAGAGATTTCACAATTACAGAATAATTCTTAATGAAGAAATTGGTAAACCCAAAAAAAGTTGCAATGCTCTCAGGTTTTCCGGACGATCCTGGGTCAAGCACTGCCCAGACTTTCTCTAAATCCATCCGAAAACCCAAAGGTGACAACAGGTACCCAAGAAATTGACCCTACTGAGCGGCAAAAACACATTTCTCCAGTTTAGCATACAGTTTGTTGTCCCTTAAAATATGTAGCACCTGTTTAACATGAGACCAATCATTTCATGTGCGGGCACCCTCACCGAACACATTTCTGAATGGGTAGAGGGTGTTCTCAAACCCCTGGTAAAAGAAACACCCAGCTACATTCAGGACACAACTGACCTATTGAATAAACTATCAGCAATAGGTCCCCTACCAGAAGGAACCATCCTCGCCACCATGGATGTGGAATCTCAGTACAGAAACATCCCACACCAGGATGGATTAAATGCTGCAAAACCTTCCTGGAGAACACAGGGACTGATGGTGACTTTGTGGTGGAGCTTGCAAAATTCATCCTCACGCACAATTACTTCACATTTGACGACAACATATATTTACAGGAGACTGGAACAGCAATGGGGAGCAAAATGGCACCACAATATGCAAATCTTTTCATGGTCAAGCCTGAAGGTGACTTTTTATCCTCTCGTCCTATCAGGCCTCTGGCCTACTACCGTTATATCGATGACATTTTAATCATCTGGACGGAGTCTGAGCAACAGCTGAAGACGTTCCATGAACACTTTAATCAGTTTCACCCCACCATCAACTTAACACTCAGCTACTCCTGCACTGAACTCAGCTTTCTGGACACCATCATTAAGCTACAGAACAATGAAATAGAGACATCACAGTACCGGAAACCAATTGACCGCCCAACATATCTCCGATGGGACAGTTTTCATCCAAAACACATAAAAACTATTGTGTACAGCCAGGAAATCAGATACAACCGGATATGTTCCACAGATATGTACCCTACAGATAGAGACAATCACCTTGAGGAACCTCAGAAAGACCTTTTTGAACCAGGGCTACGATCCAAGAGCAATCGAGAACCAGATTACAAGAGCCACCAGAATATCAAGGAATCATCTCCTACATTACAAAACTAGAGAAGAAAACAACAGAGTTCCTCTTGTAGTCACCTACAATCCAAGTCTGGAGGTGCTAAGAGGAGCCGCACGGAAAGTGCAACCACTCCTACAAAAAGATGCCAGACTAAAATTAATATTTCCAGACCCCCCCACTCGTGTTTTAGACGACCTCCGAATCTAAAAAACATCATTGTCAGAAGCGCCCTGTCCTCTCCAGCAACAACAGGAACCTTTCCCTGCAACCAGAACAGGTGCTAAACCTCCATCTATAGTGACAATGGACAAGATAAGGATTCCTGGGACAGATCAGGACTACAAGATCCCAGGTAACTTCAGTTGCATCACAAGCAATGTGGTGTATTTAATCATATGTACCAAATGTCCAGCAGGTGGCATGTACATAGGGGAGACCGGATGGTATCACTGGATCCTTATCTCTCAACACCGATGCTCCATCTCCTGCAACCCTGACACGGGGGCGATTGTGGCATCTGCGACCAGCAGGGTTGCAGGAGATGGAGCATCGGAACTATTTAATTTTGTGTTATACATGTGGCTAGGTACTCGTAGGTGTGAGGACCCGTGACGGGGGCTACGAGCTTACGCTATTTTGGTCCAAAATATCAAACTAACTCCTCACTGTCATCTATGGTGTTATATTGCATTTTTTTATCCATCTGCAGTCTACAGCTGAGTCCTCTAGGGGGCGTCAGTCAGTTGTGTTGCATATTTTGTTGTAGAACGGCCCACCTTGTCTAACAGCTGGGCGTCATTTATAGGCTGCTTTCTGACACTATGCTCCACTTCTGGAGTGGCTGCCGCCCTGACGTGATCTCATGTCCAGTGATACCACCTGTCTCCTCCTTGTGGCATGGATGGTCGCAGATGCCACAATCGCCCCCGTGTCAGGGTTGCAGGAGATGGAGCATCGGTGTTGAGAGATATGGATTGCCTCTGAAGTGGCTGATAGTATCCTGCTAAATGCAATGATATTTGTAAGTGACCAAATTCGGTGAGTTTTTTCTATAACTTTTATATGGGCAATTGCCATTCTAGTGTCATCTTGTTACTAAGTTCATTATCTCTGTAAATACTTTGTTTCTTATATGATTGCTTATATGTTGTAGATCCACCCTGACGACAATCGTAAAAGATTGAAACAATCGTCGATTGTAAACAATAAAGGATCTTTTTTGCATCAAGTGACAAGTGACTCACTCTACCTTTTTGGTGTGCCAGGGTTACACGTACAAAAATATGCTTATTTTTACCCTTGAGCACACTCTTTGGTGTGCTCTACCATACTCTCTATAACACTATGATTAAACCGACTGCCGCGTTTTGACCGCTGCGGTGCGGGTTGCCGGCATTACGCTCCTCCTCCACATGTTCGTTTCATGCTGCGGAGTCGAAAGCGGTTCCCATGGGGTGACGGCAGGGAGGAGCCGCCCCGCACCCGACGCACATGGTAAGTACAGGGCAGCAGTGGGCTCCCAGTGGCCACCCGCGGGATCACTTAGGTCTGGAGGAGCTGCATCCAACACTCAGCTCCTCCAGACCGTGAGCACATACCCTGTGAAAAACAGATACACATGGATGCACCCTAGTACTGTCCAATTTTTTTTATGGACCCATAAGGTACCGTCACACGCGGCAATATTGCTAACAATTTTATTGGAAATTTGCTGGTTGCAGTGAAATCATGGACACATTGTTCTATTTTGTTGCCGTGTACAAATGGAACAATGTGTCCATGATTTCACTGCAACCAGCAAATTTCCAATAAAATTGTTAGCAATATTGCCGCGTGTGACGGTACCTATAGACTTGTATTGATGAGTTTAATTTGAGACTTGAATCATTATCAGACATTTCTCTGAGATTTTGTGCAGTGTGAAGCCAGCCTTAGCGGAACCTGCTGACCTTATACACATGATGCCAGATTACATATATTTTTGTTTCCTGCACAATAAATTTATAACATTTTGGGTGCGTTCATATCGGTGTATATAAAATCTCCTAGTCTCTCAGCCAGGGAACGTAGGAGAGTGGGATGCATTTTTTCCTCACCTACCATCCGTATGTCATGTGAGTGCTGTGCGAGTGTGCTTTTTTTTTCTTGCAAGTGTGTGTTTTTTTCTCAATGAGATAAAGGATGCACACTTGCACAGCACTCGCATGACATACGGATGCTAGATGGGGAAAAAAATGCACAACACTCTCCTACTTTTTGTGAGAAACTAGGTGATTTTATATACACAGATGTGAATGCAGCCTTATGGTAGCGTTACACACAAGGATATCGTTAATGATATCCTTAGAAAAGTCACGTGTCTGAAATCGTACGAACGCTATGTATATATCGTTCATGTGTCGTCACACACAAGGATATCGTTAACGATGTTAACTTTGGCACCTCTCCAAAGTCAGACAGAAAATGTTTTGTCCGATGTCCAAAAAGCAGAGCAATGGCGGTACAATAATGTGACAGCGCTGTGACAGCAGCACTGGCACATTACTGTATGCAAAAGTCATTAATGAACTTTTATTATAAAATGCAGTTATTTAGCTTACATGTAAAACCGCTCCTGCAGCTCTGTGGTACCTGTCGGCACAGTGCTGAAGGAGCGCCTATTGACCCGGTGTTTAAGGGGTTAATGTTATTGTGCTACATGGCCCCAGAGTGGCCACATTCCCCTGGAGCCATGTAGCCCAAAACATTGGCAGCGCAGGGGTTAAATCATGTATAGCGCAGGGGTTAAATCATGCATTTAGCAGAAGCCGCACTATGTCGGCTCTGCTACATTCATTCATTAAAAACTGTCGGGTATGAAGCCGGTGTTTCATGGGTTAATGATACTGAGCTACATGGCCCCAGAGATTGGCCACACTCCCCTGGAGCCATGTAGCCCAAAACATTGGCACCTCAGGGGTTAAAGCAGCCACTTTGCAGAAGCCGCACTATGTCGGCTCTGCTATAATCCTGCATTAAAAGCCGGCGGCTCCTGTCAATTGACAGTGCACCGTGAAAGTTTACTAAAGAGCTTCCTGAATAGGGAGCTGTCCAGGGTACTAAGGCTGAATGCGTTCAGCACCCGTCGCTCTCCAAGGTGCTGAGCACGTTACCACTAATAGCTATGTGCGGCACACATTGAAACTCCGGTGCGCTGCCATAGCTATTAGTGGTAAAGCGCTCAGCACCTTGTAGAGCGACGGGTGCTGAACGCATTAAGCGTTAGTACCCTGGACAGCTCCCTATTCATGCCAAGATGATATTGTAAAAAAAAGAAATTTTCTGATAAAAATTATTTTAAAAGAACTTATAAAATAAAAAAGGAACATTATAATCACAATTGTCTTTTTGAACCAACATATATATATATTGATTCTGATTCTCACCGATCAATAATCCATTTCTTCCCACTATTTAGAGGGTTCATGCGAGAATTTAGATGGAAGGAACCCAGAGGATGTTATTGAAGGTACCGGTACACGCTTCAATGTCGTTAGGACATCTCCAACGTTCTCGGGTGCGCGCAGTCGTTTAGGACATCGCTGGTGAGATGTCACACGTACAGATATTGTGCACGATGCACCAGCGATGTTGCGCGCAGAGATCGTTCACACAACCCAGCGATTGATCTGTGTTCATTGTGGTGAATGGGCAAAGTCGTTATCCACATCGTTATCGCGGTGTCACACTGAACGATGCAGCAGGTTGGCTGATTGCAGATCTTCAGATTTGTTCTTAAATCTGCGATCAGGAATCCAACGAATTACCGTAGTCTTATCTCGGTGTCAGACGCAATGACGCACTAACGATGTCATTTGAGCGACTCCAAACCCGTGACGTTTCAGCGATATTGCTCATTATATCTTTGCGTGTAACGGTACCTTTATAGCCATGTCAGGAGATGTAAAGAAATAAACATCCACCCACAGGGTCTTGAACTCAAATTCATGTGTGCGGGTGATACTATCCACAGAGGACCTATACTGGCAAGACGTGCTGCCCAGGGCTCACATCCTGCTACCACGGGGGACCCATAATTCCAGAAGATTGATCAGAAGAAAGAAGAACCTGCTCGTAGGTTTATTTCACAGAAACAAGTGACAACAAACAGAAGGGACATTACACATCGGGAACCGGGAATTAGACACTACAACTTGTGTAAAGGCATTACTATTATCTCTGTGTAATGAGCTGGAGGAACAAGATGAGGAAAGGAAAGACCGGAGGAGGAAAACGATTTGTTACATGGTGTGCTGAACTGATCACTAATATATGAGTGTTATCATGGCTAAGCGGTTAATTAACGAAAGAGAAGGTTTTGTTGAAAAGCAGATTGATAGAATTAATATTGAACATGTATTAGATCTTATATTTCCATTAATGAAAGAATGTATACAGAATATATACTTATATTAGTTATTAAGATGATTAAATCATAGTATTCTCAAAATTAATGAGGAAGGCAATAAAAAAATTGAATGTGAATATATGAACAATAAATTCTATATATAGAATGTAAACTTATAGAATATACTTATAATAATTATTGTCATGATAAAATCATCATGTTCTGTGATGTATATATTACAGCCACAAGGGCCGGGGTACTCTGTAGGCAGGCAGGCAGTCTGTTAGGGTATGACGTGGCGATTGCCCATCTCGGAGGTCCTGACCGGACAAATTAAGGGGTTAATATTTACAAGGGGAGTTTATTGAGTTTTTTGTGACGCCATCTGTGGTTTCTGGTCAGGGATGACCAATGCTGATTGTAATAGACCCCGGGGGATAGATGTTGTAGCAGCTTTGGTGTAGCACTCCCCACAGACAGAGCGGGCCCCTGGGATGTAAAACGGTGGGTTAGTGGATGATGGTAGTTGCAGTTGTAGCAGGGGTAACAGAGGGTGCGGGAAAAGACCGACAGACACCAGGGTTGCGGTTCTTATCAGGCTCTTTACTTGCCGTTGGTGCAAAGTCAACCTAGCCAGGGTGCTGGGTCCTTCCAAATTACAGATAGTCCAGGTTCACTCAACTGAGACAACAATTGTAGGCCTTTCCTGGCTGCCCACTCTCACTGCACTGTTCTGCTTGCTTGCCTCCCCTGTGTGTCTTCGTGCTAGTGGTACCAAGGCAGGCAACTGCAGGCCCTGCTGAATGACAGCCTCACACGTCCTCTTGACCCTCTATAGCAGGGGTGGGGAACGTCCGGACCCCGGGCCAGATCCGGCCCGCCATGTTACCTGATCCGGCCCACGGCCATGTTGCTCATTTTGTGACGCAGGCCCTTTAAATCCTCAGAAGTGCGCGCCAAAATTGTGTCCAACGTGCAACATTGCCAGTGTGTGAGAAGTTCTGTGTGGCAGAAGCTGCTGTGCTCTCCAGCTCCCTGCTAAAGCATCTGCCGATTGCAATCAGCTTCTGCCGACATCTTAAGTGCACAATCCCTTCCACCACCAAGAGTTCAGTAAACATAAAGGTGTCAAAATAAATAAATAAAAGCATTTGTTCTGTGCTACTTGATGATCTCCTGGCCGTGCAGGGATGAGGAGTGTCAGTAGCAAAAAGAATCTGCATCCAGCAGCAGCACAGCCAAGGGAGGGAGATACAAAACATGTTAAAGGGGTTGTCCGGGTTTATTTTTTATTTCATATTTATATCTAGGCTGCAAAATGTTGACAATCTGCAATATACATGTTGTCAACATTTTGCAGGGTTTCCTAGATATAAACACATTTACTGATGGCAGAGAGTGTCCAGGGGGTGTGATTGTGCAGGCTGGTCGTTTACACCTACTGTAGCACAATCACACCCCCTCCCCTATACCTAGTATGGCCAGCCACCCCCAGGCCATACATGCCCGCCCCCTCCCCACTGTACTCTATTGAATGCCACCACTCCCAGGGATCCTACTGGCCGCCCCAGCCCCTAAATCACCACCCACCCTCTGCAAAACAGCGGTCCCCAGTGCACTGATACAAGGTGCCGAAACCGCTGCTGTGAAAGCGATTCCGGCACACTGTCAGTGCAGCAGGGGACCCGCTGCATATGTGTGCTGCTCTCACCCTCCATGTGCTGCTCTCACCCAGCCGGTCCCGGTCCGCCCAGTCCCGGTCCGACATGGTCCCGGTCCGCCCAGTCTCGGTCCGCCCGGTCCCGGTGTTGTACAGCCGAGCTCCACACTGCAGCCGTATCTGTGGCGCTGTGTGTGTGGAGCGGTGCCCGTCCTGATCTCCCCAGACCTCCAGTACCATAGAGCTGGTGGAGCGGTATAGAGAGGACCGCTCCACAGCCTCTGCTCTATGGTACTGGAGGTCTGGGGAGATCAGGACGGGCACCGCTCCACACACACAGCGCCACAGATACGGCTGCAGTGTGGAGCTCGGCTGTACAACACCGGGACCGGGCGGACAGAGACTGGGCGGACCGGGACCATGTCGGACCGGGACTGGGCGGACCGGGACCGGCTGGGTGAGAGCAGCACATGGAGGGTGAGAGCAGCACACATATGCAGCGGGTCCCCTGCTGCACTGACAGTGTGCCGGAATCGCTTTCACAGCAGCGGTTTCGGCACCTTGTATCAGTGCACTGGGGACCGCTGTTTTGCAGAGGGTGGGTGGTGATTTAGGGGCTGGGGCGGCCAGTAGGATCCCTGGGAGTGGTGGCATTCAATAGAGTACAGTGGGGAGGGGGCGGGCATGTATGGCCTGGGGGTGGCTGGCCATACTAGGTATAGGGGAGGGGGTGTGATTGTGCTACAGTAGGTGTAAACGACCAGCCTGCACAATCACACCCCCTGGACACTCTCTGCCATCAGTAAATGTGTTATATCTAGGAAACCCTGCAAAATGTTGACAACATGTATATTGCAGATTGTCAACATTTTGCAGCCTAGATATAAATATGAAATAAAAAATAAACCCGGACAACCCCTTTAAGCCATGTTAAAATCATATATGTCCATATTGATTTTTAACTGCCTTCTTTTGGATGTGTTGCTGGATGCAGCTCCTTTTTGCTCAGGCCCCGTGTATCCATGTGTCATACGCCTCAGGCTCCGTGGACCCGTGTGTCATACGCCTCAGGCTCCATGTTCCCGTGTGTCGTACGCCTCTGACACCATGTACCCGTGTGTCATAAGACACTGGCCCCGTGTACCCTTTGAGTCATACGCCTCTGGCCCCGTGTACCTGTATGTCATAAACCTCTGTCCCCGTGTACCATTTGTTTCGTATGCCTCTGGCCCCGGGTACCCATGTGTCGTACGCCTCTGGCCCCGTGTAACTTTGTGTCGTACGCCTCTGGCCCAGTGTACCCATGTGTTGTATGCCTCTGGCCGCGTGTACCCGTGTGTCATACGTCTCAGGCTCCGTGTACCGTACTCCTCAGGTTCCATGTGCCATTCACCTGAGACTTCATGTACCCATGTATCATACACCTCAGGCCCTGTGTATCCATATGCTATATGCCTCAGGCACGGTGTATCCATGTGTTGTATGCCTCTGGCACCATGTACCTGTGTACCATATGCCTCTGGCTGAGTGTACCCAAGTGCCGTACGCCTCAGGCTCATTGTACCCATGTGCTATATACCTTTGCCCCCGTATACCCATGTGTCGTGTACCTCAGGCTCTGTGTACCCATGTGCTATATACTTCTGGCCCTATGTACCCATGTGCCGTGTACCTCAAGCTCTGTGTACCCATGTGCCGTGTACCTCAAGCTCTGTGTACCCATGTGCCATATACCTCAGGCTCCGTGTACCCATGTGCTACTAAACTTGCTCCAACGCCGCCCTTGTGGCTGAAACTGAATTGTTGCCTGGAGGATTCAATTTTATTTCTTCCCGCCAGCGGGATTCAATCTGCAAGTGCAGGGCCAGTTTTTACACGCTATTAACCTGCAGATTAACCCTATATCTACTTTAACCAAATATAGCAGGTAATTTTAAGTTGATAATTTTGCGGCCCCCGAAGGATTGTAGTAATTTCCAAATGGCCCTCGGCAGAAAAAAGGTTCCCCACCCCCGCTCTATAGCCACTGTGCCCAGGAGAGACCATAGATTTGACCACTGCACGGGCACTTCAGTGGCCTCCAGTTTCTTGACTTGGTCATAAAGTTCCACCACAAATTGGGGTACCCCTCGTGCAGCCTGTTCCTCTACATGACCTGGAAGTCAGGTGTAGAATCGGGGTTCTCCAAACTGGGGGGGGTGCGGCTGACCTACCGACTGGTCCCGCTAGACCCCATCCCTAGTGACGCCTAGAACCGCATCTTGCTTCCTCTGTCCCCATCTTACCTGAGAGCATGGCACCACACCTGTGGAGTAGATGCAGTACCACTGTGGTGACCAAGACGCAGGGGGCGCTACATATAGAATTTTCTAAATTAGTGAGAAGAACAATAAAAAATTATATATGTGAATATGTCAGCAATAAATTGTAATACATATGGATATATTGTGTAGTGATACTAATATTAATCTACTGTGTATACCATTGGTTAAAAACAGTTATATATGATCTGTGACCTTAATATTGGAATGGTATATATAGGCTGTTTTTTATATGTAACTTTATTGTGGTCTATCTGAAGAAGGAGCAGGTTAATGCTCTGAAATCTGTAATAAAGAATCACATTCACAATTTAACCATTATTGAAGACTGTTCCCTGACAGCGAGGCATATGCACCATATTCTACTACCGGTTCATATCATGTGAGTTCTTTGGTGAATAGCAAGTTTTGAATTCCGTACAAAGCATTTCCCACATTCTGAACATGAAAAAGGCTTCTCCCCTGTGTGAGTTCTCTGGTGAATAACAAGTTGTGATTTATCTCTAAAACATTTTCCACATTCTGAACATGAAACACGATTCTCCCCTGTGTGACTTCTCTTGTGTGTAATAAGATATGATTGATATGTGAAACATTTCCCACATTCTGAACAGGAATAAGGCTTCTCCCCTGTGTGACTTCTCTTGTGTATAGCAAGAAGGGATTGCCGTATAAAACATTTCCCACATTCTGAGCATAAAAAAGGCTTCTCACCTGTGTGAGTTCTCTTGTGTATAGTAAGATTGTATTGCCGTACAAAACATTTCCCACATTCGGAGCATAAAAAAGGCTTCTCCCCTGTGTGAGCTCTCTTGTGTATAGCAAGATGGGATTGCTGTACAAAACATTTCCCACATTCTGAACATGAAAAAGGCTTCTCCCCAGTGTGAGTTCTCTGGTGAATAACAAGATGTGATTTATCTGCAAAACATTTCCCACATTCTGAACATGAAAATGGCTTCTCCCCTGTGTGAGCTCTCTGATGTCTAACAAGATTTGATTTATATGTAAAACATTTCCCACATTCTGAACATGAAAAAGTCTTCTCCTCTGTGTGAATTGTCTCTTGACTAACAAGGACCTGTTTAATAGGATCAGATGATAAATCTTTGCTGTGAAGGGACGATGGGACATCTGGAGTAATGTCATTCACATCATTTGTATCCTGTGTTGTTTCAAGTCTATTTGACTTATAAATTGAAGATGTCAGTTGTTCTTCTGATTTCCTTGTAGAGACATCTGACAAGAATAAAGCAAATTACTAATTTTGAATAAATTATACCTGAAATGTATATTTTTGAAAATTTCTACTTAAAATTAACATAGAAATGGCAAGTTATATAGCAACAAGACAATGACAGTTCAGTCTAATAGAAGACCTTATAGCAGGAACCAGTAGATCACTCCAACTCCTTGCCAACAGCTGCTCCTTCATTCCAATCACGCCGCCCCCCTCTGCCCCTTCCCCTCCTTCGAGGCACACTCCATGCGTATCTTCTCCCCCTGCAACCTCCAACTGGCTGTTGTCTACCGGCCCCAGGATCATACTCCATCTTCTTCGACCACTTCACAACCTGGCTTCTCCACCTCCTCTCCTCCGACATCCCCACCATCATCATGGGTGACTTAATCATCCCCATCGACACCCCGCACACCGCTGCTTCTAGACTCCTATCTCTAGCCTCCTCCTTCGGCCTCTCCCAATGGACCTCCTCTGCCACACACGATGGTCACACACTAGACCTCGTCTTCAACCGCCTCTGCTCCCTCACCGACCTCGCTAACTCACCCCTCCCCCTATCCGACCACAACCTGCTGACCTTCTCCTCCCTCTCCCCCCCACCACACTCCCCCCTCTCCAGAAACTCCCTCACCCCCCGCAGAAAACTTAAACTCATCGAATTCCACACACTCTCCTCCTCCCTCTCTCAGACTTGGCTTCTTCTCAAGATTCTGATGCAGCTGCCATCCTCTATAACACAACAGCCCTCGACCAGGCTGCCCCGCTCTCATACAACACTACCTGCGCACACAGACAACCCTGGCTCTCCACTCTCACTAAAAAACTTCGACGGACGTCTAGGACGGCTGAGAGGAGATGGAAGAAATCCCACTCCGCAGAGCACTTCACCTTGTACAAACAGTCCCTCATTGTCTTCAAGACTGCACTCGCCGCTGCAAAGCAACACTACTTCTCTTCCTTAATAACCGCCCTGTCTCACAACTCCAAGCAACTTTTCAAAACTTTCAACTCTCCACTCCGTCTCCCTGCACCCCCTCCCTCGCCCCTCATCTCCGCTGATGACTTTGCCACCTTTTTCAAAGAGAAGATCGACAAAATCAGACAAAGCTTTGATCCAATATCCCCTCGCTCCCCCCTCCATTGCCCAACCCCCCCTCGCCCAAATGTAGTTTCTCCCCCATAGCAGAGGATCACCTCGCCTCCCTTCTAGCACGATCACACCTTACCACTTGTGCCCTTGACCCACTCCCCTCCCATCTCATCCCTAACTTCACCACAGTCTTCATCCCTGCCCTGACCCATCTCTTCAACATATTACTTAAATCCTTCAAACATACCCTAATCATACCCATCCTCAAAAAACCCTCCCTCAACCCTGCAACAGTCTCCAACTATCGCCCCATATCTCTCCTCCCCTTCGCCTCAAAATTACTTGAACAACATGTCTATTCCGAGCTGTCCTCCCACCTCTCCTCCTGCTCCCTCTTTGACCACCTACAATCCAATTTCCAACCCCACCACTCCACCGAAACAGCCCTAACCAAAGTCATTAAAAACCTACTAACCGCCAAGAGTAAGCGACACTAGTCCTCCTCCTTCTCGACCTTTCTGCCGCCTTCGACACAGTCGACCACTCCCTCCTACTTCAAATTTTAGAATCTCTTGGCATCACTGACCCAGCGTCACTTTCAGCGTCACCCACTTCCACACCTCATACTCGCCCTACCCCCTATCTGTTGGAGTTCCCCAAGGCTTGGTCTTGGGACCACTACTCTTCTCCGTTTACACCCTCGGCCTAGGCCACCAACTCATTGAGTCCCACGGCCTCCAATACCACCTCTACACCGATGACACCCAGCTCTACCTGTCCGGCCCCAACATCTCCTCCCTATTATCCAAAATTCTGCAATGCCTGTCCGCTATCTTATCTTTCTTTTCCGCTCGCTTCCTCAAGCTCAACATGGACAAGACTGAGTTCATCATCTTACCCCCGAGTCACTCTCCCCCTCTTCCCGACCTATCTGTCACTGTCAATGACTGCACACTCTCACCCGTCCCCCATGCCAAGTGCCTCGGGGTAAAACTCTTCCCTTTCTTTCAAGCCCCACATCCAAGCCCTCGCCACCGCCTGCTGACTCCAGCTCAAATACATTACCTGAATCCACTCTTTCCTTGACCAAGACACTGCTAAAACACTTGTCCATGCCCTCATCATCTCCCGCCTCGACTACTGCAACCCCCTGCTCACCGGCCTCCCTGCTACCTCCTTTGCACCTCTCCCCACCATCCTCAATTCCGCTGCCCGACTCACCCACCAGTCTCCCTGCTACTCCCCTGTCTCCTTTCTCTGCCTAGGTCTTCACTGGCACCCCACTTCCCAGAGATCCCGGTTCAAAACCCTAACCCTGACACACAAGTCCATACATAACCTGTCCCCTCCATACATCTCTGACCTGGTCTCCCGATACCTCCCCTCATGCAATCTGCGCTCTTCTCAAGAACTCCTTCTCTTCTCTCCTCGCATTTCCTCCTCACACAACCGCATACAAGACTTCTCTCGTGCATCCGCCATACTTTGGAACTCTCTCCCCCACCACATCAGGCACTCCCCTACCCTGGGAACCTTTAAGAAAAACCTGAAGACCCACCTCTTCCTTCAAGCCTATAACCCACACTGAGATCAAATTCACTGCACCATCTCACCCTCACCTCTCCCCTTCCTACTATCTCCCCACCCATCCCCTATAGACTGTGAGCCCTCATGGACAGGATCCTCTGCCCTACTGTACCTGTATGACTCAATTGTCGGCATTTTACGTCTGCCCTTACACATGTATAGCGCCATAGAAACTAATGGCGCTATATAAATATTTAATATTAATAATCATAGTGTACAACTGCTTCTTCATTCTGCCTCACAAATATTGGAATAAGAAATCACAAAAAAGTTATGAAGATGAAAATTATAACCATAAAAACTTCTATTCAACCCGCAAAAAACAAGACCCAATTCAGGTCCATCATCTTGCAATGGAAAATTGAAGGGTTTCCACATTATTAGTGGCTCAGTGTCCTGAAAAGCAACTCACCTTCCATAATCCAATCCAGCAAAATCAATTGCCCCCAAGTCATATCTCCCCCTCTCTTTTGAGCCTTGTAGTGTGCCCAAACTACGTATAGTATCTATGTACAGTATATCACAAAAGTGAGAATTCTCTGAAGAATTGAAAAAAAATTGTAGCTCTATATAAAGGGACTAGGCCAGTGATGGCGAACCTTTCAGTGCCCAAACTGCAACCCAAAACCTAATTCTTTATTGCGATGTGCCAATGGGGCAAATTACCCTAAATTACTGACCCTCTCCTTGAAGTTATGTGCTTCGTCCTGACCTTCTCCTTGCAGTTATGTCCCCATCTAGGCCCCCTTCTTGTAGTAATGTGCCTCATCCTTGTCACCTTGCAGTAGTGCCCAGTCTTGCAGTAATGTCCCCATCCTGCCATCTTGTAGTAAAGCCCCATCCTTGTCCCCTTGTACTAATGCCCCATCCTGCCCCTTCCTAGCAGTTATGTCTGCTTCCTGTCTACTCCTTGTAGTAATTCTCCATCCTGCCCCCTCCTTACAGAACTGCCCCATCATGTCCACATCTTGGAGTAATGCCCCATCATGCCCTCTCCATGTATTAATGCCCCATCAAGGTAGTACTGCCCCATCATGCCCCCTCCTGGTAGTGTTGTTCCATCATGCCCTCTCTTGGTACTATTGCCCCTTCATGCCCCCTCCTGGTACTATTGCCCCCATCATGCCCCCTCCAGTAGTATTTCCCCCATCATGCCCCTTCCTGTAGTACTGCCTGCATCATGCCCCCTCTTGTAGTATTGCTCGCATCATGCCCCCTCCTGTAGTATTGCCAATCATGCCCCAAATTGTAGTTTTGCCCCATCAAGTCCCCTCCTGTAGTATTGCCTGCATCATGCCCTCTCCAGTAGTATTGCCCCATCATGCCCCCTCTATTAGTACTGCCCCCTCATGCTCCCTCCTGTAGTATTGCCCCATCATGCCCTCTCCATGTAGGAATGCCCCGTCCTGGTAGTACTGCCGCATCATGCCCCCTCCTGCTAGTATTGTTCCATCATGCCCCTTCCTGGTACTATTGCCCCTTCATGCCCCCTCCTAGTATTATTGCCCCATCATGCCCTCTCCAGGTAATATTGCCCCCATCATGCCCCCTCCTGTAGTATTGCCCCCATCATGCACACTCCTGTAGTATTGCTCCCTCCTGTAGTATTGCCCCATCATGCCCCTTCCTGTAGTATTGCCCCCTCCTGTAGTATTGCCCCATCATGCCCCATATTGGTTGTGATTTATACCTTAAAAAAAAAAGATCATACTCACCTACTGTAGAACTCCTGCTTCCACCGCTGCTCTCTCCTCTCCTCACGTCTTGTCATCTCTCGCGGTTACATAACGCCGATCGCGTCATATGACCGCGATTGCGCGATCGCGTCACATGACCGCGATCGCGTCACCGCAGTCACGTGGCGCTGGGCGGGCGGCCGCGGCTAGAAGAGAGTGTCGGAGGGTGGAGAAATGTCTCCTCTGATCCGACACAACAGCTTTGAACTGCCGGTGCCAGAGTGCCGTCATTTACAACGCAGCAGTAGAGGCGAGGCCGCGATCCAGCGGAGACAGCTCTGCGTGCCCTCTCTGCGTGCCATAGCTTCGCCATCACTGGACTAGGCAATAAGATTGCCAACACCTTGAAACTGAGCTGCCGTACGGTGGCCAAAACCATACAGCAATTTAACAAGACAGGTTTCACTATGCACAGGTCTCACCATAGTTGAGCAAAGAACTCGAGAGAACGTGCTCAGTGCTTTGCTGCAAATTACAGAGGTGGGGGGTCCGGCTGTCAGTGCAAAGACCATCAGTGGCACACTGCATAACATTGGTCTGCACGGCTGTCACCCCAGAAGGAAGAGGAAGTTTATTCTAAAGATGATGCATAAGAAAGCCTGCAAACAGTTCACTGAAGACAAGCAGACTAAGGACATCATTAACTGGAACCATCTCCTGTGGTCTGATGAGACCAAGATAAACATATTTGGTTCAGATGGTGTCAAGTATGTATTGGGGGCAACTAGGTGGGGAGTTGTATCAGCGCTGTTGACTCACTTTTGTTGCCCCCTCCGGGTAGGTCGCCACCAGAGGTACTGCACTCTCATGGTTAGAGAGTGTAGTGCCCCTGCTCACCAGGACTGTGATGGTGGAGCTGAGCCCAGTAGAAACACCATACTACATCACACTAGGCCCTAGGACAAGGAGAGGACCCTGAGGGAAGGCCTAGATCACAACAGTGGGACCGGGAAGTGATAGTTTACTAGAATAGAGTAGAGTCATAGGAGAAGAGGAGTAACAGCAACAGGAGAGCGCGGAACCAGTGTGGTGCCAGCTCCCAGGGCTCTGAGCACAACCACGCTCGCCCCGGGAGAGAGAAGCTAGAAGGGTGGAAGGAGAGAAGAGCCCTCAGGGTGCGGACGAGGCACCGACCCCCGTACTCCTGAATCCGAAGAAATGGAGGGCTTGGTGGAGTGCAAAGGGACCGGCCCTGCAGACGGTGCGTAAGCTGCAAGCCCAGGCCGAAACCGGAGGTTCCAGGCTTCTAACAGGAGCTGGGCCAAACACCCGACACATCTTGGGGAAAGTGGCCGAACTAGGGAGCAGTGCCAGGGAGGAATCCTAATGGTGTCCGGGACGCAAATAAGCACACGTGGCCACCGGTACTTGAGCTCTGTGCTGCGGAGGCATTGAGAGCCTGAGGGGCAGAGCGCGACGATTCACTCGCCTTAGATGAGAACTACCCCTTATCACGCTGGGAGAGAACCACCAGAGACTAACCACCTAGAGAGAGAAGGAACCAACCGAGGCTCAGTAACACCAAACCGGTCCTGCAGACACCACTGAACCAGAGCCTGGCAAGGGTCGTACCCCTCGGCCATGTTTGAAACATCTAAGTAAAAGTAATGGAACCACAGCTATGGTGTGTGAGTGACTTTCTTAAGCGGTGACAACCGGCCCCACTGGCCAGCTGAGAAACCGGGGTACTGAAGAGTTCCGATGACATCTGTCAAGGTATGAACTGAGTGCTGTATAAACCGCTGCCCTGAGGACTGCGCTCCGCCTGCGGGGAGCGACACCATCCAAGCTGCCGGTCATCATCCCCAGAGGTTCTGCAGCAGCGGTGGCCATCTTGGCCTCATACCGCAGGTGGAATCACGAATACCCTTTTCCCTAAGACTTTCCTTGTCATCTACCCCCTTTATTAAAATGACACCGCCAGGGTCACGGGAACGGGTCTCGGCCCCCGTCTGTCTCCGTGAAAAGAACAGCGAAGTGAAGACGTGAGAACACTTTTGTGATTACTATATTTGGCATTGCCGAAGTGAAAGAAACCACTTAACATGTTACAGTGTGTCTCTCCTGAGCACAATCTGGGCACTGTGTGTTGTGTAATAAAATGGAATATTTAGGATGTTAACTCCCCACCATCCACCCCGTGCTAATTTCTGGAAAGAGCCTGTGGAGTAACAATCCCTCCTCCTATAGAGGAATTCACCGGGGGTTATAATATACAACATGGAGTCACTTTATGGGGTATCCATTGCTTTTTTATTCTGTCACATTAAGGCTTCAGTAAATGGCGTCATCTCCTCTGAGATCTGCTCCTGTGACATTCACTTCTGTCATCAGTCACCACCTTATTCATTGTGCGGGGGCCACTGGTGATGGAGGAGAAGCTGTGGGCGGCTCAGTCTCTGTCCAGCCACTAAAAATAAGGTGGCTGGGATTAGTAATACCGTCCAATCAAGCAGTATGGGGGTGTGCAGTCCAGCTGGAGTAATCAGTTCCCTGCTTCAGCCAATTAGAAAGCACCACACCTTACTAAAGCTCAAAGCATATTCCTGGAGGCTGCCAGATATAATCTTGTTCTTCCCTGGTTCAGTCCTGTGTACTCAGCTCTCGGCTTCTGTATTTGATTCCTGTTATGACCCCGGCCTGTTTACTGACTAGTCTTGCAGCTATTGATTTTGACTTTTTTCTGGATAAGGATAAGATTCTAAAATCTGCTAAAAAAAACATTATGAATCCTTGATATATATTGTACCAAATGTCTATACCTATATTCTGCTATATTTTATGGAATAAAATATATATATAATGTTATAGTAATTTATGCCTGCCCTTTGATGTAAACATATTGTGAAACCTTGATATACATATACACTATATATACCAAGGATATCTGCACTATGTGTTACTTTATATCTTGCATGAACGAGCTAGAGCCAGATTATATAATGAACAAAGGAGCATCTCTCGATAACTTCTGGAATGTAAGGGGAGTGTTACAAGATTAATTAGAACTCTTATCTATGCAGATACCGGACACTGATTAGTTGAATGCAATAGAGACTACACCTTGATACCTCCCTTCTTTATGCTGTGTAAAGCTGATGTTAAAAATAATAATAAAAGACATTTGTGCGTTTTCTCTGATCAAGAGAAGTCATACATCTGACATTGTCTGATATTATTACTTCGTGCATGCACTTAAGTTAATTTGACAAAGGTTAAGCAAATAGTCGAGGTCCTTAGAATCCCACCCTAAAACTTCTGACCCGGCTACCTATTGTTGCCATTTCACACCACGAATCAGCAGCTGTGCCCCCAGTGTATGGGTCTCCATGTATGTCTAGATCCATGTATAGGGGTTAAAGGGTGAAGGGCAAGGCAATCGCTGGGATATATAAATCAGAGTAGATAGTGCCAGCTCTGCTCGTGGTAGTCATCTTTTGAACTGTCAGGTGATAACATGATTGCAGCCACAGCCAGTGACTGAGAAGATCTGTGACTTCTTTGCGTTTAGTGGTCACTACTCACCTGGGTGGTTATCTGTAAGAATCTCCTCTTTACACCGCTCATCAGCCCTCACATATGTCTCTGTAGTATTAATATGGGTCAGATCTTCACCCTGAAACAAAGATTGTAAAAGTCACAGACAGATGGAGAAGTCCCATCTATGATCAGCTGTAATCTGCCATCTCCACCGTTCTCATTACACAAGTATAAAACATAGAATACTGGAGGATAAAACAAGACTGAGCACAAGACCTTCACAGCCGTCTACACATCATAGGGAGATCTCATCACACCTTCTCTCCATCTACCTGATGATCCGGAGGAACATCGGGATCTTCTTGTTTACAGTCCTGTGGGAGAAGAGGACGGGGACATCTCTCTGGTGTTGTCCTCTTACTGGATAGACCTGGAGGAGACACAGGACTGAATTCATTCTTTACATACAGATTATTATAGGCCTTGTGTATTTAGTCCTGTCTATTACCTGGTGATGTGAGGGGCGGCCGGGGAACCTCCATCATGACTATGTCCTTGTACAGATCTTTGTGTCCTTCTAAATACTCCCACTCCTCCATGGAGAAATAGACGGTGACGTCCTGACACCTTATAGGAACCTGACACATACAATGATACCATTGTCATCTTTCCCCGATCCCTTCATAGCGTTACTGTATAATGTCCCAGCAGCAGCAGCAGCATTCCCAGCAGTGTCACCTCTCCAGTCAGCAGCTCAATCATCTTGTAGGTGAGTTCTAGGATCTTCTGGTCATTGATGTCCTCATGTATCAGGGGGTGAGGTGGAGGCCCCGTGATTGGGCTCAGGGCTCTTCCCTCAGACACAGGGTCCTGACAGCACAGATCACTAGAGCTCTTCACTACTGTGTAATCCTGGTTATGGAGAGACACATTAATAAATCTCCAGTCTCCAGACATTTCCAGAGTCCTCACCTCTCCAGTTCTGTCATCTGTTATTCTGTCCATAGATAAGAATGATGTCATGTGACATTGTCATCACAATCTCTCACCTCTCCAGTAACAAGGAAGAGGATCTCTAGGGTGAGGTGGAAGATCCTCTCCGCCATCTTGTCCCTGTCCAGATCCATCCTTGATGGTCAATCAGGAGAATTCTCTTGTATAGAAGATCTGAGAGGATCCGAGATTGTAGAGACCTGAATGGGGGAAGATGAAATGCTCTGTGCTTACAGGACCTGTGATGATGTCACATGGAGGGGAGGATCTATGAGATCAGGGATCTGCTCAGTGATGTGGGATCCATATGAGGTGGTGATCTTCTCCTGTATGGGCTCCTGAGCTCCTCTATGGTCCATTATCCCCAGCGGTGGAGGCGGCGGTGGCTCCTCAGCACTGAGTGTTATCACACACACACACGTCCTGACAGGATTGTCCTGGATCCAAATGATCAGGAGGAAAGGTCTGTGCTGATCTTGTATAGTCACCGCACTGCAATTCTACTGAGGGACAAGAGATTCACTGCATCATGGGATATATGTCCCTATACTAGTATATCTGTCACCATACTGGTATATATGTCCTCATCCTGGTATATACAGTGCCTACAAGTAGTATTCGACCCCTGCAGATTTAGCTGGTTGACACATACGGAATTAACTTGGCATTGTGACATTTGGACTGTAGATCAGCCTGGAAGTGGGAAATGCAGTGCCACAAAAAAAATTTTTTTTTTTTCTTTTTTAAAGCGTTAAAAGTGAATTCAGAGGGTCATTTATTATTCAACCCCTCAAACCACCAGAATTCTGTTTGGTCCCCCTAAAGTATTAAGAAGTAGTTCAGGCACAAATAACAATGAGCTTCACATGTGTGGATTAATTATCTCTTTTGCCAGCCTTTTCTGACTATTTAAGACCCTCCCCAAACTTGTGAACAGCACTTATACATGGTCAACATGGGAAAGACAAAGGAGCATTCCAAGGCCATCAGAGACAAGATCGTGGAGGGTCACAAGGCTGGCAAGGGGTACAAAACCCTTTCCAAGGAGTTGGGCCTACCTGTCTCCACTGTTGGGAGCATCATCCGGAAGTGGAAGGCTTATTGAACTACTGTTAGCCTTCCACGGCCTGCACAGCCTTTGAAAGTTTCCTCCCGTGCCGAGGCCAGGCTTGTCCGAAGAGTCAAGGCTAACCCAAGGACAACAAGGAAGGAGCTTCGGGAAGATCTCATGGCAGTGGGGACATTGGTTTCAGTCAATACCATAAGTAACGTACTCCACCGCAATGGTCTCCGTTCCAGACGAGCCCGTAAGGTTCCTTTACTTTCAAAGCGTCATGTCAAGGCTCGTCTACAGTTTGCTCATGATCACTTGGAGGACTCTGAGACAGACTGGTTCAAGGTTCTATGGTCTGATGAGACCAAGATCGAGATCTTTGGTGCCAACCACACACGTGACATTTGGAGACTGGATGGCACTGCATACGAACCCAAGATTACCATCCCTACAGTCAAGCATGGTGGTGGCAGCATCATGCTGCGGGGATGTTTCTCAGCCAAGGGGCCTGGCCATCTGGTCCGCATCCATGGGAAGATGGATAGCACGGCCTACCTGGAGATTTTGGCCAAGAACCTCCGCTCCTCCATCAAGGATCTTAAGATGGGTCGTAATTTCATCTTCCAACAAGACAACGACCCAAAGCACACAGCCAAGAAAACCAAGGCCTGGTTCAAGAGGGAAAAAATCAAGGTGATGGAGTGGCCTAGTCAGTCTCCTGACCTTAACCCAATTGAAAACTTGTGGAAGGAGCTCAAGATTAAAGTCCACATGAGACACCCAAAGAACCTAGATAACTTGGAGAAGATCTGCATGGAGGAGTGGGCCAAGATAACTCCAGAGACCTGTGCCGGCCTGATCAGGTCTTATAAAAGACGATTATTAGCTGTAATTGCAAACAAGGGTTATTCCACAAAATATTAAACCTAGGGGTTGAATAATAATTGACCCACACTTTTATGTTTAAAATTTATTAAAATTCAACTGAGCAACATAACTTTTTGGTTTGTAAGATTTATGCTTCTGTTAATAAATCCTACTCTCGTTTGCAGTTTGAAGGCTCTAACTTATTGGCATCTTATCAAATCAGCTAAATCTGCAGGGGGTTGAATACTACTTGTAGGCACTGTATGTCCCTATCCTGATATATATGTCCCCATACTGGTATATATGTCCCTATCCTCGTATATCTGTCACCATACTGGTATATATGTCCTCATTCTGGTATATGTGTCGCTATCCTGGTGTATATGTCACCCATCCTGGTATATATGTCCCCATACTAGTATATATGTCCCCATCCTGGCGTATATGTCCCCATACTGGTATATATATGTCACCATCCTGGTATATATGTCCCCATACTGGTATATATGTCCCCATCCTGGAATATATGTCCCCATACTGGTATATATGTCCCCATACTAGTATATCTGTCATCCATCCTGGTTTATATGTCCCCATACTGGTATATACTGTATGTCACCCATCCTGATATATATGTTCCCATCCTGATATATATGACCCTATCCTGGTATATCTATCCCCATCCTGGTATATATGTCCCCATCCTGGTAAATAGTCTATCGCTGAAATTGAGAGAGAGGGGTAGAAGAGAAAGCAAGGAAAGAAATCGAGAAGAAAAATAGGGGGGGGGGTAATGAAGAGGGAAGGGACAAACTTCAAATATAGGGACCTTCAATCTCAGTTCCAAATCTGCCAACAGCGGTGTGTTCAACTAGAGATTTCCTGAGCCTAGACAATTTTTGTAGGTCTCTGTCTCTTGGAACTTAAAGAGGACCTGTCACCAAACCAGGCATGGTGATCTAATTACAGCACTGGATGCAGCATGTCTGCAGCATCCAGTCAAGGGGTCCCCCAGCACTTGAGTAGCCCTGTACCCCGAGATAATACACTTAGAAAACTTACATGCTGCAGCCATTAAGGAGGTGGCTAGGGGCAGGAGCCAAAGGGCACAGGGAGACACATGATAAAATCCATAGACAGATGTGTCCATGGTCTATCAGGAATGGACATGGTAGGAGAGATCTAGATGGACGGGCATGCGAAACCTTAGCGCATGCGCAAACGCTACAAGCAGACACAAAGTTACGTCCTTCTGCAACCCTGTCCACCAAAAACGATGAGACAAAAGATCCAATGTTGCCCTGCTGCCCGGATGACCTGCCAGTACAATGATGTTCTTTAATTACCTTGAGGCGCAAATTAAGTGGTACAAAGAGTCTCCCTGATACACTCCCTGATGAAGGAGCATGTAATACAAAAAACACAAAGATTTGCGCCAAACTGCTTTCAATAATTTGTGGGGTCGGTCAACGATCCCCTCCACTCACCTTCTACTGTTGTGCCTGTCCGCACAACTGGAGTAAGGGTTTATAGTTCTCCCAGCTGGGCTCTCCTTGTTAAGCTCCGAGCGGCATGATGGAATGTACACGTATTCCTCGTGGATCTCGTAGCACACACGTGACAGCTCAGGGGGAGTGGTGGTGTGACGTCTGCCAGGTCCTGAAGTCCAAAGCTGCTGTGTATCACACTTCCCGACAGGGAAGAAATTTGCAGCTCCAGATAAACCAAAGTGATATTGTAAGCGCTAAAGTGATTCACTTGAAAAAGGCGCAATTGGCGCTGAAACGCGTTGTGGCTAAAGGGATCCATTTGCTGAACCATTAAAGCTGAGAGGTAATATTTAATTGAGCCGTGTCCTGTTATTGTACCTTAGCGCTTACAATATCACTTTGGTTTATCTGGAGCTGATGAAGGAGCATAGCAGGCTCCGAAATGCGTTGGAAGGATCCAATAATCTTATAGAGTGAAATTTGTACTTGGAGTAGCTTGTGGCAGCGCGGACCGACAGCACATTGTCCCTGAAAATCTCTGAAGGGCAGGAGACAGGAGCATCCCCCTGAACCTTCAACAACTCTCCCTCTAAATCCGGGTAAGGAGCCAAAATAACCACCCCCTCTTGTAAACTGTAAAATAGGAACGGGATTCTCTCGATTACTACCACCCTGGGAATTACGTGATAACTAGTGATGAGCGAGCACTAAAATGCTCGGGTGCTCGGTGCTCTGGCCGAGCATCTCAAGATACTCTTGTACTCGGCCAGAGCACCGAGCCCAATGTAAGTCAATGAGTGACAGGCTCCGCCCACAGACTTCCGGTTATAAAACGAGTAATTACGGAAAAGGGCGGGAGGGTGGGCTTTTTCAAATCGCCGCAGAATATAACACCTTGCTGTGGCCCCCAGAGGGATCCTAACAATTAATCTGCTCCCTGTATGGTGCCAGCTCACTGTGTGCACTGAAGGGAGCTGTGTACATGTATCAGATCGCTATTTATTACCGAGCGGTCCGAGCATCTCGGCAGTACTCGGTGCTCGCCGAGCACCCCGAGTACCGAGATACTCGTGCGAGTACCGAGTAGCGCCTAGCATACTCGCTCATCACTAGTGATAACGCATCTGGATGTGGAATCTCTGTACAGAAACATCCCACACCAGAATGGATTAAATGCTGCAAAACCTTCCTGGAAAACACAGGGATTGATGCCGACTCTGTGGTGAAGCTTATAAAATTCATCCTCATGCACAACTACTTCACATTTGACGACAACGTATATTTACAGGAGACTGGCACAGCAATGGGAAGCAAAATGGCACCACAGTATGCAAATCTTTTCATGGCCAAGCTTGAAGGTGACTTTTCATCCTCTTGCCCTATCAGGCCTCTGGCCTACTACCGTTATATTGATGATATTTTAATCATCTGGACGGAGTCTGAGCAACAGCTGAAGACGTTCCATGAACACTTCAATCAGTTTCATCCCATCATCAACTTAACACTCAACTACTCCTGCACTGAAATCAGCTTTCTGGACACCATCATTAAGCTACAGAACAATGAAATAGAGACATCCTTGTACCGGAAACCAATTGACCACCCAACATGTCTCCGATGGGCCAGTTTTCATCCAAAACACATAAAAACTCTATTGCGTACAGTCAGGCCATCAGATACAATCGGATATGTTCCAACCCTACAGATAGAGACAATCACCTTGAGGTCCTCAGAAGGACCTTTTTGAACCAGGGCTACCATCCAAGAGCAATCGAGAACCAGATTACAAGAGCCGCCAGAATATTAAGCAATCATCTCCTACATTACAAAACTAGAGGAGAAAACAACAGAGTTCCTCTCGTAGTCACCTACAATCCAAGTCTGGAGGAGCTAAGAGGAGCCGCACGGAAACTGCAACCACTCCTACAAAAAGATGCCCGACTAAAATTAATATTTCCAGACCCCCCCACTCGTGTTTTAGACAACCTCCGAATCTAAAAAACATCATTGTCAGAAGTGCCCTGTCCTCTCCAGCAGCAACAGGAATCTTTCCCTGCAACTAGAACAGGTGCAAAACCTAATGATAACCAACAAGATAAGGATTCCTGGAACAGATCAGGACTACAAGATCCCAGGTAACTTAAGTTGCATCACAAGCAATGTGGTGTACTTAATCATATGTACCAAATGTCCAACAGGTGGCACGTACATAGGGGAGACTGGGCAAAAATTCAGATCAAGAATGAATTCTCATTGCCACTCAATAAAAGAAAAGAGTATGGATCTACCTGTAGCAAAACATTTTTCCAGCCCAGACCACAGTGAAACCGATATGAATCTGCTCATCTTAAAAAGCAACTTCAAATCTCAGAGAGAGAGAAGAATTTGGGAATAACAAACTGATAACGACTTTTGACACATTCAAAACAGGATTAAATGTATCACATGGATTCATGTAAATTCAGGTAAATGAATGCAATAGGTTATGTATTCTGTTGCACCATTTTTTCACAACTCACTTTGTGCACATATTCATATAGGAGTTGCAGGCCAGCCTATTGATGCATTACTGATTACTAAGCCTACTGGCTGTCTATCCTGATACAACACCACAAGGTGATTGATTAACCTAATTTGGTTATTTACATTATAACTGGTTTCCACATATTATGTTGTCCCTACTGCGTTAATTTCTTTTATTCTAGTATTCTCTAGAATTAACTAGTAAAGGATTGGGCTCCTACCCGTCAACTTTTGATCAGAACTTCCAGAGTCAGGTATATTACTCATCACTTGGTATCTTGCAAATGGGGATATAGGTACCACACTGACTATATCTTTTACGTTTAACAATAGTTGCATCGCACGTTCGGACACATCTGTGCACTCTCAGCACAACCGCGCTCTGCCATCCTCTAGTTTAAAAGGTATTAACCAGCTTATTACCTTTCCCATTTACTCTGGTGCACTGTTGCTCCACCTTTTATATGGGCAATTGCCATTCTAGTATCATCTTGTTACTAAGTTCATTGTCTTTGTAAATACTTTGTTTCTTATATGATTGCTCATATGTTGTAGATCCACCCTGACGACAATCGTAAAAGATTGAAACGATCGTCGGTTGTAAACAATAAAGGATCTTTTTTGCATCAGACAAGTGACTCACTCTACCATTTGGGTGTGCCAGGGTTACACGTACAAAAATATGCTTATTTTTACCCTTGAGCACCCTCTTTGGTGTGCTCTACCATACTCTCTATAACACTATGCTTAAACCGACCGCAGCGTTTTGACAGCTGCGGTGCGGGTTGCCGGCATTCCGCTCCTCCTCCACATGTTCGTTTCATGCTGCGGAGTCGAAAGAGGTTCCCATGCTGCCTGCATGACTGCAGGGAGGAGCCGCCCCGCACCCGTTGCACATGGTAAGTACAGGGCAGCAGTGGGCTCCCTTTGGCCACCCGCGGGATCACTTAGGTCTGGAGGAGCCGCATCCAACACTCAGCTCCTCCAGACCGTGAGCACATACCCTCAGTTTCTGAAAAACAGATACACATGGATGCACCCTAGTACTGTCCAATTTTTTTTATGGACCCATAAGGTCACACGTGGCAATATTGCTAACAATTTTATTGGAAATTTGCTGGTTGCAGTGAAATCATGGACACATTGTTCTATTTTGTTGCTGTGTACAGATGGAACAATGTGTCCATGATTTCACTGCAACCAGTAAATTTCCAATAAAATTGTTAGCAATATTGCCGCGTGTGACGGTACCTATAGACTTTTATTTATGAGTTTAATTTGAGACTTGAATCATTATCAGATATTTCTCTGAGACATAGGAGAGTGTCATGGATTTTTTTCCTCACCTACCATCCGTATGTCATGTGAGTGCAGTGCAGTGTGTGTTTTTCTCAATGAGATAAAAGGTGCACACTTGCACAGCACTCGCATGACATACGGATGCTAGGTGAGGAAAAAAATGCATGACACTCTCCTATTTTTTGTGAAAAACTAGGTGATTTTATATACACAGATGTGAATGCAGCCTTATGGTAGCGTTACACACAAGGATATCGTTAACGATATCCTTAGAAAAGTCACGTGTCTGAGATCGTATGAACGATATGTATATATCGTTCATGTGTCGTCACACACAAGGATATCGTTAACGATGTTAACTTTGGCACCTCTCCAAAGTCGGACAGAAAATGTTCTGTCCGATATCCAAAAAGCAGAGCAATGGCGGTACAATAATGTGCCAGCGCAGTGACAGCAGCACTGGCACATTACTGTATGCAAAAGTCATTAATTAACTTTTATTATAAAATGCAGTTATTTAGCTTACATGTAAAGCCGCTCCTGCAGCTCTGTGGTACCTCTCAGCACAGTGCTGAAGGAGCGGCTATTGACCCGGTGTTTAAGGGGTTAATTTTATTGTGCTACATGGCCCCAGAGTGGCCACATTCCCCTGGAGCCGTGTAGCCCAAAGCATTGGCAGCGCAGGGGTTAAATCATGTATTTAGCAGAAGCTGCACTATGTCGGCTCTGCTAGATTCATTCATTAAAAACTGTCGGGTATGAAGCTGGTGTTTAATGGGTTAATGATACTGAGCTACATGGCCCCAGAGATTGGCCACTAACCGCTGGAGCCATGTAGCCCAAAAAATTGGCACCTCAGGCGTTAAAGCAGCCACTTTGCAGAAGCCGCACTATGTCGACTCTGCTAGATTCATTCATTAAAAAACGTCGGGTATGAAGCCGGTGTTTAATGGGTTAATGATACTGAGCTACATGGCCCCAGAGACTGGCCACACTCCCTTGGAGCCATGTAGCCCAAAACATTGGCACCTCAGGGGTTAAAGCAGCCACTTTGCAGAAGCAGCACTATGTCGGCTCTGCTATAATCCTGCATTAAAAGCCGGCGGCTCCTGTAATTTGACAGTGCGCCGTGAAAGTTTACTAAACAGCTTCCTGAATAGGGAGCTGTCCAGGGTACTAACGGTGAATGCATTCAGCACCCGTCGCTCTCCAAGGTGCTGAGCACGTTACCACTAATAGCTATGTGCGGCACACATTGAAACTCCGGTGCGCTGCCCATAGCTATTGGTGGTAAAGCGCTCAGCACCTTGTAGAGCGACGGGTGCTGAACGCATTCAACGTTAGTACCCTGGACAGCTCCCTATTCATACCAAGATGATATTGTAAAAAGAAGAAATATTCTGATAAAAATGATTTAAAAAGAACTTATAAAATAAAAAAGGAACATTATAATCACAATTGTCTGTTTGAACCAACATATATATATTGATTCTGATTCTCACCGAGCAATAATCCATTTCTTCCCACTATTTAGAGGGATCATGCGAGAATTTAGATGGAAGGAACCCAGAGGATGTTATTGAAGGTACCGGTACTCGCTTCAATGTCGTTAGGACATCTCCAACGTTCTCGGGTGCCGCAGTCGTTTAGGACATCGCTGGTGAGATGTCACACGTACAGATATCGTGCACGACGCACCAGCGATGTTGCGCGCAGAGATCGTTCACACAACCCAGCGATTGATCTGTGTTCATTGTGGAGAATGGGCAAAGTCGTTATCCACATCGTTATCGCGGTGTCACACTGAACGATGCAGCAGGTTGCTGATTGCAGATCTTCAGATTTGTTCTTAAATCTGCGATCAGGAATCCAACGAATTACCGTAGTCATATCTCGGTGTCAGTGCAAGACGTACTAGATGTCGTTTGAGCGACTCCAAACCTGTGACGTTTCAGTGATATTGCTCATTGATATCTTTGCGTGTAACGGTACCTTTATAGCCATGTCAGGAGATGTAAAGAAATAAACATCCACCCACAGGGTCTTGAACTCAAATTATGTGTGCGGGTGATACTATCCACAGAGGACCTATACTGGCAAGACGTGCTGCCCAGGGCTCGCTTACTGCTACCACGGGGGACCCATAATTCCAGAAGATTGATCAGAAGAAAGAAGAACCTGCTCGTAAGTTTATTTCACAGAAACAAGTGACAACAAACAGAAGGGAGATTAGACACCGGGAACTGGGTCAGGGAACACTACAACTGTGTAAAGGCATTACTATTATCTCTGTGTAATGAGCTGGAGAAACAAGATGAGAAAGGAAAGACTGGAGGAGGAAAACGATTAGTTACATGGTGTGCTGAACTGATCACTAATATATGAGTGTTATAGGGCTAAGCGGTTAATTAACGAAAGAGAAGGTTTTGTTGAAAAGCAGATTGATAGAATTAATATTGAACATGTATTAGATCTTATATTTCCATTAATGAAGAGAATGTATACGGAATATATACTTATATTAGTTATTAAGATGATTAAATCATAGTATTCTCAAAATTAATGAGGAAGGCAATAAAAAAATTGAATGTGAATATATGAACAATAAATTCATATATAGAATGTATACTTATAGAATATACTTATAATAATTATTGTCATGTTAAAATATTATGTTCTGTGATGTATATATTACAGCCACAAGGGACGGGGTACTCATAGGCAGGCAGGCAGTCTATTAGGGTTTGACGTGGCGATTGCCCAGCTCGGAGGTCCTAGACCGGACAAATTAAGGGGTTAATATTTACAAGGGGAGTTTATGAGTTTTTGTGACGCCATCTGTGGTTTCTTGTCAGGGATGACCAATGCTGAATTGTAATAGACCCGGGGGATAGATGTAGCAGCTTGGTGTAGCACTCCCCACAGACGGAGCGGGCCCCTGGGATGTAAAAAGGTGGGTTAGTGGATGATGGTAGTTGCAGTTGTAGCAGGGGGTAACAGAGGGTGCGGAAAGGACCGACAGACACCAGGTTGCAGTTCTTATCAGGCTCTTTACTTGCCGTTGGTGCAAAGTCAACCTAGCCAGGATGCTGAGATCCGTCCAAACAGATAGTCCAGGTTCACTCAACTGAGACAACAATTGTAAGGCCTTTCCTGGCTGCCCACACTCACTGCGCTGTTCTGCTTGCTTGCTTCCCCTGTGCCTTCATGCTACTGGTACCAAGGCAGGCAACTGCAGGCCCTGCTGAAGACAGCCTCACACATCCTCTTGACCCTCTATAGCAGGGGTGGGGAACGTCTGGACCACGGCCGATCGGTCACCATGTTACTGATCGGCCCGCGGCCACTTTGCTCATTTTGTGATGCGGGCCCTTTAAAAGTGCGCGCCAAAATTGTGTCCAACTACAACATTGCCAGCGTGTGAGAAGTTCTGTGTGGTAGAAGCTGCTGCACTCTCCAGCTCCCTGCTAAACATCTGCCCGATTGCAATCAGCTCCTGCCGCCATCTTAAGTGCACAATCCCTTCCACCACCAGGAGTTCAGTAAACATAAAGGTGTCAAAATAAATAAATAAAAGCATTTGTTCTGTGCTACTTGATGATCTCCGGGCATGGCAGGGATGAGGAGTGTCAGTAGCAAAAAGCATCTGCAACCAGCAGCAGCACAGCCAAGGGAGGGAGATACAAAACATGTTAAGCCATGTTAAAATTATATATGTCCATATTGATTTTTAACTGCCTTCTTTTGGATGTGTTGCTGGATGCAGCTCCTTTTTGCTCAGGCCTTGTGTATCCATGTGTCATACGCCTCAGGCTCCGTGTTCCCATGTGTCGTACGCCTCTGACCCCATGTACCCGTGTATAGTTCCATGTAAGAAGCCTCTGGCGACCGTGTTAACTCTGGTTGTCCCTTTGATAATGCCGTACTGTGTCACCCGTCGTTACCATTTGTTTCGTACACCTCTGGCCCGTGTACCCTGTGTCGTACACCTCTGGCCCCATGTACCTTGTGTCGTACGCTCTGCCGTGCCATGTGTTGTATGCCTCTGGCCGCGTGTACCCGTGTCATACGGTCTGGCCCTGTGTACCCGTGTGTCATACGTTTCAGGCTCCGTGTGCCTACTCCTCAGGTTCCATGTGCCATTCACCTGAGACTTCGTGTACCATGTATCATACACCTCAGGCCCTGTGTATCCATATGCTATATGTCTCAGGCACTGTGCACCCATGTGCTGCATGCCTCTGGCACCATGTACCTGTGTGCCATATGCCTCCGGCTGGGTATTCCCAGTGCGTACGCCTCAGGCTATTGTACCCATGTGCTGTATACCTTTGAACCTTGCCCATGTGCGTGTACCCAGCTGTGTCCATGTGCTGTACCTCAGGCTCTGTGTACCCATGTGCTATTACTTCTGGCCCTATGTACCCATGTGCCATACACTTCAGGCTCCGTGTACCCATGTGCTGTATAGCTTTGACCCCGTGTACCCTTGTGCCATGTATCTCAGGCTCCGTGTACCCATGTGCTGTATACCTCTGGCCCCGTGTACCCACGTGCCGTGTACCTCATGCTCTGTGTACACATGTGGTGTATACCTCAGCTCTGTGTACCATGTGCTGTATAGTTGACCCGTGACCTTGTGCGTGTACCTCAGCTCTGTGTACCCATGTGCATATACTCAGCTCGTGTACATTGCTTTAGCTTTGACCGTGTACCTGTGCCGTACTCTGCTCCGTGTACACATGTGGTGTAACCTCAGGCTCTGTTTACCCATGTGGTGTATACCTTAGGCCCCAGATATGGAGTTAATCTGCAGGTTAATAGCGTTTGAAACCTGTCCGGCAACTACATATTAAACCCCCTGCCTGGAGGAAATGAACTTTAATCGTGGTGGCAGCATTCCTGTCACAATCACGGGGCAGCACGAGTTCAGTCACGGCTCTAAATCTCTCCATTCACAGACAGTAACTAAACTTGCTCCAGCGCCGCCCTGTGGCTAAACTGAATTGTTGCCTGGAGGATTCAATTTTATTTCTTCCGCCAGCGGGATTCAATCTACAAGTGCAGGGCAGGTTTTACACGCTATTAACCTGCAGATTAACCCTATATCTACTTTAACCAAATATAGCAGGTAATTTTAAGTTGATAATTTTGCGGCCCCCAAAGGATTGTAGGAATTTCCAAATGGCCCTCGGCAGAAAAAAGGTTCCCCACCCCTGCTGCTATAGCCACTGTGCCCAGGAGAGACCATGGATTTGGCCACTGCACGGGCACTTCAGTGGCCTCCGGTTTCTTTGCTTGGTCATAAAGTTCCACAACAAATTGGGGTACCCCTCGTGCAGCCTGTTCCTCTACATGACCTGGAAGTCAGGTGTAGAATGGGGTTCTCCAAACTGGGGGGGGGAATCCGGCTGACCTACCCACTGGTCCCGCTAGACCCCACCTATGTCCTAGCCGTTTCTCTCTATCTTCTCTCCTCTAAACTTCGGCTCTCACTAACTTTCTCCACCCCCTAAACCTATTCCTTCCTCCAGCCACGAGATGGAGTCTGCTCCATCAAGGAGCCTCTTCTGCCCTGCATCTCCCTGGCTAGGAGTTAGAATGAGTGTTGGATGTAGTTTTGGTGTGTCACGTGTTGCGTTTCGTGCTCCCATCTTACCTTACAGCATGGGACCACACGTGTGGAGTAGATGCAGTACCACTGTGGTGACCAAGACGCAGGGGGCGCTACATATAGAATTTTCAAAATCAGTGAGAAGAAAATAAAAAATTTATAAGTGAATATGTCAGCAATAAATTGTAATACGTATGGATATATTTGTAGTGATACTAATATTAACCTACTGTTTATACCAGGGGTCCCCAACCTTTTTTGCTCCGGGGACCGGCGTCAAGCATGATAATTTCTCTGAGGCCCGGCGGGGGGTGTTATAGGGGGCGGGGCTTTGGCCATATGGGGGGGGCCATGTAGAAGGGGTGGGGTTTAGTATCCTGTTTCCCCGAAAGATGCATTACATCTTATTTGTGGGGAATCTCTTATTTCTCTATCCCCTTGCAGCCCCAACCTCCTTTTGCAGCCCCCAGCCTCCTTCTGCAGCCCCAGCCTCCTTTTCCAGCCCCCAGCTCCTTTTCCAGCCCCCAGCCTCCTCTTCCAGCCACAACCTGCTTTTTCAGCCCGCAGTCTCCTTTTTCAGCCCCCAGCCTCCTCTTTCAGCTCCCAGCCTCCTCTTCCAGCCATAACCTGCTTTTCCATCCCCCAGCCTCCTCTTTCAGCCTCCAGCCTCCTCTTTAACCCCCCAGCCTCCTCTTCCAGCCATAACCTGCTTTTCCATTCCCCAGCCTCCTCTTTAACCCCCCAGCCTCCTCTTTAACCCCCAGCCTCCTCTTTAACCCCCCAGTTTCCTCTTTATCCCCCCAGTCTCCTCTTTAACCCCCAGTCTCTCTTTTAATCCCCAGTCTCCTCTTTAACCCCCAGCCTCCTCTTTAACCCCCCAGTCTCCTCTTTAACCCCCCCCAGCCTCTGCTTTAACCCCCAGCCTCCTCTTTTAACCCCCAGCCTCCTCTTTAACCCCCCAGTTTCCTTTTTACCCCCCAGTCTCTCTTTTAATCCCCAGTCTCCTCTTTAACCCCCTGTCTCTGCTTTAACCCCCAGCCTCCTCTTTAACCCCCAGTCTCTCCTCTTTAACCCCCCAGTCTCATCTCCTCTTTAACCCCCCAGTTCTCCTCTTTACCCCCCAGTCTCCTCTTTCAGCCTCCCCCCTTCCAGGCAGCCACAATCTCACACACACACAGACACACTTCGTTGACCGCCCTCCCTCCCAGCACCTGCTGCATCTCGGCCTCTCTCTTCTTTTCCTCAGAGAAGCCATCAGCCAATCACAGTGCAAAAGCCACTAGCCAATCAGGGCCCGGCTGCTGCACCGTGATTGGCTGATGGCTTCTCCTGTAGTTCTTTTCCTCAGCTAGTGAATAGAAGAGAGAGGGAACGTAATGAATGATGCAGGGGGCGGTGGCATCACTCCGGGAGCTGCCGCAGAGTACACAATGTGTAGTGCTGGTCTGCGGCGGCGCGGACGGCACCCAGACCCCCGCGGCCCCGGTGGTTGGGGACCCCTGGTTTATACCATTGGTTAAAAACAGTTATATATGATCTGTGACCTTAATATTGGAATGGTGTATATATAGGCTGTTTTTTAAATGTAACTGTATTGTGGTTTATCTGAAGAAGGAGAAGGTTAATGCTCTGAAATGTGTAATAAAGAATCACGTTCACAATTTAACCATTATTGAAGACTGTTCCCTGACAGCGTAGGCATATGCACCATAGTCTTCTACCGGTTCATTTATGTGAGTTATTTGGTGCATAACAAGTTTCGATTTCCGTACAAAACATTTCCCACATTCTGAACATGAAAAAGGCTTCTCCCCTGTGTGAATTCTCTGGTGAATAACAAAATGTGATTTCCGTACAAAACATTTCCCACATTCTGAACATGAAAAAGGCTTCTCCCCTGTGTGAATCTCTGGTGAAGAACAAAACTTGATTTATCTGCAAAACATTTCCCACATTCTGAACATGAAAAAGGCTTCTCCCCTGTGTGACTTCTCTGATGAACAACAAGATGCGATTTCCGTACAAAACATTTCCACATTCTGAACATGAAACACGCTTCTCCACTGTGTGACTTCTCTTGTGTGTAATAAGATATGATTGATATGCGAAACATTTTCCACATTCTGAACAGGAAAAGGGCTTCTCCCCTGTGTGAGTTCTCATGTGTATAGTAAGATTGCATTGCCGTACAAAACCTTTCCCACATTCTGAACATGAAAAAGGCTTCTCCCCTGTGTGACTTCTCTTGTGTATGGCAAGATTGGATTTCTGTATAAAACCTTTCCCACATTCTGAACATGAAAAAGGCTTCTCCCTGTGTGAGTTCTCTGGTGAATAACAAGATGTGATTTATCTGCAAAACATTTCCCACATTCTGAACATGAAAATGGTTTCTCCCCAGTGTGAATTTTATGATGTCTAACAAGATTTGATTTATATCTAAAACATTTCCCACATTCTGAACATGTAAAAGTCTTCTCCCCTGTGTGAATTGTCTCTTGACTAAGAAGATCTGATTTCTGTTTAAAATGTTTCCACTCTTGGAAGAAGAACATCTGTTTTTCTCTCTGTGAATTTTTTGACGTTTAACAACAGATGTTTCAAGGGGAAAACTATTTCCATATTCTGAAAGAGAAGTGGCTTCTTTGTTTTAAGAGCAGGTTGTTTCTTAATGCTTCTTTTGTGACTTTTATTTTTCTTAGTAGTCTGTAATGATTCAGAAGAGAGGACCTGTTTAATAGGATCAGGTGATAGATCTTGGCTCTGAAGGGATGATGGGATATCTGGAGTAATGTCATTCACATCAATTGTATCCTGTGTGGTTTCAAGTTTATCTGATTTATAAATTGAAGATGTCAGTTGTTCTTCTGATTTCCTTGTAGAGACATCTGACAAGAATAAAGCAAATTACTAATTTTGAATAAATTATTCCAGAAATTTATATTTTTGAAAATTTCTACTTAAAACGTCCATAGAAATAGCAAGTTATATAGCAAAAAGACAATGACAGTTCAGTCTAATAGAAGACCTCATAGCAGGAACCAGTAGAGCATAGTGTTCAACTGCTTCTTCATTCTGCCTCCCAAATATTGGAATAAGAACCCACAAAAAAGTTATGGACATGAAAATTATAACAATAAAAACTTCTACTCATCCTGCAAAAAACAAGACCCAATTCAGGTCCATCATCTTGCAATGGAAAATTGAAGGGTTTCCACATTATTAGTGGCTCAGTGTCCTGAAAAGCAACTCTATAATCCGAATAGGAAAATTTTTAAGACAAAAAACTCCCGAAGTTTTGACACTTTTTTCTACCCCTTGCATCTAGCAGGTGGCTGCAGATTCCCCCAGGAGGTAGCACATGCGTCCAGACACCGGTGCACAGTCCCCTGCAACCTATAACATGGGGGCGGTTTAAGGCAACCAGGCGAACAGCCATGCTAGCAAGGAGGGGCTGGTGGTGAATACAGACACATGGACACCATTAGGCCTCTGCCACTCACATCCAGGTGATACATAGTGTCTGAGCAGCCTATTGGTGACGCCTCCTATTAGACCGGGCGGGCTGCTCAGCACTGAGAATATGCATCACTGTGACAGACGCCCCCTAGAGGAAAACAACCTCAACTGCAATGGACAAAAAGATTATACTGTACAAATTTTATATGAGTTATCATATAGCTAGGGACTCGTGAGTGTAAGGGCCCTTGACGGTGGGTCACGAGCTTGCGATATTCTGGCGCCAAAGTACTAACTGACACCTTACATCATTATTTATAGTGTCAACTTGCATCTTTTTATCCATGTCCTGTGGTCTGATGAGACCAGGTAAACATATTTGGTGAGATGGTGTCAAGCATGTATGGGGCAACTAGATGGGGAGTACAAAGAGAAGTGCATCTGCCTACAGTCCAGCATGGTGGAGGAAGTGTCATGGTTTGGGGCTGTATCAGTGCTGCAGACTCACTTTTGTTGCCAGCAGTTGAAACATTAATGGCTGTGTTAGTTATTTAGAGGGCACGTCATATTTACTCTTTATATAAGCTGTACACTGACTACTCTACAGTGTATTGTGGCGCTCCTCCGGGTAGGTCGCCACCAGAGGTACTGCACTCTCACGGTTAGAGAGTGTAGTGCCCCTGCTCACCTGGACTGTGATGGTGGAGCTAAGCCCAGTAGAAACACCACACTAGGCCCTGGAACAAGGGGATGATCCTGAGGGAAGGCCTAGATCACAACAGTGGGACAGGGAAGTGACAGTTTAGTAGAGTAGAGCACTAGGAGAGGAGAAGTAACAGAAACAGGAGAGCGTGGAACCGGTGTGGTGCCGGCTCCAAGTGCTCTGAGCACGACCATGCTCGCACCGGGAGGGAGAAGCTAGAAGGGTGGGAGGAGAGAAGAGCCATTAGGGTTCGGACGAGGCATCGACCCCGTACGCCTGAATCTGAAGAAACGGAGGGTTGGTGGAGGACATAGGGACTGCCCCTGCAGACAGTGGGAGCTGCAAGTCCCGGGCCGAAGCCAGAGGTCCCAGGCTTCTAACAGTGCTGGGCCATAACACCGACACATCTTGGGGAGAGGGTTGAACTAGGGAGCAGTGCCGGGAGGGATCCTAATGGCGACGACCCGCTCGCCTCAGATAAGAACTACCCCTTATATCGCTGGGAGAGAACAACCAGAGACTAACCACCTAGAGAGAGAGAGGGCACCAACCGAGGCTCAGTAACACCAAACCGGTCATGGAGACCCCACTGAACCGGAGCCTGGCATGGGACGTACCCCTCGGCCATGTTTGAAACATCTAAGTAAAAGTAACGGAACTGCAGATGTGGTGTGTGTGACATTCTTAAGCGGTAACCACCGGCTTCACTGGCCAGCTGAGACACCAGGGCACTGAAGAGTTCCGATGACATCTGCCAAGGTATGAACTGAGTGCTGTATAAACCGCTGCCCTGGGGACTGTGCTCTGCCTGCGGGAAGCGACACCATCCAAGCTGCCCGGTACAGAGTCTTCCCCGAACCTAGAGTGGGCGTGTCAGTATTAGTGTCCTATACTCAGTGTTGTCCCATGAAAAGATATAATAAAATATATTCAAAAAATTTGAGGGGTGTACTCACTTTTGTGATATACTGTATTTGGCATTGCTGTAGTGAAAGATTAACATTTTACAGTCTCCTGAGCACAATCTGGGCACTATGTGCTGGGTAATAAAATGGAATTTACAAATGTTCATTCTCCACCATCTACTCCGTGTTAATTACTGGAAAGAGCCTGTGGAGTAACAATCCCTCCTCCTATAGAGGAATTCACCGGGGTTATAATATACAACATGGAGTCACTTTATGGGGTTTCTACTGCTTTGTTATTATGTCACATTAAGGCTTCAGTAAATGGCGTCATCTCCTCTGAGATCTGCTCCTGTGACATTCACTTCTGTCATCAGTCACCACCTTATTCATTGTGCGGGGGCCACTGGTGATGGGGAGAAGCTGTGGGCGGCTCAGTCTCTGTCCAGCCACTAAGAATAGGGTGGTTGGGATTAGTAATACCGTCCAGTCTGGCAGTATGGGGTGTGTGCAGTCCGCTGGAGTAATCAGCTCTCTGCTTCAGCCAATTAGAAAGCAACACACCGTACTAAAGCTCAAAGTATAATCCTGGAGGCTGCAGATATAGTCTTGTCTTCCCTGGTTCAGTCCTGTGTACTCAGCTCTCGGCTTTGTATTTGATTCCTGTTGTGACCCCGGCCTGTTTACTGACTAGTCTTGAGTCTGCGCTTTTGATTTTGACTTTTTTCTCCTCTCCTGCTTCGCCTAAGGATAAGATTCTAAAATCTGCTAAATAACATTAATAAACCCTGATATATATTGTACCAAACGGTCTATACCTGTATTCTGCTATATTTTATGAAAACTTAAATTAATGTATATACATATATGTGTTTTGGTAGTTATCTATGCCTGCCCTTTGATGTAAATGTATTGTGAAACTTGATATACATATATACTGTATATATTGGCATATCTGCACTACATGTTACTTTATATCTTGTGTGAACCAGGTAGAGCCGGATTAAACTGTGAACAAAGAAGCATCTCTCGCAAAGTTCTGGAATGTGAAGGGTGAGTTACAAGATTAATTAGAACTCTTGTCAAAGCAGGACCCAGACGCTGATTGGCTGAATGGTATACAGACTATGCCTTGTTACCTCCCTTCTTTATACCATGCAAAGCTGATGTAAAAAAAAATAAAAGACACTTTTGCTTTTCTCTATCAATAGAAGTCATACATCCGACATTGACTGATATTATTACTTCGTGCATGCACTTGATTAAGTTAATTTGACAAGGGATAAGCAAATAGTCAGAGTCCCTAAAATCCCACCTTGTCACTTCTTACCCGGCTACCTATTGTTGCCATTTCCCACCACCTATCAGCAGCTCAGTCCCCAGCATATGGGTCTCTATGTAAGTGCAGACTGAAGTATAGGGGTTAAAAGGTGAAGGGCAAGGCAATCCCAGGGAAATCGAAGTAGATAGAGCCAGGTCTGCTTGTGGTAGCCATCTTTTGAACTGTCAGGTGATTACATGATTGTAGCCACAGCGGGTAACTAAGAAGATCTGTGATTTCTTTGCAATTAGTGGTTACTACTTACCTGGGCGGCTATCTGTAGGAATCTCCTTTTTGTTTACAATCGGTCACATCACCCCTCACATATGTCTCTGTAGTATTAATATGGAGTCAGATCTTCACCCTGAAACAAATATTGTAAAAGTCACAGACAGATGGAGAAGTCCCATCTATGATCAGCTGTAATCTGCCATCTCCACCGTTCTCATTACACAAGTATAAACCATAGAATACTGGAGGATAAAACAAGACTGAGCACAAGACCTTCACAGCCGTCTACACATCATAGGGAGATCTCATCACACCTTCTCTCCATCTACCTGATGATCCGGAGGAACATCGGGATCTTCTTGTTTACAGTCCTGTGGGAGAAGAGGACGGGGACATCTCTCTGGTGTTGTCCTCTTACTGGATAGACCTGGAGGAGACACATACAGGACTGAATTCATTCTTTACATGCAGATCATTATAGCCGTGTGTATTTAGTCCTGTCTATTACCTGGTGATGTGAGGGGCGGCCGGGGAACCTCCATCATGACTATGTCCTTGTACAGATCTTTGTGTCCTTCTAAATAGTCCCACTCCTCCATGGAGAAATAGACGGTGATGTCCTGACACCTTATAGGAACCTGACACATACAATGATACCATTGTCATCATCCCCGATCCCTTCATAGCGTTACTGTATAATGTCCCAGCAGCAGCAGCATTCCCAGCAGTGTCACCTCTCCAGTCAGCAGCTCAATCATCTTGTAGGTGAGTTGTAGGATCTTCTGGTCATTGATGTCCTCATGTATCAGGGGGTGAGGTGGAGGCCCCGTGATTGGGCTCAGGGCTCTTCCCTCAGACACAGGGTCCTGACAGCACAGATCACTAGAGCTCTTCACTACTGTGTAATCCTGGTTATGGAGAGACACATTAATAAATCTCCAGTCTCCAGACATTTCCAGAGTCCTCACCTCTCCAGTTCTGTCATCTGTTATTCTGTCCATCTACAATATAATCTCCTAATCGTGTATGTCTGACGCCGAAATTGCGCGCCAGGTCCAGGGTGCTCATTGGTGGCCACCAATGAGCGAGGAGTATGCAAAACATCCGCGCGCCGCGATGCAATCAGCACCGCACGATTTCCCTCAGACACAGCACTGTCAGCCTCCTCATGCCCGCACCCGCCTACTGGAGCAGGTGCGCCCACCTCCGCCCCCTCTTGACCGCCACTCCATTCCCACCACCCGCTGCTCCACTCACCTCCCCTCCCCACTGCTCCATTGACCTCCCCCCAGCTTCATTCCTCCCCTCCACGCCAATCAGTCTCACCCGCACCCGGTGTTCACATCGCCGCTACAGCAGGTAATGAGCGGTCATGTAACAGGCTCTGTGCACGTCACTTCAGCCCGCCTATCACATGACCTGCTGTAGCGGTGATGTAAACACCGGATGCGGGTGAGACCGGAGTAGATGGGAGGGGGGATGGACGTGCGCTGACCACTGGCCCTCCATACTGCGCTCGCTGACCACTAGCCCTCCATCCTGCACTGACCACTGGCCCTCCATCCTGCGCTGACCACTAGCCCTCCATCCTCTGCTGACCACTCCATCCTCTGCTGACCACTGAGTCTCCATCCTGTGCTGACTACCGAGCCTCCATCCTGTGCTGACCACGAGCCTCCATCCTGCACTGACCACCGAGCCACCATACTGTGCTAACCACTGAACTACCGTGCAATGCTAACCATTGAGCCACCATACAGTGCTAACCACTGAGCCACAGTACTGTGCTAACCACAGAGCCACCATACAGTGCTAACCACTGAGCCACCATATACAGTGCTAACCACAGAGCCACCATATACAGTGCTAACTACTGAGGCACCGTACAGTGCTAACCACTGAGCCACCATATACAGTGCTGACCACTGAGCCACCATATACAGTGCTGACCACTGAGCCACCATATACAGTGCTAACCACTGAGCCACCGTATACACTGCTAACCACTGAGCCACTATATACAGTGCTAACCACTGAGCCACCGTACTGTGCTAACCACTGAACTACCGTGCAATGCTAACCATGAGCCACCATACAGTGCTAACCACTGAGCCACAGTACTGTGCTAACCACAGAGCCACCATACAGTGCTAACCACTGAGCCACCATATACAGTGCTAACCACAGAGCCACCATATACAGTGCTAACCCCTAAGCCACCGTATACAGTGCTAACCACTGAGCCACCGTATACAGTGCTAACCACTGAGCCACCATACAGTGCTAAACCACTAGGCTACACCATATACAGTGCTAACCACTGAGCCACCATATACAGTGCTAACCACTGAGCCACCATGTACAGTGCTAACCACTGAGCCACCATATACAGTGCTAACCACTAGCCACCATATACAGTGCTAACCACTGAGCCACCATATACAGTGCTAACCACTGAGCCACCATATACAGTGCTAACCACTGAGCCACCGTATACATGCTAACCACTGAGCCACCATATACAGTGCTAACCACTGAACCGACCATACAGTGCTAACCACTGAGCCACTATATACAGTGCTAACCACTGAGCCACCAGTATACAGTGCTAACCACTGAGCCACCATTACAGTGCTAACCACTGAGCCACCATATACAGTGCTAACCACTGAGCCACCATATACAGTGCTAACCACTGAGCCACCATATACAGTGCTAACCACTGAGCCACCATATACTAGTGCTAACCACTGAGCCACCATATACAGTGCTAACCACTGAGCCACCATATACAGTGCTAACCACTGAGCCACCATATACAGTGCTAACCACTGAGCCACCATATACAGTGCTAACCACTGAGCCACCATATACAGTGCTAACCACTGAGCCACCATATACAGTGCTAACCACTGAGCCACCATATACAGTGCTAACCACTGAGCCACCATATACAGGCTAACCACTGAGCCACCATATACAGTGCTAACCACTGAGCCACCATATACAGTGCTAACCACTGAGCCACCTATACAGTGCTAACCACTGAGCCACGTATACAGTGCAACCACTGAGCCACCGTATACAGTGCTAACCCAATGAGCCATCCATATACAGTGCTAACCACTGAGCCACCATATACAGTGCTAACCACTGAGCCACCATATACAGTGCTAACCACTGAGCCACCATATACAGTGCTAACCACTGAGCCACCATACAGTGCTAACCACTGAGCCACCATATACAGTGCTAACCACTGAGCCACCGTATACAGTGCTAACCACTGAGCCACCATATCAGTGCTAACCACTGAGCCACCGTATACAGTGCTAACCACTGAGCCACCATACAGTGCCAACCACTGAGCCACCATATACAGTGCTAACCACTGAGCCACCATATACAGTGCTAACCATTGAGCCACCGTATACAGTGCCAACCACTGAGCCACCGTATACAGTGCTAACCACTGAGGCTCCGTACACAGTGCTAACCACTGAGGCTCCGTATACAGTGCCAACCACTGAGCCACCGTATACAGTGCTAACCACTGAGGCTCCGTACACAGTGCTAACCACTGAGGCTCCGTATACAGTGCCAACCACTGAGCCACCATATACAGTGCTAACCACTGAGCCACCATACAGTGCTAACCACTGAGCCACCATATACAGTGCTAACCACTGAGCCACCGTATACAGTGCTAACCACTGAGGCTCCGTACACAGTGCTAACCACTGAGGCTCAGTATACAGTGCTAACCACTGAGGCTCAGTATACAGTGCTAACCACTGAGGCTCAGTATACAGTGCTAACCACCGAGTCCCCGTATACTCTGCTAACCACTGAGCTGCCGTATACTCTGCTAACCACTGAGCCCCCATATACTCTGCTAAGCACTCTGCTGCGGGCAGGAGGGGGCCGGGGAACAGCGGCCAGGAGGGGCCCTGCCCGCTGCTCCCCGGCCTCCTCCTGCCCGCACCTGGCTGATCTTCCCCGGCCCCCTCCTGCCTGCACCCGGTCGCTGTCCCCCTGGCCCCCTCCTGCACCCTCCTCCCTGGCCCCCTCCTGCTCACACCCGGCCGCTCTTACCTGGCCCCCTCCTGCCCGCACCCGGCCCGCTCGTACCCGACCCCTTCCTGCCCGTACCCGGCCCTCTTACCCGGCCCCCTCCTGCCCACACCCGGCCGCTCTTACCCGGCCCCCTCCTGCCCGCTGTCCCCATGCCCCCTCCTGCACACTGGCACCGCTGCACACCGGTACTACTATATAATTGTCTACTTCTGTCTGTTGTCTGTTGCTGATTGGTAAGGCCAGCCGCCCACGACCAATTAGCAACATGGACAGTCCGGCTGCAAATGGGCGCGCGCGATTTCAACCACGCTTTGCTGATTGGTTGCGCCCGGCCGGTTGCCAGCAATCAGCGATATTGGCGCAGGATTTAAACCCAGCTTGGCATTATTCTTAAATCTTCATAAATAAACTACATACATAGTCTAGAATACACGATGTGTTATCGGGTCACCATCTAGTAGATAAGAATGATGTCATGTGACATTGTCATCACAATCTCTCACCTCTCCAGTAACAAGGAAGAGGATCTCTAGGGTGAGGTGGAAGATCCTCTCCGCCATCTTGTCCCTGTCCAGATCCATCCTTGATGGTCAATCAGGAGAATTCTCTTCTATAGAAGATGTGAGAGGATCCGAGATTGTAGAGACCTGAATGGGGGAAGATGAAATGCTCTGTGCTTACAGGACCTGTGATGATGTCACATGAGGGGAGGAGTCAGGGGTCACATGATCAGCTCCTCTGTTGTCATGGTGCTGGATGAGGTGAAGTTTATGTGTGGGGTCAGGAGGGATTTACAGTGTGGATGTAGCAGAGCCGAGTGTGTACGAGGTGTACGGAGCAGAGCCGAGTGTAAACGAGGTGTACGGAGCGGAGCCGAGTGTGTACGAGGTGTACGGAGCGGAGCCGAGTGTGTACGAGGTGTACGGAGCGGAGCCGAGTGTGTACGAGGTGTACGGAGCAGAGCCGAGTGTGTACGAGGTGTACGGAGCAGAGCCGAGTGTGTACGAGGTGTACGGAGCAGAGCCGAGTGTGTACGAGGTGTACGGAACGGAGCCGAGTGTGTACGAGGTGTACGGAGCAGAGCCGAGTGTGTACGAGGTGTACGGAGCAGAGCCGAGTGTGTACGAGGTGTACGGAGCAGAGCCGAGTGTGTACGAGGTGTACGGAGCGGAGCCGAGTGTGTACGAGGTGTACGGAGCGGAGCCGAGCTTGTACGAGGTGTACGGAGCAGAGCCGAGCGTGTACAAGGTGTGCGGAGCGGAGCCGAGCTTGTACGAGGTGTACGGAGCAGAGCCGAGCGTGTACAAGGTGTGCGGAGCGGAGCCGAGTGTGTACGAGGTGTACGGAGCGGAGCCGAGTGTGTACGAGGTGTACGGAGCGGAGCCGAGCTTGTACGAGGTGTACAGAGCGGAGCCGAGCGTGTACGAGGTGTACGGAGCGGAGCCGAGCGTGTACGAGGTGTACGGAGAGGAGCCGAGTGTGTACAAGGTGTACGGAGTGGAGCCGAGTGTGTTCGAGGTGTACGGAGCGGAGCCGAGCTTGTACGAGGTGTACAGAGCGGAGCCGAGCGTGTACGAGGTGTACGGAGCGGAGCCGAGCGTGTACGAGGTGTACGGAGTGGAGCCGAGTGTGTTCGAGGTGTACGGAGCGGAGCCGAGTGTGTTCGAGGTGTACGTAGCGGAGCCGAACGTGTACAAGGTGTACGGAGCAGAGCCGAGTGTGTACGAGGTGTACGGAGCGGAGCCGAGTGTGTACGAGGTGTACGGAGCGGAGCCGAGTGTGTACGAGGTGTACGGAGCAGAGCCGAGTGTGTACGAGGTGTACGGAGCAGAGCCGAGTGTGTACGAGGTGTACGGAGCAGAGCCGAGTGTGTACGAGGTGTACGGAACGGAGCCGAGTGTGTACGAGGTGTACGGAGCAGAGCCGAGTGTGTACGAGGTGTACGGAGCGGAGCCGAGTGTGTACGAGGTGTACGGAGCGGAGCCGAGTGTGTACGAGGTGTACGGAGCGGAGCCGAGTGTGTACGAGGTGTACGGAGCGGAGCTGAGCTTGTACGAGGTGTACGGAGCGGAGCCGAGCATGTACAAGGTGTGCGGAGCGGAGCCGAGTGTGTACGAGGTGTACGGAGTGGAGCCGAGTGTGTACGAGGTGTACGGAGCGGAGCCGAGCTTGTACGAGGTGTACAGAGCGGAGCCGAGCGTGTACGAGGTGTACGGAGCGGAGCCGAGCGTGTACGAGGTGTACGGAGTGGAGCCGAGTGTGTTCGAGGTGTACGTAGCGGAGCCGAACGTGTACAAGGTGTACGGAGCAGAGCCGAGTGTGTACGAGGTGTACGGAGCAGAGCCGAGTGTGTACGAGGTGTACGGAGCGGAGCCGAGTGTGTTCGAGGTGTACGGAGCGGAGCCGAGTGTGTACGAGGTGTACGGAGCGGAGGCGAGTGTGTTCGAGGTGTACGGAGCAGAGCCGAGTGTGTACGAGGTGTACGGAGCAGAGCCGAGTGTGTACGAGGTGTACGGAGCGGAGGCGAGTGTGTTCGAGGTGTATGGAGCGGAGCCGAGTGTGTACGAGGTGTACGGAGCGGAGCCGAGTGTGTACGAGGTGTACGGAGCGGAGCCGAGTGTGTACGAGGTGTACGGAGCGGAGCCGAGTGTGTACGAGGTGTACGGAGCGGAGCCGAGTGTGTACGAGGTGTACAGAGCGCAGCCGAGTGTGTACGAGGTGTACGGAGCGGAGCCGAGTGTGTACGAGGTGTACGGAGCGGAGCCGAGTGTGTACGAGGTGTACGGAGCGGAGCCGAGTGTGTACGAGGTGTTGCTGATTTCAGTTCACTTCTGGACTGTGACCTGGTGCGAGCAGACACTGATCTGAAGCTGCTGTGGTTTTTTTCCCTTGGAAGTTGCTGGGCTCCGTGGTCCGTGGGTCTAGGTAGGGGCTTATACCTAGGGCTTCTGTGGCGCCCCGCAACGAGTGCGTCACAAGAGGGTATTGCAGCCATAAATGCAGCCGCAATATTCTCTGACTCAGCAATGATCTGGTTAATTTGGAAATCCAACCCTGCATGCATCACCTAGAACAGAGGGCCAATCCTAGGTCCTGGTGGGTGGAGTGTTAGGGAAGTGTAGTAGAACACACAATAGTCTAGACAGAACAGAAGGAGTCTGGAATCTAGAGCAGAGCCTAGAACACAGAACTTGGAGAGGAGCGGGGGCTCCGCACCCCGTGCAGCCCCTGGGCCGTCACCGGTCGGGTGTCAGCACCTGAGGCCTTAACTACCGGGATTGGGCATTATTCACACGGGTTCCCAAAAGACTCCCGTGCCCACAACTCACAGCCGGTTCACTGGTACCGAAGCTGGCAGCAGTTCACCTCTGCTACGCGAACCAGAAGCGTGGAGGAGCAGCTTCACAGGAGCACCCCACCACCAGCCAACTTCCAGTCGTCTAACCAGCGGTGTACCCACTGAGGGATCCAAGGCTCCCCAAAACATCCAGAACGTACATCATGGATAGGGCATTGAAGCAGCCTCCCCGTACCCGACCTGGTATTCCTGGGCGACACTGGCAATCAATTAGTTAGAATGGAGGAACACTGCAGATTTCTAAGGGACACCATCACTGCTGAGTCCACCTGGTCTACTACCCAACCACTGTATGCCATGTATTGCCTGCTGGTTACAGTAAAGACCCGTTGCAGAGACTTTCTGTGTCCGTGCTTCCTTATGAACTGTCCGTCCGCACTACAAGGTAACCGCAGCTGCCACACAACATCTTGAGCAGCTCCAGCCTCCGGGGATCACCGCTCAGCCTGTGGGGAGCGTAACATCTTGCTGCTGTCCATCCCCCGGAGGTTCCGCAGCGTCGGTAGTCCTTACCGAATCTACTCATAGGTGGCGTCACAAATAAATTAAAAACCCCTTTAATCTGTTCCCTACAAGGCGTCTTCAACACTTTTGATCTGCACTACACCGGGCCCCACTACCGGCAGGCGCGGTCCACCCGTGACAAGGAGGAAGGAAGCATCGCCTGTCTAAACCGGAGTCCCGGCCGCGGTGAGTCAGAAAATGGCGTCACGAACAGGATACGAGCAGGCCCGTTACCCAACGGGTATAATGTGCTTATAATGGACTTTATTGTCTACAAATTGGACTTTGTTCGTCCCTAAAAGAACTTTCCCGCCTTTTCACCATTGGGCCAAGATGGCGCCCAAGATGGCGTTCCCGCCACAAGAATCCGCCACGTGCAAGCCCAGGAGTGAGTCAACCCCCCCCTCATCGTGGGAGGGCTAAAGACAAAAGGCGCCAAACTCTTTGTCCGCCCTGATTGCTCGAATCAACCATGGGGGCGGACCCCAAAGACTTTTCCCACCATTGGACTACAAAAGCCCAGAGAAAATGGGAGTGTCACAGACCTTCTTCACCAGCTCTGCCAGAACGCTTACCGGTTGAACGGGTGTGGTTTCCCTCCATGAAGAGAATGGCCAGCATGAGACTCCAAGACCTGATGCGGGAGGTCGAGGCGGAGGCCAGAGCAGCCATAGGCCAACCGGGTCCGGGTCCTGCCCTTACCATAGACGGCAGCCCCGACTTCTGGCTAGAGGCTCTACAAGACCTCCGGGTGCGACTACTTGAGACTGTGGAATGGACGATTCACAGCTGGAGCGCGACCCTAGGCAGACGACTACACCATGCGATGCAGCAGAGCCGACCGGGTACCGCTACTCCAAGCCCAGACGACGTAACCAGCTTCTCAACTGCCTCACCGTCGCCTACCACCTGTCCTGCTTCGTCACCGGAGCCCATAGACTGTATCATTCCTGCGAGGACCACAGCTCGACCCGTACCAGCGGTCGAACCCGCAGCCGACCCCGTTCCTGAGCCGGAGCTTCCAATGCGCTCCACAGAAGAACTTGACCTTTACCAGGTTCCCACCGAGGAACCCGCGACGTGTTTCACCACTACAGAGACAGTCGCTTGTTTCGTCCCCGTACCGGAGGCTTCCTTTGCAACTGCCGAGGCCTACCTGGGAACCGGGATTGAAACCCCTCTACTAACAGCTACAGATGAAGAGGCAGGCAGCCTGGAAGCCCTGCAGGACGTCTCTGTGGAAGGATCCGCAGCACCACCGCCCTGTTGTACAACGGAACCAGCTTCAACATCTCCAACCATCAAGCAGCCTGATGTAGTCATTGAAGGAGAGGTCGGAGAGGATGACGACGAGACCCGCAGCACCGCTGAGGATTTCGACACCGGGTTCGCTTGGGGAGATACCGAGGAACTTCCTACCGGGCATACAGCTCGGGTACACTGGTCGGGTGCAACGCTGACACCTTCCCCCGTGCCGTTCCACCGGGTGCCGGTCCAGACAGCCCGCCAAGTTCAAGCTTCCTGCCAAACCACCAACTCCGTTACTCATCTCTACACCCCGAGCCGTAACGACGGAGATGTACGCCAGAGACGACGAGAGGAGTGGCAAGCCCGTGAGCGTGCCAACATGCAGGCCCGTGCCGAGGCTCGCCGCCAGCCGCCGCTGTCTGCTGAACTCCGCCGTGAAGGTAGAATTTCCACCTTTAACTTACATACCGGGTGGGGGTTTGCTTGGGAGGTGGGTTTGAATGAGGAGGTGTTTGTGGGGCGCCGGGACGTTGAGTCAAACTTGCCAAGAGGACATCCCGATCGCGACCTATACCGGGGCGATGTAATCACCTATGAACGCTATGCTTGTCCAGATGGGTGGTTCGCTATCCGGGTGCGCCATCGTTCTCAGTGCCAGTGACTTTAAAACTTGAACTCATTCAATAACTCTGTTCCTGTTAATCACTGACTGTGTGATCTCGCGGCCACAGCCTGAACTTTTACATAAGAACAGCCAACCGCCCGCCGGATCCGCACCAAGTGTTTTACCTGTTTATTTGTCTACCTCACTTTTATGCCATACAATGACCTGTCATTAATAAAAGTGTATTACCTGTTATAAAATATAAAAACCTCTGTAACGTGGGTAGTGTGACGCTTGGGGACAAGCTTATTCAACCAAGGGGGAGTGTGGCGCCCCGCAACGAGTGCGTCACAAGAGGGTATTGCAGCCATAAATGCAGCCGCAATATTCTCTGACTCGGCAATGATCTGGTTAATTTGGAAATCCAACCCTGCATGCATCACCTAGAACAGAGGGCCAATCCTAGGTCCTGGTGGGTGGAGTGTTAGGGAAGTGTAGTAGAACACACAATAGTCTAGACAGAACAAAAGGAGTCTGGAATCTAGAGCAGAGCCTAGAACACAGAACTTGGAGAGGAGCGGGGGCTCCGCACCCCGTGCGGGCCCCTGGGCCGTCACCGGTCGGGTGTCAGCACCTGAGGCCTTAACTACCGGGATTGGGCATTATTCACACGGGTTCCCAAAATACTCCCGTGCCCACAACTCACAGCCGGTTCACTGGTACCGAAGCTGGCAGCAGTTCACCTCTGCTACGCGAACCAGAAGCGTGGAGGAGCAGCTTCACAGGAGCACCCCACCACCAGCCAACTTCCAGTCGTCTAACCAGCGGTGTACCCACTGAGGGATCCAAGGCTCCCCAAAACATCCAGAACGTACATCATGGATAGGGCATTGAAGCAGCCTCCCCGTACCCGACCTGGTATTCCTGGGCGACACTGGCAATCAATTAGTTAGAATGGAGGAACACTGCGGATTTCTAAGGGACACCATCACTGCTGAGTCCACCTGGTCTACTACCCAACCACTGTATGCCATGTATTGCCTGCTGGTTACAGTAAAGACCCGTTGCAGAGACTTTCTGTGTCCGTGCTTCCTTATGAACTGTCCGTCTGCACTACAAGGTAACCGCAGCTGCCGCACAACATCTTGAGCAGCTCCAGCCTCCGGGGATCACCGCTCAGCCTGTGGGGAGCGTAACATCTTGCTGCTGTCCATCCCCCGGAGGTTCCGCAGCGTCGGTAGTCCTTACCGAATCTACTCATAGGTGGCGTCACGAATAAATTAAAAACCCCTTTAATCTGTTCCCTACAAGGCGTCTTCAACACTTTTGATCTGCACTACACCGGGCCCCACTACCGGCAGGCGCGGTCCACCCGTGACAAGGAGTAAGGAAGCATCGCCTGTCTAAACCGGAGTCCCGGCCGCGGTGAGTCACTTCTCAGGAGCTTTAGAGTCTCGAACCTCCTCACCTTTAGAGGTACCTTCGAGATCAGGGCGAGCCAGGGACCCCAGTATCAGGGTCAGAAAAGGCTCCCCTTATACCCTTCGTCCAGCTCCTGGCTACCCCGACCCTCCCAGCGTGACATAATCAGCAACCCACTATTTTTTCCCGAAGCCGCTATGTCAACTCGAGCTTTTGCGCACCTGGTGGAAGAACTCTCTCAGGAGGTGTCTAACCTGCGAAACCAGGTGGTGGTATCTGGCTGCGGTTCCCACGCTGGCTGTACCAGAACCCAATATCTCCCTCCCTGACCGATTTTCAGGAGGCAGAGATAATTTTTTTGTTTTTAGAGAAGCCTGCAAATTATATTTCAGGCTGCGTCCTCGTTCTTCGGGGAGCGAGGAACAGCGCATGGGGATTATACTCTCCCTTTTTAGGGGATCCCCAGGTCTGGGCTTTCTCTCTGCCGACCAATTCTCCTTCCATGTGGTCGGTGGACGAGTTTTTTGCAGCACTTGCCCTGGTGTATGGCGACCCTGATGCCATCTCCCTAGCTGAGTCGAAGCTACATAAGCTCAGGCAGGGAGCACAACCGGCCGAGGAGTGTTGCTCTGAGTTCAGGAGGTGGGCCACTGACACTTAAAGTGATTCTAAACCCAGAAACTGACCCCCCCTTATCTTTCTATCTGTCCCTGCACCCCCTCTTATCATTTCTAGCCATCCCTTTTCCAGAAAAAATCGCTTTTGTAAAGTAAGAGAAAAAGTTATATTACTTTGTCCTGTGTGAGTTCTCTCTTTCTGTGGAAGGGGGCGGGGCTCCGGCATGGCGCGATTTAGCCCCGCCCAGGCTCTTATAAGCAGAGAGGGGCGTGCATAATTACAAGGCAGCAGCACACAGGCCCCGCCCATTGCGGCTTCCTCAGAAAGAGAGAACTCACACAGGACAAAGTAATATAACTTTTTCTCTTACTTTACAAAAGCGATTTTTTCTGCAAAAGGGATGGCTAGAAATGATAAGAGGGGGTGCAGGGACAGGTAGAAAGATACGGGGGGGTCAGTTTCTGGGTTTAGGATCACTTTAATGGCACGACCCTGCTCTGAGGAGTCAGTTCTGTCTGGGGTTGTCAGATCGGTTAAAAGACACCATGACTCAGTATGCTGCTCCGGAAACCCTGGAAGCTGCAATGGCGCTTTCTATTAGGTTGGACAGGTGCCTAAGAGTGAGACCGGATCCGACCCTGGTGACCATCCCTGCTGTGGAGGTTACACATGTGGGTTCTGATGTTCCTAAGCAGTCGGGACTGCGGAGTCATGTCCTAACCCATCTGCAGTTTACCAGGTTGGGTGGTTTTGTTTCTTTAGCGATCAACCTGATCACTTCATTAGGGTCTGTCCATACCGTGTTAACCCCTCTTCTCAGCTGCAGCTGTCCCATGTGGATAAGCGTGAGTGCTGCTGTGTCTGCCATGTTGGTCAGGCCTGCTCCTATGTCTCCATCGGTGGTGGTTAATCACCCGCCAAAGGATAGGAGTGGAACCCTGCCTGCACCTCAGATCGAAGCCAAACGCAGGTGTTATCTGAAGAAGCGTGTTTGGAGGAAGGCACTAACCCCCACTAAGCCTTTGGTGAGGAAGTTCCCCGAGACGAAACCTGGAACCATTTCTGCCGTTTGCCCCCCTGAGAGTGAAAATTCTGTGTGTGACCGCGCGCATGGCAATAAACGGTCAGGTCCAGACCTGAGTGTGAATGACTATGTCTGGGTGCTGTCAAAGCACGTAAGGTGGAAGTGTGCGGCTGGAGCTCCTACTACGAGAGTTATTGGTCCGTTCAGAATAGTGGCCATTTTAACCCCGTATTGTTCCAGTTGGCCATTACCCCAGGGCTCTGTACCCGTAATATCTTCCATAGGTCGTCGCTCAGGAAGTTCCGACCATTGCCGGCCATGTCCAGTTTAGATTCCTGAGGCCTCTCGTACTGTTACGTATTGACTGCCTTGTAGTATGGAAGTGCTGCTGCTGTAGGTTTAAATGAAGCCTTTTTTTCCCCTGCTCAGTGTGAGTAGATGAGGCTAATGAGCGGAGCATGTAGTAGCAGGTGTGTGTGTGTGTGAATACTTAGATATGCTGAGGGGCGTGTCTGGGCTGGTAGCTCCCCATCCCTCGGCCTTAAAGTGATCCTAAACCCAGAAACTGACCCCCCCTTATCTTTAGACCTGTCCCTGCACCCCCTCTTATCATTCCTACTAGCCATCCCTTTTGCAGAAAATATCGCTTTTGTAAAGTAAGGCCGGCTTCAGACTGCGTGTCTGATCCGATCTGTAGCTGTCCGCTTGAAGCAGACAGCCGCAGACCGGATCAGCACACAGGACCAGGGGGCTATTATGCCCTCCGATCCTGTGTGCAGCCACAGCCGCTGACAGGTTAGGACCGCGGCGCCCGCGGTCCTCACCTATCAGCAGCAGGAACTGCGTGCGGCTGCACACAGGATCGGAGGGCATAATAGCCCCCCAGTCCTGTGTGCTGATCCGGTCCGCGGCTGTCTGCTTCAAGCGGACAGCTACGAAACGGATCAGACACGCAGTCTGAAGCCGGCCTAAGGGAAAAGGTTATAATACTTTGACCTGTGTGAGTTCTCTCTTTCTGTGGAAGCCGAGATGGGACGGGCCTGTCTGCTGCTGCCTGGTAATTATGCACGCCCCTCTCTGCTTCTAAGAGCCTGGTCGCGTCATGAAAGGGGGCTGGGCTCCGGCATGACACAATTTAGCCCCGCCCCTTTCATGACGCGACCAGGCTCTTAGAAGCAGAGAGGGGTGTGCATAATTACCAGGCAGCAGCAGACAGGCCCGTCCCATCTCGGCTTCCACAGAAAGAGAGAACTCACACAGGACAAAGTATTATAACCTTTTCTCTTACTTTACAAAAGCGATTTTTTCTGCAAAAGGGATGGCTAGAAATGATAAGAGGGGGAGCAGGGACAGGTCTAAAGATAAGGGGGGGTCAGTTTCTGGGTTTAGGATCACTTTAAATGGATCAGCTCATATCCACCTGTTGTTGCTGATTTCAGTTCACTTCTGGACTGTGACCTGGTGTGAGCAGACGCTGATCTGAAGCTGCTGTGGTTTTCTCCATTGGAAGTTGCTGGGACAGTGATCTGTGGGTGGAGGTAGGGGCTTATGCCTAGTGCTTTTCAGGAGCTTTAGGGACTTAGGTTGGCAGCTCGAACCTCCTCACCTTTAGAGGTACCTTCGAGATCAGGGCGAGCCAGGAACCCGAGTATCAGGGTCAGGGTAGGCTCCCCTTATACCCTTCATCTAGCTCCTGGCTACCCCGACCCCTCTCAGCGTGACAAATTGCCCCAGAGTTGAAATATTGAAATGTTGAGTTTAATGCAGCACATTGAAAAGTGCACAAGCGTTCAGTCTCCCCAGGCTGACACAGGGGTGGAAAAGTCCTTGCGGATCCATGACTTGTTCATCTTGATAAACGTTGGTCTGTCTACTCTGTCACTAGACAGACGCGTGCGCTTATGCGTCAGCACACTACCAGCAGTGCTGAAGACACGTTCAGAGAGAATTCTGGCTGCAGGGCACAACAAAATCTCCAAGGCAGGAGTGGCGAGCTCAGGCCATTTTTCCAGTTTTGAAGCCCAAAATGAACAAGGGTCCTGTTGCCCAGTTACGGCATTGATATTCAGCTGTAGATACTCCTGTACCATCCTCTCAAGGCGTTTATTATGTGTCGGACTTGTTCTCTCTTCTGGCATTCCAAAGGATGGTCTAAAAAATTGGTGAAACGATTCCACAAAATTGCTGTTACCAGATAGACTGTTACTGTTAACGTTTGGGTGAGGACGACTCACCGTTCCTAGGTCGGGATAGTGGGCTAGTGGACGAATAGGTTCAAGACGTGAGCCATACAAGGCACATGTGTCACCTTGCCCCGGTGAAGGGTCGCACCCAGGTTTCCAGCATTGTCGCACACGGCTTTCCCTGGCTGCAGGTTCAGTGGAGACAACCATTGATTAAACTCAGTCTCCAGAGCTGACCACAGCTCCTCAGCTGTGTGACTCACATTTCCCAGACATTTTAATGTACACACCGCCTGGTGGCATTGAGCCCTGCTGCCGGCATAGTAAGGACGTGTGCAGGATTCCTTCTGCGCAGTTTAAACGTGGGTCACATTAACAGACAGGCTTTGGGCATAGGTGGAGGACCTAGAAGAGGTGGAGGAGACAGAAGCAGTAGAGGAACTTCTAGATACAGAGGTTTCACGCACAACCCATGGGGATGGCAAGACTTGTACAGCAGCCCCTTCTCCTGCTGTCACCATAGTCACCCAATGCCCAGTCAGCGACATTGCCCCTGTCCATGCTTACTCGTCCAAGTGTCTGTGGTGAAATGCACCCTGTCACACACAGAGTTTCTCAAGGAAGCGGTGATGTGTGCGACATGCTGGTGTAGCGCAGGCACAGCTTTCTTTGAGAAGTAGGGGCAACTGGGCATTAGGTACTGGGGCACTGCGATGGACAGAAGGTCTCCAAAATCCTCTGCATCCACCAGCTGGAAAGGCAGCATTTCTGTAGCCAACAGCTTGCAGATGGTGAAATTCAACCTATTAGCTTTGTAATGGCTAGGAGGAAATGGTCTTTTACTTGTCCACATCTGAGGGACCGACGGCTGGCTGCTGTGCTGAAACAGGGTTGAGTAGGGTGTCCCCGGTAAACTGCTGGTCTGTGAGGGAGGTGCAGGCGGAAATATTATGTCGCATTCATGAAAAGCTGGTGCTCTCGATGTCTGACAGCGCTCAACACCAGCAGGTGTTTCCACTTCCAAAACAGCTGACGACCTGTCAATCACACTGGCTGTTGCGGGTAAAGAGGTGGAAGTTCTGTGCCTGAAAACCTGTGTGACTGCTGTCCCCACAGTCACAGAGGATGAAGAAACCACAGATGCACTTGATGGGCCAGAGGGTAGTTGGCCCGGCCCGTTAGGCCGCATTGTAGCACAGTGAGCTTCCCACTGTGATTTATGCTTCATGTCCATGTGACGGTTCATGCATGAAGTACTCAAACTATTGATTTTTTTTGCAAATAACATGAGTTGGGTCATCCTTTGTGATCTGAAAAAAGGCCCAGGCTAGGCAAGGCTTTGAGCCCATGCATCCTGCAGAGCCACCACGACGTCTGCACAGAGGCAGAGTTGTGGCTGAGGTCGCAGTTGTTGATGTGCTTCCAGGACTCTGTCTCTGTCCAGGAAGCCGCAACCTAACCTTGTCACTAGCATCCTCCTCCACCTCCTCTGCTGAACTCATTAACCTGTGGGATGTCAGTAAGTGGCATCTCCAATCTCATCATCATCTCACACTCGTCGTCCTCAGAGCCAACCTCTTCTTGCCCTGAGCGCAAAGTCAATTTGTCGTTCCAATCAGGTATCTGAGTCTCATCATCATCTGCCTCATTGTCTCCACCAACAGGGGGTTCAGTTTGGGAATGGGGGTCTACATTATGCTTGGACCCTTCTTAATCTGGACCTGGATCTGACTCACAAAGACTTTGGGCATCGGTGCAGATCATTTCCTCGTCTTGACTCCCTGAAGCTTTGGAGCAGACTTCTGATTCCCAGGACTATAGTATAAGTGAACAGCTCTGCAAACTCACCCATCTGTGTTAAACCATAGTCAGTAGGGCGGCTGGAGACTTGTGAGCTGTAAAGAAGCAAGTGCGATTGGGGTGACAACTCTGAGCACTGGAGTGTTTGTGATGTTGAAGTTGAGGTGGAGGAGAGCCCTCTTGATGGAGCGCTTGATATCCATTGCAGCACCTGCTTATTTTGGGCCTCATCTACAAGTTTTAGCGATGCTATGGTGTGTAAGAAAGGGATGATAGCAGATCATCCACGAAAAGAAGTAGACATTTTAGTTTGGCTTGAAGATGGTACTAGTTTTTCCTGTAATAGTACATGACACTGATAGTGGTCCCACCTGTGTGTAGCAGGGCACAACATTGAACAGAGCGCTTGCATGAGCCCAGTAGGCCTTAACAGGGCACTCACTTACCTGACTAGTTTTTATGGTAATACTCCACGAAACTGATGGTGGTTCCACCAGGGGCGGAACTACACTGGTGCAGCTGCACCAGGGCCCCGACCGGCTGGGGGCCCCTTCAAGCCTGGAGGGGGGCCCCCAGCCGACCCCCGCAAGCCGCCGCCAGAGGAGAGGAGGGTCAGGCAAGGGAAGCAGAGAGCTTCCTGCTTCCCTTGCCTGATCCCGCCCCTCCTCTCCTCTGCTCCTCCGGCTCCTAGAATACTTCCGCGCGGCTCCCAGGTAGGAGAGCATCGCGCCTGCGGCTCCCTGCGGCTCAGTGCGGCTCCCAGCGGCACCCTCCCCCCCTTTCTGGGTTGCGCCGACGGCCAGCGGAACCCCTCCCCCCGGGCCGCGCCGACGGCCAGTAGCCCCGCCCCCTGGGCCTTTCCTGCACCAGGGCCCCCGGGGGTGACGGTCCGCCCCTGGGTTCCACCTATGTGTGGCAGGGCATAACATTGATGGGAGCGCTTGCATGAGCTTTGAGTTTATCTGACCCAGTAGGCCTAAACAGGTCACTAAGAAATGGGTAGACAAGGGCGCAATGGGTCGAATCTCCCAAAAATACTGGAAAGGCAAATTATTGAACTGCTCACCTTATACAGTAGTGAGACCCACAACTGGTATCAGAGCCTGGTATCAGCTGCTGCAGGACCTCCGCTCTAGGCGGTGAAAGCACAGTAAATATGGATAGGTATGGTCCACGCTGCTGGAAATAAGTTGAAGGTTACCTTCAATGTATTTCCAGCAGTGCGGACCATACCTGTCCATATTTACTAAACAGGTCACTGACCTACCTCTCTATTATTTCCAGTAATACTCCAGGAAACTTAGACTTATCCCACCTTTGTGTGGCAGGGTATAATATTGATAAGTGCGATTGCATGAGCTTTGAGTTTATCCGGCCTACTAGACCTATACAGGTCACTGACCTACCTGACTAGTTTTTCCTGTAATACTCCACAAAACCTATAGTTGCTAAGCAATGTTTAACCGTGAAATGCTAGACAAGGTCCTGTTCCAGACCCTGTGCATGCAGGCTGGGCCATTCAGCAATTTTTGGTCTGGGACAATTGATGCCATTTTGCTGTGGTCTGAACCTTTGGGAAGAGTGAGGACTCTGGTTGGGGTCTCCTTGCTGTGTGGTACATGATTTGAACAGGGCGTGACATGCCTATACCTGTGTCTCACCCTCCTTTTACTCCTCCACCTCTTTTTACTTCATGTAGAAAACTACTGACACTTTTCCCCTGTAACTCATCCATTTGTCATTTCAAAGTCAGTTTTACTCATCTCTGAAATTTTAGGTGAATGTTAGCCACCTTCTATTTTGAAGTGCTTTGGGAGAGCGTGCGGACTGGCACAGACCGTGTCTCGTGCACCCATGCTACGCCATGAGGCTATTGTACTGTGGGTAGATTGTTGCCATTTGTGTTTTTTGTCTATTCTAAGTAGTTTGGCAGCTTTTGGACATCTTTGAAATGTTTTCTATGTGTTTGCTGTAGCCTGCCATTGATTTCAATGGGATTCGACGGTGTTCGATGAACATTCGACGAACACCCCCCCAATTCGAAAACTCACATCCAATTCGAAAACTGAGGTGGTGGCTCATCAGTATTCAAGATGCCTCTTGTATGGATAAACTAGTCACCTGCATAGCTTAGTTGAGATTTTGGCCAATGCTTCTGGCTTATGGCCCCAGCAGGGCTCACTTGAACCTTCAGTAGTTTAGAAATTCTTCTGTAACCAATGCCATCAGAATGTGACTCGCCCCAGTGGGGGCCGTGGGTTACTCTGAGTCAGGCCCTCTCGAAGTCCTCAAGCGTCTGGGGGCTGTCACGGTGGTGATCCGGTCCGTGGCCACCCGTTTGGGTGGTCAGTAAAAAGACGGGGAATTGGAAAAAGGGTAAAATAAAAATAAAAGAGTTTGTCGTGACGCCACCCATGGAAGGCAGCCGGTAGGGGCCGCTGCTGCAGTCCGGGATGTTTGGGGATGATAGAGTTGCAGTGGTGATGGTTTAGCTCCCCATGGGAGAAGCGGTTCTCCAGGGCAACCGTTCAAATCTATGGCGGTGGTAGGCCTTTGGGGGTGCAGGAGTTGGGGTGCCAAATAACTGACAGACATAAAGGTGCAGTTTCTTTTACCTTTACTGGGAGATGTAGTAGGTTAGTCCAGGGCACTTCCCACAAAGAATGTTAAGAGTCCACAGCCTGGAAGCAAGTTGGGGTCCTCCACACCTGGCGAGTTCTGAGGCATCCCTGTTGCGCTGCTCTTGGTGGGTCCTGGCTGCCTGTAGCTATGTTGCGGCCCTCTTCTCTCTTGTGTGCTGTCTCTGGCCTGTATGACAGGCGGCTCGAGCCCTTTGTGGGTTACTCTCCTCTGGCTTCTCTCCCTGGTGCTGCTGGATCTCCTGGGCCTTGTGTTGGACGAGCAGCTTGGAATCCCTCGCCCTCCGGTGTTGGCTGCTGGGCCTAGAGTCCCTCACAACCTCAGACTCCGGTGTCTGCTCCTGCACTCAATAGGGTATAATGGTGTGCACACCGCGTAGGTGGTGAGTGGAGGTGCCAACTAACAGGATTTCTTCAATCCCAGTAAATACAAATATGGATACAAAGTTGCACACTCCTTTAAATGTTTTTGATGCAAGGTTTATTATGAACAGTTAATGGCCACAGATGTCATCTGTGGCCATTAACTGTTCATAATAAACCTTGCATCAAAAACATTTAAAGGAGTGTGCAACTTTGTATCCATATTTGCTCCTGCACTCGGCACTGCGGTGAGCCCAACACTGGCTCCACTACCCAAATCTGCTTCTCCACTTCCTCAGACCCTCTTCTATGAGTCCCTCACGCTGGCTAGTCTACGTCCCGGGATGAGCCTTACTCTGCTCCAGTCCACGGGACCGCTTCACAGCTCTCCTAGGAACTTAACTGCCTAACCCCGCCCCCAGACCAGAATTTATAGGAGGGGACCTCCCCTTAGGTTGGGTTTTAGAGCTCCCCCTTCTGGCCTGGTGTTGGGAAGGTGTTGTGTGTGTGTGGTTCACCTGGTGTCGGTACCTTCCCTTGCTTCCAAGCACAGCATGGTCCCCCAGGAGAGACAATGCTATTGTGGCAACCGGCCCCTGGAGTGCCACAAATGCATCATGCCGGTAACTTGAACAACTTTTAAAGGGAACCAACGAGCAGGATCGAGGGCTATAAAATGAAGCCAGTGCCTCCTTACATGCGCTTACTTGGATGCTGAATGCAATCATACCTTTACTTCAGTGATTCAAGGTTTGATTGCAGAGAAAAGTGCTATAAAAGTTATGGCAAAGAGGGGAGGAGACGAACGAAGTGTGCAGCACTGCGTCACTATGTGAGGTTGTAATGAGAAGGAAAAATAGTATGGAAGTGAGCGCTAGAAAAGACCAAGGAACTGAAAATTAAGAGAATTACCTCTAGGTTTATTAAAAAGTGGGTATAGCGAGCCCTCAGCCACAACGCGTTTCGACAAACGTCTTTCTCAAGTGGATCCACTTGAGAAAGACGTTTGTCGAAACGCGTTGTGGCTGAGGGCTCGCTATACCCACTTTTTAATAAACCTAGAGGTAATTCTCTTATTTTCAGTTCCTTGGTCTTTTCTAGCGCTCACTTCCATACTATTTTTCCTTCTCATTATTACCCTCCTCCCTTCGGGGTGTGGTATGAGAGCTGCTGGAGGAGAGACCTTGCTGAACATGCAATAGAGCTGCCTCCCTTGGGATTAAGTGTCCAGGCCCGGTAGACACGGTCGCCCTGACCTCAGAGCCTTATCACACGGAACCAAGTGGAAGGCTGCCTCAAGAACAACTGACCGAATTTACACTCATCTTGTATTCCATTCCCTGTTGTGCGGTGCACAACAGTGCCAGGTGAGTGTATCCCTGATTAACCCTTATTCTATGTGTGGGATCAGCGTGGCGCAACCTTTTGTTTTTCCTTTCACTATGTGGGGTTGGGCTCTAAGCCAAACCCTCCCCCTCCCTGACACTCCTTACCAGGCACAGGACATCTGACATTAATAGTGCAATGCCATTTGTCCTGTGTGCAGGGATGTAACTACAATGGATGCAGGGGTTGCGATCGCACCCGGGCCCTGCAGCCTAGGGGGGCCCCAGAAATTCCTTTAGAAAAAGACTAATAATATTAAAGATTTGCAATAATTGGGGGCCCTATTGGAGCTTTCACATCAGGGCCCCTGGGCCTGAAGTTATGCCTCTGCCTGTGTGCCTGAACTTATCACTCATGCTCTCCCTCCCTCTGCCTTTCACTGATTCTCCTACTTGTCACTGCTTCTCCTGTGATCGCTTGCGCTGTCACAGGAGTGCAGGAGAAGACCCCACCCCATCCAGCATCTCTGCGTCCCCGTTCTCCTCTCCTCACAGTCACAATCACAGATCCAGGAGAGGAGAGACTGCGACAGATCACCGCTATTGGCATCTGTGATCTGTCCCGCTCCCCTCTCCTGGATCTGTGACTGTGAGGATAGAGCTGAGCTCGGAACACGCAGAGATGCTGAAGGGGACGAGGTCTTCTCCTGCACTCCTGTGACTGTGGGATCACAGGAGAAGCGGTGACAAACAGTGATAAGCAGGCATCGAGGGAGAGAAGTAGTGAAAAGTTCAGGTACACAGAACAAATGGCATTGCTCTATGAATGTCAGATGTCCTGTGTGTAGGGTTGCCACACGGGTTTTTTTGCCTTCCTCTGGATCAACATGTTAGGCTATGGGTAGAACTAGGTGGACTTAAAGAATTCCTTCAACCTTAAAAACTATGTTACTATGTACCTGGTAAAGAGTGCAAAACAAGAAAGGAGAGGGGGGAGCGCACATAGCGTGGTTACTGGGGGACACCAAGATTAATTTTTCAAGGGTCCACTCACCTCCCCTGGTTGTGTAACCCACAACCAGTTTGTAAGCCTGGCCGCTGCAGATCCTGTGAAGGAAAGGATGCACAGGTTTAAAGATTATCCAGGAAGCATGGGCGTACCCAGCATGGGGCAGGGGGGGCAGCTGCTCCCCCTAGAAGGGAACCTGTAACCCCCTTTGACCAGTGGAATATCTACGGGAACCTGGTGGTGCATTTTCCCCGGGTGCGGCAGGGGGCGGCACCACCTGGCCTCCTGCTGCAGCTCCCTAGGTCTCTCCCCGCCGGCCACGTCTTCCGTCTTTCCCCCTGCAGTGTGAGCCGGCTTTTCTCTGCTCCTGCTATTAGCTGACAGCGGGGGCAGAGAATCTGAAGCCGCGACTTCTGCAGTCCATTGTACATGAAGCGTCTATTAGACGCTCTGTATGTACAATGGAAGCCCTGATTCCCGGCATTTCCGGGTCAGGTCCATGTCATCAGGTCACCTGATTACACTGATGACGTCACCCGACAGAGGCGACAGAAGGATGGAGCGCAGCATTCAACAGTGGAGCTGAGGAAGACAGGGGGCATTAACGTAATTAAGGGAAGGGGGACAGGGATGAGGGGTGTATGAGGAGCAGAGTGGGGGAGTATGAGGAGCAAACTGGGGGGAGAGGATAGGGGGTGTATAAGGAGCAGAGTGGGGAGTATGAAGAGCAAACTGGGGGAACAAGGTGGGGAGAGAGTACGAGACACAAGATGGGGGAGTATGAAGAGCAAACAGAGGACAGGGTGGGGGGGAGTGGATGGTGGGAGTATGAGGAGCAAACGGGGGGGCAGGGTGGGGGGAGTGGATGGGGGGTGTATGAGGAGCAAACTGGGGGGACAGGGTGGGGGGAAAGTATGAGGAGCAAACTGCGGAGAGGGTGGGGGGGGAATATGTGAACCAAACGGGGAAAGGATGGGGGGGAGTATAAAAGGAGCAAACGAGGACGAGAGGGTGGGGGAGTGGGGTATGTGGAGACAGCATGAAGAGAAAATGGGGGATTTAAAGACACAATACGGAGCAAGGGGAGATGGGTATAGACACAGTATGTGGAGAAGCAAAAGGGTAAATTTGAGGATCCAGTATAAGGAATAAGGGAAAGATGGCTGCGACACAGTATGTGGAGTGAGTGGGGATTATATGGGTGTGGAGACAGTATGCGAAGTGAGGGGCATGGTTGCGACACAATATGTGGAGTGAGGCGGGATAGGTGTGGACACAGTATAAGGAGTTAGGGGGGTTATATAGGTGTGGATACAGTACAAGGAGTGAGGGAGAATGGCTGTGGCACAGCATGTTGAATGAGGGGGATCAGTGTGGACACAGTATGGGGTGTGAGGGGGATGGCTGCGGCACAGTATGTGGAGTGAGGGGGGATCGGTGTAGACACAGTACGTGGAGTGAGGGGGGTGGCTGCGGCACAAAATAGAGTGTGAGTAGTGTGGGGTTGTATGGAGAGGGGGCAGCATGCGGGGACAGTATGTTGAGGATGGGGAGTTTAATGAGATACAACAGTATAAACAGTGGGCAGTATAAGAGGACATAGTGTTAGAGGATAGTGTGACCAGGGCGCCCAGTATGGAGGGAGAGGGCAGTGTGGGGGCATGTGCCATGAGAGGGACAGTGTGTAAATCATATTATGTGCAGGGAACAGTGAGAAGGAGCAATTATTTATTCTGGGGCATAGTGTAGGGCAGATATTTTTACTTTTGACAATTCTGCTATTTTTAAAGGTATCATGCCGGGATGTCCTGCAGAACACCGGAGAAGATGGACGTCTGCAGAGATGAACTGTGGATGTGAAAAGTCATCAAGATGCCTGGACAAGATAAAGGAAAGAAATAGACAACCCCGATCAGAGACAACGTCATCTATAAGGTACCTGGATGTAAATAATTATTTGTGATAATGACTAATTCTCATGAGTACTGTGGTTCCTGTATGCTTCTATTGATGGCTGGTAACAACAACTCCCAGTACCATTACCATTGTTAAGGGTGTAGTAGGAGTTGTAGGTTCAGGCAGTAAAAATGTGTGACCTGACATTACAATTGTTTTACCAAGTACTGATGGTGGTTCTGATGATGAATTGTGTTAATGATGAAGGTTCTATTTATATATTTCTGTACCTCTGGTGGGTCTGGTGATGTATTGATGTGGGTTTTGACATAGTGCTTCTGTGTTGATAGGGGTTATATGGATATATTTCTGTACTGTTTTCATGCTGTGTTTCTGTACTGATGAGGGTTCTGGTGATGTATTTCTGTACTGAGAGTTTTGACATAGTGTTTCTGCACTAATGGAGGTTACATGGATGTATTTCTGTAACTCTAGTGGGTCTGGTGATGTAGTTTTGTGGTGTTTGTGCTGTAGTTTTGTGCTCGCGAGACTCGGTCACAGGTGCGCTTGCATTGAGCACGCAGACCTGCGCCACTGCGCAGGCATGAGAGCAATGTGACATATACAGGAGTGGTTGCCTTTTCACAGGAGCGAGGCGGGCATTTCAACCAGTGGGGCGACAAGGACCAGATGGAGCAGATCCTCCCGAACATTTTCAGCTTATTTCCATACCGCTCAGGAGATATTAAAAGTTCATTTTTGAGGTACACAGGGGAACCGCTGAGCATATAGAGTGGTCACAGGAATTATAAATACATCATGTATAAAGTGGTGTGTAGGGGTTAGAACGGCCAAACGGAGTGACAGGTTCCCTTTAAAGGGAATCTGTCAGCTCTTTTTGAAATTCCCGCCTCCTGTGGTACTCTGACGCGCTGGCCGAAGCGTCATATCCAACCCGATGCATTGTGGGGGTTGATCATGTGTTTGTCCCGGCTTCAATATGCGCACTGCGCATGCGCTGGAGCCCGGCCGAACACGTGATCAACCCCCACAATGCACCGGGCCGGATATGATATTCTGAGCGACCATGGCTTGCCCCCCCTAGTTTTGATCAGTACTCCACGCTGACCACAGGAAAGGTTAAAAGGATGCTTTTTTGGATCACCACCACTATACACCACACAAGAGTCGCCAATGCGTTTCGTGGTCACCTGACCACTTCATCAAGGCATATATGCCCTGATGAAGTGGTTAGGTGACCACAAAACGCGTTGGTGACTCTTGTGTGGTGTGTGGTGGTGGTGATCCAATAAAGCATCCTTTTAACCTTTCCTGTGGTGAGCGCGGAGTACTTCCTGGATAATCTTTAAACCTGTGCACCCTGGTAAAGAGAGACAGAGACAGACAGGGAGGAAGACGGGAGGGTTTGGCTTGGAGCCGACAGGGGAGTAATACAAATAAACGCAACCCCACAGTGGCACACTGCTGCACACTGGGTTCGGCTCCTACCCTCTTTGCCATAACTTTTATAACACTTTTCTCTGCAATCAAACCTTGAAAAATTGAAGTTAAGGTATGATTGCACTCAGCATCCCAGTGCCTGTAAGGCACTGGCTTCACTTTATATCCCTAAATCCTGCTGGTTGGTTTCCTTTAAGTGTCTGTCTTTCTCAATGAGCTGCCTAATGCAACATTTCCAGCATTGCTGCATCCTCCTGTTGCTGGAGAGTCTCCACCTGGATATAAAAAGGTGTGGCTAATTTTTAACCATTGTGTTCTGTGGAGCTTTGCTTCCCTGGCCTATTCCCTGCCAGTAGTGAATATATTAAACAGCTCCTCCCTCCACTCCTTGTCTAAGCTTAGGTTCTAGCTAAAGTTAATCACTAGTTCCCTGTCTAGGTTCATTATTGTTTTGACTCTCCTGATCCCAACTTGGCTTGTTGACTCGTTTAACTTGATGGCTCCACTAATGACCCCCAGCATTTTGAACCTGTGGTGCTGAGCTATTGTTGCGGGCGATGGTGAGTGGAAGTGCTGTTAATTTGCTGGCTCTGTTGATGCTACTTAGTCCTGGCTCCTTTCTGTGAGCCCTGGGTAGTGCTGAAACTTTTTAAACCCCTGAAACCCTGACTCTCACTGCCACTTTTGCTTTTGCGTTATCTGTACCTTCTTTGCTTATTGAACTCCTGTTGTTTGACAATGGCCAGTTTTTTTGATGTTGTGCCTTCACGGCCATCCTAGTACTGACCTGGCCACCCTGACTTCTCTTACATCTGGTTTGCTTCTCCATCCAGCAGCTCTTTCTTGGACGTAATCAAGTGCACCCTGCTGTAATATCGGATCTCTGTACAAGGGTTAGAGCAGAGGTCCCCAAATCCAGGCCTCGAGGGCCGCCAACACTGCAGGTTTTCAGGATCTCCTTAGTATTGCACAGGAGTTGGAATCATTACCTGTGCATTTGATCACATTAACACCTGTGCAATACTAAGGAAATCCTGAAATTCTGCACTGTTGGCGGCCCTTGAGGCTGGAGTTGGGGACCTCTGGGTTAGAGGGTGAAGGCTGGGATTTCTTGGGGTCGTTAGAACCAGGTCTATCCACTGTAGCCTGTTTGAGCCGACATACATGGCAGTAATGAGTCGCTGTTTAAAACTATCGAGTAGGGTAAAAATGTTGTTAATGTGAACCTCTTGCCCCTTTTGTGTACTATTTCCTGTGCCCAGTACTGTAAGCATACGGTCGTTGGGGTTCTGGTAATCCCTTTATACCCCCAGACTGGCCCCTGAGTACATCAGAAATAAGCTTTGAATGTGTCCCACGCCGTATAGTAATTAGCTCCACATGATCTGGCGGCTCACTTCAGTCCGAGCTGCCCCGCTGTAAAATCCGCCCTGCCGCCTGTAAAGTGCCGCCCCTCCTGTATATGTATGGGAAGCAGTGACGGCATTCGCACCCGCGCAGTAGCTTAGGTTTCTGTACTCTCTTGAAGCCGCAGCGACCACTGTCTCGTGAGAAGCTCCCACTGCACTGGCACTAGTAAACCTGACGCAACGTTTCCTCACCTTGGGAGTTCCTTCATTAGGGGAGGTTCCAGCTCTCTCTGAGGTCTTCCATTCTCAACTTATTTGTCAAAAATCGAATACAAGAGCAAATGTTTAATTCTTTTCAGGACGCCTCTACAGTGTCTTCAATGTTTTGCACATGTTGACTCATTCAGATGTCAGATTTTCTCAAGAATTATTATTATTTATTTATAAAGCACCATTAATTCCATGGTGATGTACATGAGAAGGGGTTACATACAAAGTTATGTATATAGTTTACAGTAAACAAATTAACAACGACAGACTGGTACAGAGGGAGGACATTAAAAATGGACAGATTTTCCAGACCAGACTTTAATCAGAGTTTGACCGGAGTGTAGTCCGAGTATAATCAGTTATTCTTATATATGGAGAGACCATATAGACCTCTTCCATTCTGACAGTCCGTGAAAACTAAACTGCACTCGGATATCAACCGAGTGAAGTTTGACCCCTAAAATTGCATTGCCGATGTTGATCCAATCTACTTATATAATTGGCAGTTGGGAATTCGGGCACTGTAGCCGAATCCCAAGATGCTTTGCGGTACTGCGAGCGATGACGCACAACGTCATCGCGAGCCGCAGCCGCACTACTGTAAAAAAAAAAAAATTTCCTCACCTCTCCCCGAGCCCCCTCCGTCTCCCGCCATCTTCCTCCAGCCTCCCGTGGCTCCCGCAGGCTCCCGGTGCCTGCAGAGCTCTTCTACACCAGTACAGGACCTGCGGTGATGTCAGAGTCACGTGACACCAGCTTACTCCATGGTAACCGCGGGTCACGTGACTCTGACATCACCGCAGGTCCTGAACTGCAGTAGAAGAGCTCTGCAGGCACCGGGAGCCACCGGAGCTCGGGGTGAGGTGAGCATGAACTTTATTTACATTTTTTTAACCCCTCCCTTACTCTGCCTGTCTCATGTCTCTGCACACTCTGCCTGTCTCATGTCTCTGCACACTCTGCCTGTCTCATGTCTCTGCACACTCTGCCTGTCTCATGTCTCTGCACACTCTGCCTGTCTCATGTCTCTGCACACTCTGCCTGTGTCATGTCTCTGCACACTCTGCCTGTGTCATGTCTCTGCACACTCTGTCTGTGTCATGTCTCTGCACACTCTGTGTCATGTCTCTATACTGTGTGTCATCTCTGTATACTGTCTGTAATGTCTCTATACTCTGTCTAATGTCTCTATACTGTGTGTAATCTCTGTATACTGTCTGTAATGTGTCTATACTGTGTGTAATGTGTGTATACTGTCTGTAATGTGTGTATACTGTGTGTATAATCTCTGTAATCTCTGCATACTGTCTGTCTATACAATGTCTCATGTATGTATATACTGTGTGCTTCTCTCCTCACCCCTCCACCACTGAGCCGCATCTCTCAACCCTACACCACTGAGCCGCTTCTCTCCTCACCCCTCCACCACTGAGCCGCTTCTCTCCTCACCCCTCCACCACTGAGCCGCATCTCTCCTCAACCCTACACCACTGAGCCGCTTCTCTCCTTACCCCTCCACCACTAAGCCGCTTCTCTCCTCACCCCTCCACCACTGAGCCGCATCTCTCCTCACCCCTCCACCACTGAGCCGCATCTCTCCTCACCCCTCCACCACTGAGCCGCATCTCTCCTCACCCCTCCACCACTGAGCCGAATCTCTCCTCACCCCTCCACCACTGAGCCGCATCTCTCCTCACCCCTCCACCACAGAGCTGCATCTCTCCTCACCCCTCCACCACTGAGCCGCATCTCTCTTCACCCCTCCACCACACAGCCGCATCTCTCCTCACCCCTCCACCACACAGCCGCATCACTCCTCACCCTCCACCACACAGCCGCTTCTCCCCTCACCCCTCCACCACAGACACCCATCTCTCCTCACCCCTCCACCACAGACACCCATCTCTCCTCACCCCTCCACCACAGAGCCGCATCTCTCCTCACCCCTCCACCACAGAGCCGCATCTCTCCTCACTCCTCCACCACAGAGCCGCATCTCTCCTCACCCCTCCACCACAGAGCCGCATCTCTCCTCACCCCTCCACCACAGCCGCATCTCTCCTCAGCCCTCCACCACAGCCGCTTCTCTCCTCACCCCTCCACCACAGAGCCGCATCTCTCCTCACCCCTCCACCACACAGCCGCATCTCTCCTCACCCCTCCACCACAGACACCCATCTCTCCTCACCCCTCCACCACTCTGCCGCATCTCTTCTCACCCCTCCACCACAGAGCCGCTTCTTTCCTCACCCCTCCACCACAGAGCCGCATCTCTCCTCACCCCTCCACCACACAGCCGCATCTCTCCTCACCCCTCCACCACAGCCGCATCTCTCCTCACCCCTCCACCACTCTGCCGCATCTCTCTTCACCCCTCCACCACAGAGCCGCTTCTTTCCTCACCCCTCCACCACAGAGCCGCATCTCTCCTCACCCCTCCACCACACAGCCGCATCTCTCCTCACCCCTCCACCACAGCCGCATCTCTCCTCACCCCTCCACCACTCTGCCGCATCTCTCCTCACCCCTCCACCACAGAGCCGCTTCTTTCCTCACCCCTCCACCACAGAGCCGCATCTCTCCTCACCCCTCCACCACACAGCCGCATCTCTCCTCACCCCTCCACCACAGAGCCGCCTCTATTCTCTCCTACCCACAGAGCCGCCTCGATACTCTGCTAGCCACAGAGCCGCCTCCATACTCTGCTACCCACAGAGCCGCCTCGATGCTCTACTACCCACTGACCCGCCTCTATACTCTGATACCCACTGACCCACCTGTATACACACAATTGATTTCACCTAGCTCCCGATGCAATTGCATCGGGCCTTTTTACTAGTACTTGAATAAAAATCAGATATGTCTCCGCAAGTTTATGTGGACTGCATAATCCGCAAAACATCATAGAGATGTGAATGAAACCATAGACTGTGAACAGTTATAACTGCTAGCCCTCCTAACCAGGGCTGTGGAGTCGGAGTCATGCTATCGATGCCCATTTTGGTGGAGTTGAAGTTGGTTTAAAATGGACCAACTCCTAAAAAATGCTGAATATTATGATTATTTATTTATGTTCTATCTAAATATCTTGATTATTGTATCATTTTACTACAATAAATTCATCACTTAAACATGAGTCGTGTATGAGGCAGTCGGAGTCAGATTCAGGGAAATTGAGGAGTCGGAGTCTGAAATTTGACTTACCGACTCCACAGCCCTGTTCCTAACTCAACACATCAAGTTCCTGCACATAACTCAGATATGTTGGCTGTATATCAATCACAAACTTAGTTTTTAAACACACACACACAACAAATAGTTAAAGGGGATATTTCACCAGTTTGAGCATGTTAGGCTGGAATCAAACAGTCCGAGTGACATGCGAGTCACTCCGATGAGTCTCGGACGACTAACTCGGAATGGCCTCCCCCCTTTCAGGACGGGAGTGTGGAGCTGTTTAGAAACACAAGCAGCTTACACTCCCATCCAGAGAGGGGAGTCATCCGAGACTCATCGGAGTGACTCACATGTCACTTGGACAGTTTGATTCTGGCCACATCAAGGTATAGTGGCTGCAGCATAAGGTCCCAGATTCTGTTGTTACCGGTAGATTTTCACAACAAAATCTATTCTGTATTGAATGATATGACTCGGGCAGTCCTTAATATATGTAAGAGGGAACATCATCGACTAGTTCCCCCCCTATCTCCTATCCTCACACTTCAAGATGTCATTGGCCCCCTTCCATCAAAACACGGACGGATGCCAAATCTGATTCAAATCTCTTTCCGATGCACCCCATTCCGATTGACCAAGTGTTTCTCGATGGCGCATTGCTATCTTACAAGGAAATACAACAATTCGAACCCCTGACCAATATCTCATTTTTACAATACAGTAGATTGAAAGAATATATTCATAAACACATGAAGCACTCCAATTTACTTCGACCTCTCACTCCCTTTGAACAACTCTGTGCACAACTCCAATCACCCGGTACCGTTCTGTCGAAACTATATAAACAATTAGTTTGTGACAAATCTCTTATCAAGAGAGCTACTTGGGCCTCTGGGAACGGGATTCACAGATGAGCAGATCACCCAGATATACCGCAGGTCAAACGGGCTTTCGCCTTGTGTGAAATTCAGGAGAACTCCTATAAGGTGATATCCCCTGGTATCGTATAGAGAAGAGATGCAGCTACAAAAACGGCGCACTTCCACGGCTGGACACTGCTGGAGGTGTCATACTGAAAAGGATCATGCATACATATCTGGTGGTCAGTGGCGTAACTACCGCGGTTGCAGCTGAGACCGGGCCCGCCCCCTTGGGGGAGCCACGAGCCTCCAACCGTGCCTCCACCTCCAGCCGGCCGCCGCTACCGCGATAGCGCCGGAAGAGGATTGGAGGGAGGACTGGAAGTGACAGAAGTCACTTCCTGCAGCCGCGCAGCAGTGCCCGCCCACTGATTCCACTACAAGCCGGCCGGAGGAGCAGGTATTCGCGCCGGCCAGCACCGCTAGCACAATGCCCCCTCCTCACCTGAACACCACCGCTAGCACCCCCCCTCCGCACCAAAGGGGCCCCGACGTACATCTTGCACAGGGTCCCGCGGCTCAGTAGTTACGGCACTGCTGGTGGTTCTGCCCTAGAACACAGCTGTATTTGGAAATTGTCTTTAGGTCTTGAACCGAGAATTAAATGTAACACCACAAAATGCACTCCTTAATCTTCCGATATGGCCTAGAGAAGCTTCATCTTCACGGCTAGCTAATAACGTCTTAGCTGCAAGCAGACTTCTTATCTCTCTCCTTCTAAAACCCAAGTCCTTAAAGAAGTGGATTCTCCTTACCGTACTGCTGACATCATTGCCCTCTCCTATGACTCTTACCCCCTTTTTTGAAAAAACATGGTCTCCGTGAATCTTTTATAGATCTACCCCGGAATTTTCTGTGGCTCTTACGGCCTCATGAGAAAACACTTCTTATTGGCTGAACTGAACCAATGTTCATATTGAAAAGTTTTACTACTCATGTGCCGTACATGCAAACGTATTCAACGACTTTATACCTATCCTCTCACGGAGTCACTACTTTATCCCACCCTTCTTGTTCTTTCCTTCTTCCCTCTTTCTCTTCTATCATTCCTTCCTCTCTTTCCCCTAATCTTTCACCTGTATTGAGTTTTATGATCTTAGACACCAACGATAAACTATTTTTATTCCTTCAGACTCTATTTCCTTTATCTTTTTAAAAGTTGACTACTGTTTTCAATGAGATGTTAATCTGTATCACTCCAAGTAATGTACAGTTATTTGTTGCTCGTTTATTCAATGAAAAGAACATTAAAAGAAAGAAGAGAAATACATCAATAGAGAGTTTAGAGAAAGGAATTAGAAAGAGGTAGCAGTTACTTATGGATTTTTGACATGACAGATTTCCTTTAAGTAGGACCCCCGACATCACTCCAGTCCCGAGCCTGAATGTTGTGACTGTTTCTGGTCATCAGGGGAGGCTAACCGGTACACTTTATTGTTTTGAGTCTAATGGGGTTTGGCAGTGTAATTCTATTGTAGGGGTCTGCTTTCCTTGATGAAGTGTCTCCCGTATCTGTCCTTTCCTGATGTTTAACAAAACGTAATTTCTTTGTTAAACATTTCCCCGGTTTCAATGTGAACATGGCTTCTCCTCTGTGATTCATTAAAAGAGTTGATTCACAGGAACAACAATCCGCACATCCTGGACATTAAAATGGATTTTTAATTATTAGGAAATGAGCTCCATGATTGGCAATGCCATCCAGTGTACATCTTGCCAAATTTATGCATTCCTTGACCAGCCGGTCGAGGGTGCATACTGCTGTGTGAGATGTGAGTACGTTGTGCATTTGGAAGCCCAGATACTGGATCTAAATGAACAACTGACAACGCTGAGATCCATAGACAATATGGAAAGGAGTCTGCTGCTCACTGAACAGCTGCTCAATGGGATTGATGTGGGGGAGGATGGTAGTATGGAGCTGCAGGACCGTGAGGTAGCTAGCTGGGTGACAGTTAGAAGGCGGGGTAGAGGGAAGGGTGCCAGGGAGGCTAGCCCTGATCTGGCACACCCCAATAAATTTGCTATGTTGGCAGATGAGGGGGGTGTGAGTTCAGGGATAGCACTGCTGCAGCAGGGCATGACCTCTGAAAGCCAGAGGAGTGTCTGCTCCAGTAAGGGGGAAAACAGGAGAGAAGGGCAGGCCAGACAGGTGCTGGTAGTGGGGGACTCAATTATTAGGGGAATAGATAGGGCAATCTGTCACAAAGACAGGGATCGTCAAACAGTGTGCTGCCTACCTGGCGCTCGAGTCCGGCACATCGCTGATCGGGTTGACAGATTACTGGGAGGGGCTGGTGAGGACCCAGCGGTCATGGTGCACATTGGCACAAATGACAAAGTTAGAGGTAGGTGGAAGGTCCTTAAAGATGATTTCAGGGAATTAGGCTGCAAGCTTAAGGCAAGGACCTCCAAGGTAGTATTCTCTGAAATACTGCCTGTACCACGGCCACACCAGAGAGGCAACGGGAGATTAGGGAGATAAATAAGTGGCTCAGGAATTGGTGTAGGAAGGAGGGGTTTGGGTTCCTGGAGAACTGGGCCGACTTCTCTATTGGCTACAGGTTCTATGCTAGGGACGGGCTGCACCTCAATGGGGAGGGGACGCTGTGCTGGGGGAGAAAATGGCTAGAAGGTTGGAGGAGTGTTTAAACTAGGGATTGGGGGGGAGGGTATTCGTTGTATAGGAGGGGAAGATAGTGTAAATAGTAACCTGGGCACAAATAATAAAATTGGGGGTGGCATGGGGGGTGGGGTTAGAAAAGTCAAACTAGTAGGAAGGAAGAGAGGTAAAGAGAGATGCATAAAGTGCATGTTCACTAATGCCAGAAGCCTCACCAACAAAATGGAGAATTAGAATTGATTTTGTTGGAAAATAATTATGACATGGTGGGGATATCGGAGACTTGGCTGGACGAGAGCCATGACTGGGCTGTTAATTTACAGGGCTATTGTCTGTTCAGAAATGACCGTACAAATAGGCGAGGAGGAGGTGTATGTTTATACGTAAAATCATCCTTAAAACCCATCCTGCATGATAATATAGGTGAATCTAATGGAAATGTAGAGTCCCTGTGGGTGGAGATAAGGGGAGGGGGAAAAAAATAATAAATTACTGATAGGGGTTTGTTATAAGTCCCCAACAATAATGGAAGTGGAGGAGAATATCCTCATAAAGCAAATAGATGAAGCAGCGACTCAGGGAGAAGTCATTATTATGGGGGACTTCAACTACCCTGAAATACATTGAGGAACAGAAACCTGCAGTTCCAGCAACGGTAATAGGTTTTTGAAAACTATGAGAGACAATTACCTTTCACAGCTGGTTCAGGACCCAACAAGAAGGGGGGCACTGCTGGACCTAATATTAACCAACAGGCCAGACCGCATATCAAATATACGGGTTGGAGGTCACTTGGGTAATAGTGATCATAACTTAATAAGCTTTCAAGTATCCTTTACTAAGATGTGTAGTAGAGGGGCTACAAAGACACTAAACTTCAGGAAGGCAAATTTCCAACGGTTGAGAGATGATCTTAGTGCAATAAACTGGGACGATGTCCTGAGACATAAAAGTACACAACACAAATGGGAGATGTTTATTAGCATCCTGAATAGGACCTGTGCACAATATATACCCTATGGGAATAAGCATGCTAGAAATAGGAGGAAACCACTATGGCTAAATAAAGCGGTAAGAAGTGCAATATGTGATAAAAAGAAAGCATTTAGGGAATTAAAGCAAGTAGGTAGTGATGAAGCATTAAATAAATACAGAAAATTAAATAACATTTGTAAAAAGCAAATCAAGGCAGCAAAGATTGAGACAGAGAGACTCATTGCCAGAGAAAGTAAAAAGAATCCCAAAATATTTTTTAACTACATAAATCGTAAGAAACTAAAGAATGATGGTGTTGGCCCCTTTAAAAATAGTCTGGATGAAATGGTGGATGAGGAAGAGGAAAAAGCCAATATGCTAAATGACTTTTTTTCAACAGTATTTACACAAGAAAATCTCATGACAGACAATATGATCAGTGATAACAAAAATTCTCAATTAAATGTCACCTGCTTAACCCAAAAGGAAGTACGGCATCGTCTAAAAATCAGTAAAATTGACAAATCACCGGGCCCGGATGGGATACACCCCAGAGTGCTGCAGGAATTAAGTACTGTCATAGATAGACCATTATTTTTAATATTTAAAGATTCCATAATAACAGGGTCTGTACCACAGGACTGGCGTATAGCAAATGTGGTGCCAATATTCAAAAAGGGGACAAAAACTGAACTTGGAAATTATAGGCCAGTAAGCTTAACCTCTACTGTGGGTAAAATCCTAGAGGGTTTTCTAAGAGATGCTATACTGGAGTATCTGAACAAAAATAACCTCATGACCCATTATCAACATGGTTTTACGAGGGACCGTTCCTGTCAAACTAATCTAATAAGCTTCTATGAAGAAGTAAGTTCTGGGCTGGACCAAGGAAATGCAGTGGATGTGGTGTATATGGACTTTTCAAAAGCTTTTGATACGGTGCCACACAAAAGGTTGATACATAAAATGAGGGCAATGGGGATAGGGGAAAATATGTGTAAGTGGGTTAAGAACTGGCTTAGTGATAGGAAACAAAGGGTGGTTATTAATGGAACACACTCAGAATGGGTCACAGTTAACAGTGGGGTACCACAGGGGTCAGTGTTGGGCCCGCTTCTATTTAATATATTTATTAATGACCTTGTAGGGGGCATACAGAGTAGAATCTCAATATTTGCAGATGACACTAAACTCTGCAGGGTAATCAATACAGAGGAGGACAATTTTATATTACAGGAGGATTTATATAAACTAGAAGCTTGGGCTGCTAAATGGCAAATGCGCTTTAATGGGGATAAATGTAAAGTCATGCACTTGGGCAGAGGAAACAAAAGGTATAATTATGTGCTTAATTGTAAAACACTGGGCAAAACTGTCACTGAAAAAGACCTGGGTGTATGGGTAGATGACAAACTCACATTTAGTGGCCAGTGTCAGGCAGCTGCTGCAAAGGCAAATAAAATAATGGGATGCATTAAAAGAGGTATAGATGCTCAAGAGGAGAACATAATTTTATCTCTATACAAGTCACTAGTGCGACCACACTTAGAATACTGTGTACAATTCTGGTCTCCGGTGTATAAGAAAGACATAGATGAACTAGAGCGGGTCCAGAGAAGAGCAACCAAGGTTATTAGAGGACTGAGGGGTCAGCAATACCAAGACAGGTTATTAGAGGACTGAGGGGTCTACAATACCAAGACAGGTTATTAGAGGACTGAGGGGTCTGCAATACCAAGACAGGTTATTAGAGGACTGAGGGGTCTACAATACCAAGACAGGTTATTAGAGGACTGAGGGGTCTGCAATACCAAGACAGGTTATTAGAGGACTGGGGGGTCTGCAATACCAAGACAGGTTATTAGAGGACTGAGGGGTCTACAATACCAAGACAGGTTATTAGAGGACTGAGGGGTCTGCAATACCAAGACAGGTTATTAGAGGACTGAGGGGTCTGCAACACCAAGACAGGTTATTAAACTTGGGGTTATTTAGCTTGGAAAAACGAAGGCTTAGGGGTGATCTTATAATAATGTATAAATATATGAGGGGACAGTACAGAGACCTTTCTAATGATCTCTTTACTCTTAGGCCTGAGACTGGGGACAAGGGGGCATCCTCTACGTCTGGAGGAAAGAAGGTTTAATCATAATCACAGACGCGGATTCTTTACTGTAAGAGCAGTGAGACTATGGAACTCTCTGCCACATGATGGTGTAATGAGTGAGTCACTACTAACATTTAAGAAGGGCCTGGATGCCTTTCTTGAAAACTATAATATTATCAGTTATACATACTAGATTCTTTGATAGGGCGTTGATCCAGGGAATTAGTCTGATTGCCGTATCTGGAGTCAGGAAGGAATTTTTTCCCCCAATGTGGAGCTTAGTGTTGCCACATGGTTTTTTTTGCCTTCCTCTGGATCAACATGTTAGGCTATGGGGTGAACTAGATGGACTTAAAGTCTACCTTCAACCTTAAAAACTATGTTACTATGTAACTGTGTGAATTTTCAGATGTGAGGCAAGATATGATTTCTTGGTAAAACCTTTCCCACATTCTGAACATGAAAATGGCTTCTCCCCTGTGTGAATTCTCAGATGTGCGATAAGATCGCATTTCTTCTTAAAACATTTCCCACATTCTGAACATGAAAATGGCTTCTCCCCTGTGTGAATTCTCAGATGTGAGGCAAGATATGATTTCTTGGTAAAACGTTTCCCACATTCTGAACATGAAAATGGCTTCTCCCCTGTGTGACTTCTCTCATGTGTCAAAAGATTTGTTTTGCAGGTAAAACATTTCCCACACTCTAGACATGAAAACGGCTTCTCTCCTGTGTGAATGATTTTATGTTTAACGAGATCTCTTTTGACAGTAAAACATTTCCCACATTCTGGACATGAAAATGGCTTCTCTCCTGTGTGATTTCTCTGATGTACAGTAAGACTTGATTTTGTGGCAAAGTATTTCCCACATTCTGAACATGAAAATGTCTTCTTCCCTGTGTGAATTATCTCATGTGCCAGAAGACTTGCTTTGCAGGTAAAACATTTCCCACATTCTGGACATGAAAATGGCTTTTCCCCTGTGTGACTCCTCTGATGTACAGAAAGATTTGATTTCTGGGTAAAGCATTTCTCACATTCTGAGCAGGAAAATGGCTTCTCTCCTGTGTGTGTGCTTTTATGTTTAATGAGATCTCCTTTGATAGTAAAACATTTCCCACATTCTGGACATGAAAATGGCTTCTCCCCTGTGTGAGTTCTCAGATGTACAGTAAGATCCCATTTCTTGTTAAAACATTTCCCACATTCTGAACATAAAAATGTTTTTTTCCCAGTATGAGTTTTTTGATGTTCTCCATCCCTTTTGTTATTTTCATTTTGCTTAACAGTGTGTAATGAATCAGAAATAGGACCTGTTGATTGGGAATAGATGATAGTCTTTTTTTATGAAGGGCTGACGGTATATTTGGAATACTGTCATGATCTTCATATATAGATGGCTTAATAACATAATCAACTGCTTCAGAATTAGTAAATGGCAGATATCCCTCTGATGCACAGTCACCTGCCAAGAAAAAAAAATATATATATATTATTTTAGAACTGCTGCCTTTAGAAACAAATTATGTCAAGATTAATTTACTAGCTAACAAAGACAGAGGTTGAAACTGCAGACATCAATGCATAGATTAAAGGCCCAGTTACACACACACATAATTGTGCATATATTGTTCGCAGATCTCTGGCTGCAGTGAAATCATGGACACATTGTTACATTTGTACACAGCCACAAAATGTCACAATGTGTCCATGATTTCACTGCAACCAGAGACCTGCGAACAATCTCTGCACAATTATGTGTGTGTGCAACTGGGTCTTAAGAGATATATCAACCCGTCAACAGCCACTGTTACGCCTTTTCACAGTGGGTGTTAAGGCCACGACACACGCTTCAATTTAATGAACGATGTTGATAGCGATCTCATGCACGCGCGATCGCTAACAACATCGCTCAGATCGCTGGTGATCTGTCACACAGGCAGACTCCCCAACGATCAGGACCAATGAGAACTCTGGTAACCAAGGTACACATCATGTTACCAAGCGCCGCGCGAGCTTAGTAACCCGATGTTTACCATGGTTACCATCTCCCAGCATAGGCTGTGCCACTGGGAGATCGTTTATCGTGGTGTCACACAGCACGATCCTGCAGATTGAAGGATTGTTCATCACCAGATTTGAGAACATGTTCACAAATCTGGGTTGAACGATCCATTAAAGGATCGTTCAATTTGGGTGGTGACATCGCGGGGTTACACGCTTCGATGTCGTTCCGACATCGTTCGTGCGACACCAAACACGTGACTTTTGAACGATGTCGTGAACAAGATTTAAGCGTGTGACGTGGCCTTTAGGAACCTTTATCCTCAGTGACAGTTTTTCACGTTGCTGAAGATTAAGTTTATATCTTTCCCCATAGCATTGCATGACAGCAGTGTATGACAGTTGAAACCCTTCAGCATCGGCCCAGATTAGTTTTGAAACGAATCGGGGCCATTTAATTCCATAAAAGCCGCTGTTAATTTGTTAATTGTGACAGCAGCATGTAAATGGTTAAAAGGGGGTAAAAACACTCGGTTTAACACTATCACTCTCAGAGATCCTAATCATAGGTGATGATTGTTGTCATCGCACCCGGAGGTCATCTGATACGAGTGGTCTGCAAGATCAGAGTACGGTGGCCTGTAAGGGCCGCTTCACACTGCGGCATGACCGGTCCGGGGCTGTCCAGGATGACCCAGACAGCCGCGGACCGGATCAACACACAGGACTGGGGGGCTAATATGCCCTCTGGTCCGGTGTGCCGCTGTGCCGCGGTCCTGACTTACCAGCAGTGAGAACTGCATGCGGTTGCACACCGGACCGGAGGGCATATTAGCCCCCCAGTCCTGTGTGCTGATCCGGTCCGCGGCTTTCTGGGTCATCCCGGACAGCCCCGGACCGGATCACGCCGCAGTGTGAAGCGGCCCTAAGACACAGCTATATGCAAATTCTAATAGGCAGAGACAGTGAGAAACTGACAGGTCTCAGGCACAGCAGTACACCAGTGCTGCAATGCATGAGACCAAAGTAAAACAATATTCACTGTGTGTCTAAGGCTATGTTCACACGCTGCGTATTTCAGCTTTTACACAGCACTATTTTGCGGATGCACAAATGCAGAGAAACGCATTGACGTTAGCTGTCCCGGCCAAGTCACTGCATTTCACTGTTTCCATTCACACGCTGCGCTTTTGGGCTGAAAAGCGGATGCATAAAAATAATGAACATGTCAATTCTTTTTGCGCTTTAATTGAAAAAAAAAAAAAAAAAAACAATTAAAAAATGTAGCTTTTACATTATTATTAAAAAAAATTGCAGTTCTCTGAATATGCTGATGCAAGAACAAATCAATTTTTGGAGAGTATTGTTTTTATTCTGTAAAAAGTAGTAAAGTTAGAGAGGAATTCGATAATGCACTTTTGATTAAAGGGGAATTTTGCATATAGGGCACCCTAAAATTGAACAGCCTATATCTCTGCAATACAGGGGAGACAGTAGAAGTTGTATCAGCTGAATTTTAGTGTTATTTACAGTTTAAACTAAAATATATCATGAAGGGTCTCTTTAATTGTCTTCAAATCGGTGGATGTCCAGGTCCTGAGTCTCCACTAGTTGCTTAAAAGATTGCTGAGAATTAGGTAGCCTGTGAGGCAGAGGCACAGAACAGAGTGCGGACTCGATAGAAGCTACAAAATGAAGCAAGTGATTGTACCAAAGGATGAATAAGTAAATATGGAGGAAACTACTCACCTGGGCGGTGATCTGTAGGAATCTCCTCTGTCCTCCGCTCATCACCCCTCACATATGTCTCTGTAGTATTAATATGGGGCAGATCATCATCACCCCTCACATATGTCTCTGTAGTATTAATATGGGGCAGATCATCATCACCCCTCACATATGTCTCTGTAGTATTAATATGGGGCAGATCATCATCACCCCTCACATATGTCTCTGTAGTATTAATATGGGGCAGATCATCATCACCCCTCACATATGTCTCTGTAGTATTAATATGGGGCAGATCATCATCACCCCTCACATATGTCTCTGTAGTATTAATATGGGGCAGATCTTCACCCTGAAACAAATAATGTAAAAGTCACAGACAGATGGAGAAGTCCCATCTATGATCAGCTGTAATCTGCCATCTCCACCGTTCTCATTACACAAGTATAAAACATAGAATACTGGAGGATAATAACAAGACTGAGCACAAGACCTTCACAGCCGTCTACACATCATAGGGAGATCTCATCACACCTTCTCTCCATCTACCTGATGATCCGGAGGAACATCGGGATCTTCTTGTTTACAGTCCTGTGGGAGAAGAGGACGGGGACATCTCTCTGGTGTTGTCCTCTTACTGGATAGACCTGGAGGAGACACATACAGGACTGAATTCATTCTTTCCATACAGATCATTATAGGCCGTGTGTATTTAGTCCTGTCTATTACCTGGTGATGTGAGGGGCGGCCGGGGAACCTCCATCATGACTATGTCCTTGTACAGATCTTTGTGTCCTTCTAAATACTCCCACTCCTCCATGGAGAAATAGACGGTGACGTCCTGACACCTTATAGGAACCTGACACATACAATGATACCATTGTCATCTTTCCCCGATCCCTTCATAGCGTTACTGTATAATGTCCCAGCAGCAGCATTCCCAGCAGTGTCACCTCTCCAGTCAGCAGCTCAATCATCTTGTAGGTGAGTTGTAGGATCTTCTGGTCATTGATGTCCTCATGTATCAGGGGGTGAGGTGGAGGCCCCGTGATTGGGCTCAGGGCTCTTCCCTCAGACACAGGGTCCTGACAGCACAGATCACTAGAGCTCTTCACTACTGTGTAATCCTGGTTATGGAGAGACACATTAATAAATCTCCAGTCTCCAGACATTTCCAGAGTCCTCACCTCTCCAGTTCTGTCATCTGTTATTCTGTCCATAGATAAGAATGATGTCATGTGACATTGTCATCACAATCTCTCACCTCTCCAGTAACAAGGAAGAGGATCTCTAGGGTGAGGTGGAAGATCCTCTCCGCCATCTTGTCCCTGTCCAGATCCATCCTTGATGGTCAATCAGGAGAATTCTCTTCTATAGAAGATCTGAGAGGATCCGAGATTGTAGAGACCTGAATGGGGGAAGATGACGATGGAACATCATAAAGATCCTGTGTAATAAAGGATAGAGCTGAACTAGGGTGGATGCAGAGAAGAACGACCAAGGTTATTAAGGGAATGGGAGGACTGCAATAAGAAGACAGGTTAGCATCTTGGGGTTATTCATTTCGGAAATACACAGACTTAGGTGCGATCTTATTATAATTTACATATACTGTATCGGGGGACAGTAGAAGACATCTTTCAACACCTCGGCCTGAGACTGGGACAAGGGGGCATCCTCTACGTCTGGAGGAAAGAAGGTTTAATCCTAATCACAGATGCGGATTCTTTACTGTAAGAGCAGTGAGACTATTACAGTTTATCACTATTACATTGTGATGGTACATTGATCCTGGGAATTAGTCCAATTGCCGTTTTTAGAGACCGGAGCAAATCTTTCCCCTTAAAAAAGGTTTTAACACCCTGTGAATTTTTTCATGTTACACCCAAAAGCTTAAACGTATTTTGCTGCATTTTACTAAGCACAAGTATTTACTGTATGAAGTGTAGAGGAAATGATAAAAGGTTTTCTAAACTTTTAATAAATATATATAAATGTGAAACTTGTTTTGTGCATTTGCATTCAGCCCCTCTAGTCTGAAACCCCTAAGTGTCCAATTCCCTCTAGAAGTAATTTTAATCACCCATCTCGCGCACCTCCCTTACCTGATCTATCTATCACAATAAATGATATCACACTTTGCCCTGTTCCGCTGCCACGGAGTAACCCTTGACTCTGCCTTATCCTTCAAACCACACATCCAAGCTCTCGCCACATCCTGCCGCCTGCAACTCAAAAATATTTCCAGAGTCCGTCCCTTCCTCAACCCTCAATCTACTAAACTATTAGTGCATGCCCTCATCATCTCCCATCTCAACTACTGCAACCTCCTCCTCTGCGGCCTCCTGCTAACACTCTTGCACCTCTCCAATCTGTCCTTAACTCTGCTGCCCGACTAATCCACCTCTCTCCTCGCTATTCCTCCACTTCTACCCTCTGCAACTCACTCCACTGGCTCCCAATTACCCAGCGTATCCAATTCAAACTACTAACACTGACTTACAAAGCCGTCCACAATCTGTCCCCCCATATATCTCTGAACTAATCTCCCGATATCATCCAATTCATAATCTTCGATCCTCCCAAGACCTCCTCCTCTCCTCCACACTTGTAGGTTCCTCATCTAACCGCCTGCCAGACTTCGCCCGAGCATCCCCCATCCTCTGGAATTCTGCACCCCAAAAGTCCGACTTTCCTCCACGTTCGGAACCTTCAAGCGGAGCCTGAAAACCCATCTCTTCAGAATAGTTTACAGCCTGCAATGACCAAGGTGCCACCTCACCACCACTGGACCTGGCATACCACCACCACCCGAGCAGACCCAACCTACTGTTTCCTTTCCCATTGCCCTGTAGAATGTAAGACTGCAAGGGCAGAGTCCTCTATCCCCTCTGTAGCAGTCGGTCACTGTTAGTTTGTTAAATGTATTTTTAACTTGCTTGTAAGCAACCCTTTCTCATGTACAGCACAATGGATTCAAAGGTGCTCTATAAATTATTAAAGGGAACCTGACCCCTAAAAATCAGCCCCCAGACCATTTATAACCTGTATTGTGGCTTCTCAGTGCTTGACAAGTCACACAGGGCGTTACCTGTGGCTTCTCAGTGCCGCCTGCAGATCAATTATTCACGCCCAGATGGGCGTGCTAAGGCACTGTGAGCTCCCTCGCCCCCCTCCATGGGCGGTATAGCCTGTATGACGCAAATCGCGTCATATCCATATCACAGGACTTTGTGCTGCGCATTGCGCATACGCGAGTTTGCTCTACGGCAGCTAGTCTGGGATTAGCTGCCGCAGAGCCAACTCGCGCAAGCGGCGCTGAGAAGCCACAGGGAACGCCCTGTGTGAGTTCTCAAGCACTGAGAAGCCGCAGAAATCAAGGTAATAAAAGCACTTTTACATACTTTACAAATACCCTATTTTTTACACAAAGGGATGCCTACAATGCATTCCCGGAGGTGCAGGGAGAGGTATAAATGGTATGGGGGCTGATTTTTAGGGGTCAGGTTCCCTTTAATAACAATAATTAGTGAATTGCCTCCACCTTTGTGTAATTTTTTTCTCAGTTCACTACAGCTGTTCTGTGAAAGCCCCAGAGGTTTATTTGAGACCGTTAGTGATCAAATACCCTCATCTCTGTCTATCACCCCACCCGTCCTCTTTGCTCTGCAAGCAACTTTAGACTAACAGCTGCATTTCTGGTGCGGACGAGACTGGGTGATTATAGACACTTTCAGACATTTGGTAAAATCCACTATTTTAGATATACACAAGAGTCAACCATCCAACATCAATGCCCAGGAGAGAAGGTCCATACAGTCTTTATAAAACAACAAAGAAATCATCATTAAACATGAAGACAAGGGTGGTGTAATAGTCATGATGAACAAATCTGACTACCTGAAAGAAGCAAACAGACAACTGACGGACACAGCCTACTACAAGAAATTGCAGTCTGACCCCACACAGGACTATCACAGGGAATTCAACAGGCTGGTCTCTTGTCTACCTGACATATCCGTAAGAGCTGATGACCTGATACCAGAAAGTCCAAGAACAGGCACATTCTACATGATTCCCAAAATTCACAATCCAGGAAGATCCATCATTTCACGTGTGGGCACCCTTGCTGAACACATATCTGGGTGAGTAGAGGATGTTCTCAAACCCCTGGTAAAAAGAGACACCCAGCTACATTCAGGACACAACTGACCTATTGAATAAACTGTCAGCAATAGGTCCTCTACCAGAAGGAACCATCCTCGCCACCATGGATGTGGAATCTCTGTACAGTAACATCCCACACCAGGATGGATTAAATGCCTGCAAAACCTTCCTGGAAAACACAGGGATTGATGCTGTGTGGTGAAGCTTATAAAATTCATCCTCACTCACAATTAATTTACATTTGACAACAACATATATTTACAGGAGACTGGCACAGCAATGGGGAGCAAAATGGCTCCTCAATATGCAAATCTTTTCATGCCAAGCTTGAAGGTGACTTTTTATCCTCTTGCCCTATCAGGCATCTGGCCTACTACCGTTATATTGATGACATTTTAATCGTCTGGACGGAGTCTGAGCAACAGCTGAAGACGTTCCATGAACACTTTAATCAGTTTCATCCAACCATTAATTTAACACTCAGCTACTCCTGCACTGAAATCAGCTTTCTGGACACTATCATTAAGCTACAGAACAATGAAGTAGAGACATCCCTGTACCGGAAGCCAATTGACCGTCCAACATATCTCCGATGGGACAGTTTTCATCCAAAAACCGTAAAAAACTCTATTGTGTACAGCCAGGCCATCAGATACAATCAGATATGTTCCAACAGATAGAGACAATCACCTTGAGGACCTCAGAAAGACCTTTTTGAACCAGGGCTACCATCCAAGAGCAATCGAGAACCAGATTACAAGAGCCACCAGAATATCAAGGAATCATCTCCTACATTACAAAACTAGAGAAGAAAACAACAGAGTTCCTCTTGTAGTCACCTACAATCCAAGTCTGGAGGTGCTAAGAGGAGCCGCACGGAAACTGCAACCACTCCTACAAAAAGATGCCCGACTAACATCAATATTTCCGGATCCCCTCCTCTTGTGTTTTAGACAGCCTCCGAATCTAAAAAACATCATTGTCAGAAGCGCCCTGTCCTCTCCAGCAGCAACAGGAACCTTTCCCTGCAACCAGAACAGGTGCAAAACCTTCATCTATAATGACAACGGACAAGATAAATATTCCTGGGACAGATCAGGACTACAAGATCCCAGGTAACTTCAGCTGCATCACAAGCAATGTGGTGTATTTAATTATATGTACCAAATGTCCAACAGGTGGCATGTACATAGGGGAGACCGAACAAAAATTCAGGACAAGGATGAATTCTCATCGCCACTCAATAAAAGAAATCTACCTGTAGCAAAGCAAATTTGCAGCTCTGACCACAGTGAAACCGATATGAGGCTGCTCATCTTAAAAAGCAACTTCAAATCTCAGAGAGAGAGAAGAATTTGGGAATACAAATTGATAACGACCTCTGACACATTCAAAACAGGATTAAATGTCCCCCATGGATTCATGCGTTTTTATATAAAATGAAAGGGCATTTGGGGACATCACATCTTGCAACAGACTCCATTTAGAGGACAATGAACTTCTGACACTTCTTACGTGAACTGTCTCGCTTCGACTAAAGGTACTGTCACACGAAGCAATTTTGCCAGCAATTTCACTGGCAATTTGCTGGTTGCTGTGAAATCATGGACACATTGTTCTATTTTGTTGCTGTGTACAAATGGAACTGCACTGTGTTCCCAATTATTATGCAAATTGGTTTTAAGTGTCATAGGCTTTTATTTTTATTTTTTTTTCAATGAAACCCATTGATGGTATTGTGTCTCAGGGTTCTTTGGATCATTTAAATCAATCTCAGATACCTGTGATAATTACTTTGGCAGGTGAGCCCAATAAAAGGAAAACTGGGTGTTCCACAATATTACGCAGGCCACAGTTTTCAAGTAACATGGGAAAGAAAAAGGATCTCTCTGCTGCCGAAAAGCAACAAATAGTGCAATGCCTTGGACAAGGGATGAAAACATTTGATACTGCACGAAAACTTCATCGGATTAAGAGAGCAGCTGCTAATAAGGCCTTACAAACCAACAAACAGATATGTGAAGCTGCTGGAGCCTCTGGAGTCCCTCGAACCTCAAGGTGTAGGATCCTTCAAAGGCTTGCTGTGGTGCATAATCCTACTATTCGGCCATCCCTAAACAGTGCTCACAAGCAGAAACAGTTGCAGTGGGCCCAGATATACATGAAGACTAATTTCCAAACAGTCTTGTTTACTGATGAGTGCCGAGCAACCCTGGATGGTCCAGATGAATAGAGTAGTGGATGGTTGGTGGATGCCACCATGTCCCAACAAGGCAGCAATGTCAGCAAGGAGGTGGAGGAGTCATGTTTTGGGCTGGAATCATTGGGAAACAGCTGGTAGGCCCCTTTAAGGTTCCTGAAGGTGTGAAAATGACCTCTGCAACGTACATAGAGTTTCCAACTGAGAACTTTCTTCCATTGTATAAAAAGCAAAAACGTGCCTTTAATAGCAAAATCATCCTCATGCATGACAATGCACCATCTCATGCTACAAAGAATACCACTGTGCCATTGGCTGTTACTGGCATAAAAGGAGATAAACTCATGGTGTGGCCGCCATCTTCCCCTGACCTCAACCCTATAGAGAACATTTGGAGTATAATCAAGCAAAAGATCTATGAGGGTGGGAGGCAGTTCACATCAAAACAGCAGCTCTGGGAGGCGATTCTGACATCATGCAAAGAAATACAAGCAGAAACTCTCCAGAAACTCACAAGTTCAATGGATGCAAGAATTATGAAGGTGATATCAAAGAAGGGTTCCTATGTTAACATGTAACGTGGCCTGTTAGGATGTTTTGGAGTTAAATAGCTTTTTATTTCAGTGAATGTGACCTCCTAATGCTGCAAATTCAACAAATGAGCATTTTCAGTTCTTTCAAATATATGAAATGTTTAGAAACTCTACTGTAGTGAGGTGTATAATTCAGATTGTATTATTGAAATGGACACTGAAGTGAGCATTACACAGTCCGCTACTGCCCCCTTGTGGACAAGTGCTGAATTGACTGCAGAGAAAAAAACATTGATTACTGATCCCCTCCCACAACAGCCTTGTGTTCAGGAGCAGAAAGGGCGGGAAGTCAGTATAGGTCCAGAGCTGTGCCAGAGAAGATCTCCCTGTGGATGTCTGTTGAAAGAGGGCTACTTTGCTACACCTTGCCGGAAAAATCACCCCGCAGAAGCCCCTGTGACTGATCCTGGGCCACTGGACTTTGGTGCTGTGTATCTGGCCGCTCTGCAAAACCTTGCCCGCCGAGCACCCAGGGTGAATGTGCAGGGGCCGTGACCGACATAAGGGAGCCATTTGTACTGCCGCGATCTCCCTCCTGCTGCTGCTCTGTGTGCCCTGAGACTGGGAGAGACATTAAAAGAAAAATTCTGTTACCTGCGGAAGGAGACCAAAGAAGAAGACTGAGGAGATCCCCAGGCCTGCTACGTGGGAGCGACATCTTCTTCTGTGATAAGACTGGTACGTGATTTTAGGGAAAGTTAGGGAAAGATACCTTCATTGTTGTGTTTTCTTTTCTTGCTGCGTACCCGGAAGAAGTGAAGATCCAGAGACTCTAATATATATACAAGTGCACATATAGTTCGGTTGACTGTGATATAAACATGTTTTACAGTAAAGAAATGTTACTACCGGTTAAACCTGAGTATGGGGATTCTGTTGAGAAAGATCATACACACACACCCGCGGCCTTACCACCGGTCGCTACATCTGGTGTAGTCGGCAGGATGTGTGATCAACAGAATCTCCTCCCGGTAGTAACTTATAACCACACTTATACTACGGCCTGCAGGTCCATATCCGGTGCCAGCACTCCGAACAGTGACACGGAAGAATTGAAGCAGATAGTAGCAGAGTTGCAGAAACAGATACTACAGCTACAGCTCATGCTAGACCAACAGGCAGACAGGCAAGCGAGACAGCAACCCAGCCGGCCTATGGGAAGGTGCTGGACATGCGGCGACCCCCGCCATAGAGCAAACCGTTGTCCGCATCCTCCACCCGTGGTCCGATATACCAGAACCAGCAAGCCATGCCCCACAACAGCAGCCACCTTTAAAGTAGACGCCCCAGCCAAAGCAGCTCGCTCGGTAGGGGAGATCAGGGAAAAGGGTGTGAAGAGACAGAGCCAGACCGATAAGCAAGTGCTGGCCACTCGGGTCCAGGGGACGGTGAAGTGGTTTAATGTCCGCGATGGGTATGGCTTCATCAACAGGAATGACACAAAGGATGACGTGTTTGTACATCAGACTGCCATAAAGCGTAACAATCCTCATAAGTGCCTCCGCAGCATTGGTGATGGGGAGGTGGTACAGTTTGATGTTGTGAAGGGAGAGAAGGGTACAGAGGCCGCCGACGTCACCGGTCCTGGGGGTGTTCCCGTTAAAGGAAGCAGATTTGCCCCCAACCGGCGCCGCTATCGCCGGCGATCCTACTCTCCCCGGGTAGAAAACGTGACTGAGTCTATTGGAGATATTGTGAGCCCTGAACAAGGGAGCGAAGGTGAACGGGGGGATGACGGTTTCCCCCAACAGAGGTCCCTACTTCGCCGGAGATCAATCCCTGTGATATCAACGGCCATCACTGCCCTGGAGCCGATGGTTGTTGACAGGGACTGTCAACCTTTAAGTGGGGGGGTATGTAGTGAGGTGTATAATTCAGATTGTATTATTGAAATGGACACTGAAGTGAGCATTACACAGTCCGCTACTGTCCCCTTGTGGACAAGTGCTGAATTGACTGCAGAGAAAAAAACATTGATTACTGATCCCCTCCCACAACAGCCTTGTGCTCAGGAGCAGAAAGGGCGGGAAGTCAGTATAGGTCCAGAGCTGTGCCAGAGAAGATCTCCATGTGGATGTCTGTTGAAAGAGGGCTACTTTGCTACACCTTGCCGGAAAAATCACCCCGCAGAAGCCCCTGTGACTGATCCTGGGCCACTGGACTTTGGTGCTGTGTATCTGGCCGCTCTGCAAAACCTTGCCCGCCGAGCACCCAGGGTGCATGTGCAGGGGCCGTGACCGACATAAGGGAGCCATTTGTACTGCCGCGATCTCCCTCCTGCTGCTGCTCTGTGTGCCCCGAGACTGGGAGAGACATTAGAAGAAAAGTTCTGTTACCTGCAGAAGGAGACCAAAGAAGAAGACTGAGGAGATCCCCAGGCCTGCTACGTGGGAGCGACATCTTCTTCTGTGATAGACTGGTACGTGATTTTAGGGAAAGATACCTTCATTGTTGTGTTTTTTTCTTGCTGCGTACCCGGAAGAAGTGAAGATCCAGAGACTCTAATATATATACAAGTGCACATATAGTTCGGTTGACTGTGATATAAACATGTTTTACAGTAAAGAAATGTTACTACCGGTTAAACCTGAGTATGGGGATTCTGTTGAGAAAGATCATACACACACACCCGCGGCCTTACCACCGGTCGCTACACTACCGTGCCTAATAATTTAAGAGAAAAAGAGGTGGGGGGACAAGAGGCGCAATAGGGCCCTTATCACTCGACACTAGAACGTATAGTGGTGAAAAAGGCAATTCACTCACCTATTCCAGTTGTGTGACCCACAACTGGTTTGAAGGCTCATAGAGTAATATCCTGATGGCTGCTGCGGGACTCCCACCGGCTCCACACACGTGGAGATGTATCAAGAAATTCAGGGAAAGACGGTGTTTTCCGGTCCGCGCTGCCAGGTTCATTCACATCAAAGAAAAACCAATAATCGATGTTTGATCCAATCCTTCCTTTATTCTCCTCCTACGCGTTTCAGTGCCCACCCGGCACCTTCATCAGGGATGCCTAATAATTTGGAACAGTACGGTTAGAGGTTTTTTAATTTTGAAGATTATATTGTTATCACTGGGAGGTTTCTTCAATAAAATTCGATGTATACTATAATGGGTGATGACTTTTATTACACTGACTGTCATCTGCACCGACCATTTAGGAAAATCAGAGAAAAAGAACATTTGCATAATAATTTGGAACACAGTGTATGTGTCCATGATTTCACTGCAACCAGCAAATTGCCAGTGAAATTGCAAGCAATATTGCCGCATGTGACGGTACCTTTATTGCTTTCTACACTCTCTGAAGTGTTTTCAGGTCTCCACAGGCCACTAATCATTGAACAATAATACAATTGATTCCTCTTATCTCAGAATTTTGACTTTACCTTCCCAGCTCCTCTCCCCCTCCCTAGCCTGACTCTGCTTTATGTCACCTGTCGTATTTACTACATCATCTAACATTACTTATGTGTATAAGTGTGTGTGTCTTCAGAATTTGTGTCATTATCAGCCTGACGAAGGGGCCACAGTGTCTCGAAAGCTTGCTATGCTTACCATCTTTTCAGTTAGCCATTAAAAGGTACCAACCACTGAGGACTCTCAGATTGCAATATTTTTATAGGACTGCAGGTGACATCTATTACATTATCTGTGATTGTTTTTCAGTGGGTGCGGAGAAATCAGATAAACCTCGTGGTTTGGGGCCGCTGATCTCACCCCGGTCACTAGAATTCCCCAAAAATGAAAATACATCTCGTGTTCTCAGAAAATGGCGTCAAATGAAATAAAATGCTGGAGAGGAGGGAGGACGGGGGGATTCAAGGGGAAACAAGGAAGAAAAGCTAAAAACCATCACAAAGATGGAGAAACACATTTCTATATATGAGGAGGAAAAATGGAGAGAAGAGCGAGAATAGAAAGGAAGAAAGAGAATAATGGGGAATGTGCAGAACATACCTCCACCTGCAGAGCCGCCACCACATATATGGCTGCTCTGTGCTTACAGGACCTGTGATGATGTCACATGGAGGGGAGGAGTCAGGGGTCACATGATCAGCTCCTCAGTTGTTATGGTGCTGGATGAGGTGAAGTTTGTGTGGGGTCAGGAGGGATTTACAGTGTCGATGTAGCAGAACCGAGTGTGTATGAGGTGTACGGAGCAGAGCCGAGTGTGTACGACGTGTACGGAGCAGAGCCGAGTGTGTACGAGGTGTACGGAGCGGAGCTGAGTGTGTACAAGGTGTACGGAGCGGAGCCGAGTGTGTACGAGGTGTACGGAGCGGAGCCGAGTGTGTACGAGGTGTACGGAGCGGAGCCGAGTGTGTACGAGGTGTACAGAGCGGAGCCGAGTGTGTACGAGGTGTAAGGAGCGGAGCCGAGTGTGTACGAGGTGTACGGAGCGTAGCCGAGTGTGTACGAGGTGTACGGAGCAGAACTGAGTGTGTACGAGGTGTACGGAGCGGAGCTGAGTGTGTACAAGGTGTACGGAGCAGAGCCGAGTGTGTACGAGGTGTACGGAGCAGAGCCGAGTGTGTACGAGGTGTACGGAGCAGAGCCGAGTGTGTACGAGGTGTACGGAGCGGAGCCGAGTGTGTACAAGGTGTACGGAGCGGAGCCGAGTGTGTACGAGGTGTACGGAGCGGAGCCGAGTGTGTACGAGGTGTACGGAGCGGAGCCGAGTGTGTACGAGGTGTCCGGAGCGGAGCCGAGTGTGTACGAGGTGTACGGAGAGGAGCCGAGTGTGTACGAGGTGTACGGAGCGGAGCCGAGTGTGTACGAGGTGTACGGAACGGAGCCGAGTGTGTACGAGGTGTACGGAACGGAGCCGAGTGTGTACGAGGTGTACGGAGCGGAGCCGAGTGTGTACGAGGTGTACGGAGCGGAGCCGAGTGTGTACGAGGTGTACGGAGCGGAGCCGAGTGTGTACGAGGTGTACGGAGCGGAGCCGAGTGTGTACGAGGTGTACGGAGCGAAGCCGAGTGTGTACGAGGTGTACGGAGCGGAGCCGAGTGTGTACGAGGTGTACGGAGCGGAGCCGAGTGTGTACGACGTGTACGGAGCGGAGCCTAGTGTGTACGAGGTGTACGGAGCGGAGCCGAGTGTGTACGAGGTGTACGGAGCGAAGCCGAGTGTGTACGAGGTGTACGGAGCGGAGCCGAGTGTGTACGAGGTGTACGGAGCGGAGCCGAGTGTGTACGACGTGTACGGAGCGGAGCCTAGTGTGTACGAGGTGTACGGAGAAGAGCCTGCCCCTGTGCCTGTCATATGCCGCCCCTCCTGTGTACTTTGACAGCATTCAGGCCTGTGCATTGGTGCGGGTCATTGTGCTCTATTACAGCCACACAAATCTCTCGATACTTTGGTCCCTGCGGCTTCTACAGAGCAGTGACCTGCACCATTGTCCAGGTCTGAATGCTGTCACTGTACACAGATGGGGCAGCATATGACAGGCACAGGGTCAGGGTTTACAGGTGGCAGGGCAGCCCGGACTCAAATGAGCCTCATTCCACACAGTCAAAGTTAATTTCTGAGGTAATTAGTGGTCAGTCTGGGGGTATATAGTGGTCACCAGAACCCCAATCACACTATGGTTAAGGGGCTGGCCAGTTTTTATAACGCCCAAAGGGGTGACTGGTGCACTTTAAGAATTAGATTCCTATACAGAGCAGCAGATATCACAACATTTACTGATTTAGAAGGGACCAAAGACAGAAAGTAAAGGCCCCGTTACACGTAGCGATATCGTTAACCTGTGACGTTGCGGCGACATTGCCAGTGATATCGCTGCGTGTGACACGTAGCAGCGATCGGCCCCCGCTGTGAGATCGCTGAGTATTACGGAATGGCCTGGACCATTTTTTCATCGTCGGTCTCCCGCTGGGCATGCTGCATCTGTGTGTGTGAAAGGGAAAACGACCAATGATCTCCATGCTACGCCTGTGACAGTGACAGATCCCAACGACTTTCGGGGGTCGCTGCATCGGTGAGTAGATCTGCCTGTGTGGCATCTCACCAGCGACCACGTAGCGACATTCCAGCGATCTCTGCCAGGTCGTATCATTGTCAGGATCGCTGGAATGTCGCTAGGTGTAACGGGGCCTTAACAGGAGGCGGAGCCCTGATCACAGGAGCTGACAATCTGAGGACACAGGAATGCTGAAAAGCTTCTATACTGCTTCACTAGATCCCTGTACAAGTGTAGAGTGAGATCACTGCACAGGCAAAGTGCTGGAGTAATGACAGGGCGTAGTGTAGGGTTATGTAGTCGGATCACCAAAAAGAGCGAGATACCCATCACTACTCTATACACTCTTCAACATTGTCCCCAACGAATCACTTGACTCCTCTACCAAATCCAGACAGCATTTGGAGTCATGGTGGGCTTACACGTCCCGATATCGGGGCGATATCGTAGGCAACGGCGCGGGAGCGCGCATTTTTTGAGCGCTTTTCCCGATATCGCATCGGCGGTTTACACGCTGCGATATCGGGAAACAACGTCCCTCCGATGTGTACGCCCACCAACCCAGTAACGACCATTTAACATGGGAGTTAATGGGTAGCGTCGCGTACAGATCGGAGTTGGGCTGTCACACGGGACGATGCGGCTACAACGGCCATGCGATATCGGGCGGTTGAAGAGCACGCTCATTTAACCCCGATATCGTTTTGGCATCGTTCCAGCATCGCATTGTACGTTCAAACCGTACAACGCGCGAACGATATCGGGTCCAACTCCCGAACCACGTGACTTTTTGTCGGAGTTGGATCGGAGTTGGACGCCGATATCGCGGCGTGTAAACCCGCCATTACTGGATCCATGGCTGATTAAGAACGATGTATACGACACCTTTCGATGTCTCAACTCCATGTCTTTGGAATTCACATATTTTTCCAAACGCCACCAATCTTACTCTAGAATTGACCTTATCCTCACCAACATTTTCACCCTTTCCAAATTTCTCGATGTCTCAATTGCTACTAGAACTTGGTCCGACCATTCATCTGTTACTTTCGAACTTAAGATTGGCCCAACGGTAGACTCTCAAAGACTTTGGAGAAACAACAGTCTACTATACACTCACCCAACATACAAAAAGGAAATCGAAAAAAACCATAGTAGACTACTTCAAGGTCAACGATACTCAGGATGTTTCAATCCCTACACTCTGGTCCGCTTTCAAAGCGGTTCTAAGAGGCAAAATGATACAACTGAACGCACAGCATCACAGGAAAAACAGGGAGGAAACACAAACCTTGGTGAACCAGATACACAATCTGGAACAAAAGCAAACATCTAGTCCTAGTCCCGATCTCTCCTCGGACATTTTGAAACTCAGGACAGAATTAAAATCCCTCTTATCCTCCGAATATGACAAGATCTCCCAAATTCTCAAAACCAATCATTACTTTTCTGACGATAGACCCTCCAAACTCCTAGCAGCAAAAATTAAACACCAGAAGCTGAAATCCAGAATTAAAGAAATTAGGAACCCACTTGGCCAAATTTTCAAACACCCGAAGGATATAGCCGATAACTTCGCTCACTTCTACACCTCCCTCTACAATTTGAAAAATAACCCCTCCACTTTGGAACCCTCGGATCAAGATATTACTGACTACCTAACCAACCTTGACCTGCCCTCAGTTACAGATCGTGACTTACCGTTCACGACATCTGAGATATCAGAAGTCATATGACAATCGAAAGTGGGCCAATCACCCGGTCCCGACGGATTCCAAAATGAGCTCTACAAAACCGTCACAGATTTATTGTCCCCATATGTTACCAGATTGGCCAATTACTCTGCTACGGACACCTACCACCTGAAATGCTCGAAGCTGTCATTATGGTGATACCCAAAGGAAAGGGAGACCCGGCAGATACCAAGAACCAAGAACACGAAATTCTTAGCTAAAATAGCAGCTAATAGAATCAAAAATTACATCACCAAATTAATCCACCCTGATGAGGCAGGCTTCATCCCAGGCCGTACTACGGCTGACGCCACTAGGAGAGCCCTGGATCTAATCTCCTCTATAGAGAATTGAAAACAACCCTCAGCCTTCTTGGCCTTAGACGCCGAGAAGGCCTTTGATAGGGTCCAGTGGAACTTCTTATTTCGCACCTTGCAGAGGTTTGGGTTCCAGGGCAACATCCTTCGTCTCATATCATCGATGTATGCCAATCCCATAGCAAGAGTATACTCGAACAATTTCCTGTCTCAAAAATTCCCCTTGACAAATGGCACGAGGCAGGGGTGCCCACTCTCCCCTATCCTCTTTGCCCTATTCATTGAGCCCCTCGCATCTAGCATCAGAGACAAGGACAATATTAGAGGAATCTCGTTAAACTAACGTCAACACAAAATATCTTTGTTTGCAGATGACATCCTCCTTTCAATTACCAATCCCCTCAAATCCCTCAGGCACCTGTCAAGGGTCATTGAGAGATTCTCCTAACTCTCCTTCTACAAAATAAACAAAACAAAATCCCAGATCCTGGACTTTAAAGGGATCCTGTCACCTCCAAAACGCCTCCTAAGCTACCAAAACATGTCCCTGCAGCATATTATCACTAATCTCACACTCCTTTTGTCTCCTAAAAGCATCCTGTGAAACGTTAATAAAAACGTTTTAATACTCACTCATTAGTGATTATAATTAGCAGGGGCCATATTCTTTAGTCACCAAGGCGGGCTGCTTTGCAGCTCCAGGATCCACCCTGTCTCTGTGTGCTCTGCTGTGATGTGCAGGCATTGCCCTCCCCCCTCTCTATCACTCACAGAATGCAAATCATTAGTCCTGCCTTCAGTTTCACAGCAGCACAGACAGAGAGAGGGTGGATCCTGGAGCTGCAAAACAACACCCCCTGGTGACTAAAGAATATAGCCCCTGCTAATTATAATCACTAATGAGTAAGTATTAAAACGTTTTTCTCTCACTTTCACAGGATGCTTTTAGGAGACAAAAGGAGTGTGAGATTAGTGATGGGATGCTGCAGGGACATGTTTTGATAGCTTAGGAGGCGTTTTGGACGTGACAGGATCCCTTTAATATAGAGGAAACACTACTAATAATATATAATATTTATTCATTTATGTAGCGCTATTTATTCCATAGCACTTTACATACATGAGTAATGCTGTCTCTCTTGGAGCTCACAATCTAAACATCCTATCAGTATGTCTTTACAACGTGGGAGGAAACTGGAGTGCCCGGAGGAAACCCACACAAACACGGGGAGAACATACAAACTCCTTGCAGATGTTGTCCTTAGTGTCCTTGGTGGGAATTGAACCCAGGACCTCAAGACCCCAGCCCTGCAAAGGCTGCAGTGCTAACCACTTGAGCCACCATACTCAAGTACCTCAAAGAGGAATTTAACTATACATGGACGGAAAAGGAGATTTCTTATTTAGGGATTATTTTGACCAAACCCTGTTCAGCCACGGTACAGACGAACCTAACAAACCTTTTTAACTCTTTCCATCAGGCCTACTTACGTATTTCAAAAGTTGAACTGTCCTGGCTGAGCAGGATTGAAGCTTTCAAAATGACACTGATCCCGAAATTCTTGTATATAATTAGATCCATCCCTTTGTTCATCCCGAAGAGATGGTTCATTAAACTCCAGTCACAACTCTGTGCGTTCATTTGACTCAGGAGTGGCCAGACTGTCCCTCGAGAGGCACAAGAGAGTAGCAGGCCTAGGAGTTCCCAACCTGCACAACTACTACTTGGCATCCATCGCCAAACTCTCACAAAATTTGCCTTATAGGCCCGAACGACTCGCCCTGGATCTCTATAGAAGGAACGATCAAAAACAATAATCTAAAAGCTCTAATCATGGCTTACCTAGTAAATCCCTCCAAACCTCCTCCTGGAGAGACCGCGCCAAAAAGTCAGCCAAATACTACACTTCTTCCACTCTCAACAAAATCCCTCTAGAAACTCTTGAAATTTTGATGTCGAACCTGGACCTCTCCCTCTGGAGTGATAGGGAGTTTCTTTTTGTTAATGATCTGCTCTCAGGGAACTCTACCCTCCTTTTCCACAAATTCCCCCTCACTAGAGATGACCGAACTAACAGCACTCACAATCTTCAATTCACAGTTCCGCAAGTAATTGCCGAACTTATAAACTCCCCGCGGAAAGCCTCCCTTTGGGGAACGAGCTTTCTCTACAGAATCTTCAACGAAGAAGTCGAATTACTAAACCTCTCATTCTTTGGAGCTTGGGAGGAGGAGTTGGGTATCCATGTGGACCTGGGGAAAAATGGCTAAAACTATTAGGACCGCGTACTCTAGCTCGTCTTGCGCCACCCTCCACGAGTCTTACTATAAGGTCCTCTCACGATGGTACTACCAGGGGTGCATCTAGCCACCCTGCCACCTGAGCCGATTGGAGGCCGGGGGGGGGGTGCTGGCGGACCTCAGCCCCGCCGCCCCTGCAGCCTACAGTGCCACAGCGCACCCGCCCTCTTACCGCTATTACCTGAGGCCGGCCGCTGATGTTGGTGGCGCCGCTCCCTTCTCTGATGCCGCCCCCCCTGGCTGCCGCCGCTCTGGACTCGGGGCTCACACTGTCCAATGGACGGTGCGGCCCTGGGTACTGCACCCCAATCAAACTACATCGTATGAACCCCACTCACGACTCATCTTGCTGGAGGGGCTGTGGAAACCTGGGAACCCTCTCACATATTTTCTGGCACTGTCCTGACTAATTACAAAAGAGATGTCAAATCTCTGATTACAAATGTCACTGGGATTCAAATAAACTTCACCCCAGAATTAATATTACTACTGATTGGCACAGAGGACCTCCCTCACCACATACGCTTCTTAACATCCCACATTACTTTGACTGCTAGAGTCCTGGTAGCCTCGAGGTGGAACAAACCAGAACCCCCCACAGTGGATGACCTGATTGAAAGAGTGTCGACTCACTGTACTTTCGAATACAACTTCGCTGTACGCGCAAACAGGTACCCAAAATTCCTAGGGCGTTGGGAGGCATGGTTGACAACTTTTCACCCATCCCTCCCGCAATGGGCCGCTGACGTAAAAATGTGACGATTTGACTTTACCTTCCCTACACTCAGGGGCGTAACTACAGTAGGTGCAGGGGTTGCGATCGCACCCGGGCCCTGGAGCCTAGGGGGGCCCCAAAAGTCCCTTTGGTCTAAGGAAAAAGACTAATGCTATTAAATATTTGCAATAATTGGGGGCCCCGTTGAAGCTTTTGCATTGGGGCCCATGAGCTTCAAGTTACGGCACTGCCTACACTGCTTTCAAGCTTGCATTACGATTTACGACAAAGTGCACAGAGTGTGTTCAGACTATTCAGTAATCAGATATTTATTTGTACCTTTCCAAATTTTCTCTTATTGTACAAGCGCTTTCAATAAAGATATTTGGACAACTACCGTATACACCGAGGAGCTGATCATGTGACCCCTGACTCCTCCCCTCCATGTGACATCATCACAGGTCCTGTAAGCACAGAGCATTTCCTCTTCCCCCATTCAGGTCTCTACAATATCGGATCCTCTCAGATCTTCTATAGAAGAGAATTCTCCTGATTGACCATCAAGGATGGATCTGGACAGGGACAAGATGGCGGAGAGGATCTTCCACCTCACCCTAGAGATCCTCTTCCTTGTTACTGGAGAGGTGAGAGATTGTGATGACAATGTCACATGACATCATTCTTATCTATGGACAGAATAACAGATGACAGAACTGGAGAAGTGAGAGCAGGGCCTGGCTCCAGGTTTCTGTGGGCCCCGGGCGAAAGAGTCTCAGTGGGCCCCTTTAACACATATGTGGCGCACAAACGGGTGAGCCGCCACCAGAGTACTGCATTCCTGCCGTTAGGGAGTGTAGTGCCTCTGTTCTCCAGGAGCCCAAAAGAAACACAAACAGTACCCAACACTTAGGCCCTGGGACAATGGGGTCCTGAGGGAGGGCCGAGGTCACAAAAGGGGGACAGGAAAGTGTCAGACAGAGAGTAGGAGTAGTACATGGTAGAGGGAACAGCAACAGGAATGTGCAGAGATTGTGTGGTGCCAACTCCCGGAGAACGACCACGTTTGCCCCGAGAGGGAGAGACCAGAAGGGTGGAAGGAGAGAAGAGCCCTTGGGGTGCAGAAGAGACACCGATTCCCCGTATGCCCGAATCTGAGGAGACAGAGGGGCTGGTGGACAACACAGGGACCCGGCACGGAACACGGTGCGGTTGCTGCACGCCCGAGCCGTTGAACTGGAAGCCTCAGGCTGCTAATGAGAGTTGTGGCCGAACACCCAACACATCTTGGGGAAGGTGACCAAACTAGGGAGCAGTGCCCAGGAGAGGAACGTTATGACGCCCAGGACACAACGGCACCTATGGCCATCGGTACTTGAGCTCTGTGCTGTGGAGAGCGTTGAGAGCCTGAGGGTAGAGCAATGACCTGCTCGCCTCAGAAGATAACTCTCCTTTATAGTGCTGAGAGAGAGAACGTAGACCCACCAAAGACAGAACACCCAGTAAGAGAGAGAGAGCACCAACCGAGGCTCAGTAACACCAACCCGGTCCTGGAGACAACGCTGAACCGGAGCCTGCAAGGAACGTACCCAGCAACCATGTTGAAACACCAAGTAAAAGTAATGGAAATACAGCTGTGGTGTGTGTGTGTCTTTCTTGAGCGGTTACCACCAGCTGCAGTGGCCGCCCGGAACACTGAGGGTACTGAAGAAGGAGTGAACATATGCCAAGGTGTGGACTGAGTACCGCGACTCACTGACCTGGGGACTGCACACCACCTTTGAGGAGCGAGACTATCCAAGCTGCCGGTCATCCTCCCCAGAGGTCCTGCAGCAGTGGCGGCTGCCATGGCTGCATACCACTGGTGGCGTCACGAAAACCCCTTTTCCCTTAGACGTTCCTTGTCATCTACCTCGTTTATTTAAATGACACCGCCAGGGTCACGGACCGGGTCCGGGTCTCAGCCCCCGTCTGTCCCTGTGAAAAGAACCGAGAAGTGAAGAAAGAAAGAAGTGAAGAAGAATGAACCACTAGTAACTGCCTGGTTCCCAAGTCTTCCCCAACCCTGGAGTGGGTGTGTCACTTACTGGTTGCGCATTATATATTTATATATATGCTCTGAACTGTAATGCATATATACAGTATATACAATCCCCACAAATATAATCCCTCTCTGAGCCTGTTTTCCCCTGTGTGCTGTGTCTCCCCCTCTCTGTGCCTGTCTCTCCCCTGCGTCTGTCTCTTCCCTGTATGATGTCTTTCCCTCATGTGCGCTGTTTTCCCTCTCTGTGTCTGTCTCCCCCTTGTACACTGTCTCTCTCCCCCATCTCCTTCCTTTCTATGCGCTTGCTTGCTCTCTTTTTCTCTCTCCCAGAAACATTAATTTGGTAGAGTCTGGAACAGACATTAAAACAAAAACACACCTTATCCACAGCAAAAAAAAACGCACCGTTGGCACAGCCATTTTTCTGTTGCAGTGACAGCAAAGCACACCTGATGGCAGAGCACAGATAACAGAGCCCACTGACAGCAGAACACAGTGGCAGCAAAGAACACCGGACGGCAGAGCACAGACAGCAGAGCCTACTGGCGGAAGCAGAGTCCTCCAGTCTACACCTGTGCTCAGCAGAATGCAGCAGCCAGTGCACAGAGCAGGGCTGGTGGGGCGGGATGCAATGCTCTGCAACCCCTGCCCATCACATGCACACAACTGCTGTAGAATAGCAGAGCACTGGACACATTACATGATCTGCAGAGCAGTGGGCACTAGACATGATATGCAAAACACTGGACATACTGTGCAGAGCACTGGACACACTGCATAGTACTGGACACACTGCAGAGCAATGGACATAAAGTGCAGCGCACTGGACTCACTGCAGAGCACTGGACACACAGCAGAGCACTGGATACTCTCAGGAGCATTGGACATAGCAGAGCACTGGACACACTGCAGAGCACTGGACATACTGTGCAGAGCACTGCACACGGCAGAGCACTGGATACTCTGCAGAGCACTGGACACAGCAGAGTACTGGATACACTGCAGAGCACTGGACACACAGTAGAGCACTGGACATACTCTGCAGAGCACTGGTGTCCCATATGCTGTGGGCCCCTGGGCGCTGTGTATTTGCTCCTAACATGGGGCCCCCTGTGTGCTACGCCCCCCTTCCCACAGTTGGACCCCGGGAGCCCCGTGCTGCATCCCCCCCGATCCCCTCCTAACCTGTGTGGCAGACACGTATCAAGATGCTTGTTTGTAATGGAGCAGGGAGCAGAACTCTATGGTCTCCCGCAGGAAGTGCTGGAGGTGCAGGAGATCATAGTGATCAGCTCCTGGCTCAGTGTAGACAGGCATTGTGATATAGCGACTGCCACACAGGTTAGGAGGGAGAGTGGGGGGCTTCGCAGCACAAGGCTCCCGAGGGCCAACTGTCAAGAGCACATATACAGCGCCCAGGGGCCCACAGCCATCAGAGGATACAGGGCATAGGGAGTTGCCCCCCCAGTCAGTTCAGGGCTCCGACACTTGCCAGGGTGCCCCGGCTGCTGACACTGGCCCTGCGTGAGAGATTCTGATGACCATGTCACATGACATCATTCTTATCTATGGACAGAATAACAGATGACAGAACTGGAGAGGTGAGGACTCTGGAAATGTCTGGAGTGAGATTTATTAATGTGTCTCTCCATAACCAGGATTGCACAGTAGTGAAGACCTCTAGTGAGCGCTGTCTGGACCCTGTGTCTGAGGGAAGAGCCCTGAGCCCAATCACGGGGCCTCCACCTCACCCCTGATACATGAGGACATCAATGACCAGAAGATCCTAGAACTCACCTACAAGATGATTGAGCTGCTGACTGGAGAGGTGACACTGTTGGGAATGCTGCTGCTGCTGGGACATTATACAGTAACGCTATGAAGGGATCGGGGATTGACAAGGTATCATTGTTTGTGTCAGGTTCCTATAAGGTGTCAGGACGTCACCGTCTATTTCTCCATGGAGGAGTGGGAGTATTTAGAAGGACACAAAGATCTGTACAAGGACATAGTCATGATGGAGGTTCCCCGCCGCCCTCACATCACCAGGTAATAGACAGGACTAAATACACACGGCCTATAATGATCTGTATGTGAAGAATGAATTCAGTCCTGTATGTGTCTCCTCCAGGTCTATCCAGTAAGAGGACAACACCAGAGAGATGTCCCCGTCTCTCTTCTCCCACAGGACTGTAAACAAGAAGATCCCGATGTTCCTCCGGATCATCAGGTAGATGGAGAGAAGGTGTGATGAGATCTCCCTATGATGTGTAGACGGCTGTGAAGGTCTTGTGCTCAGTCTTGTTTTATCCTCCAGTATTCTATGTTTTATACTTGTGTAATGAGAACGGTGGAGATGGCAGATTACAGCTGATCATAGATGGGACTTCTCCATCTGTCTGTGACTTTTACAATATTTGTTTCAGGGTGAAGATCTGACCCATATTAATACTACAGAGACATATGTGAGGGGTGATGAGCGGAGGACAGAGGAGATTCCTACAGATCACCGCCCAGGTGAGTGTTAAGCTCTGAATGCAGAGAAGTCACAGATTCTTCTCAGTCACCGGCTGTGGCTGCTGTATCGGTGATGTAGTCCACAAGTATATAATCATGTGATCATCCTGCAGCTCAAAAGATGGCTACCACGAGCAGACCTGGCACTATCTATTCTGCATTCCATATCCAGGATTGCCTTGCCCTTCACCCTTTAACCCCTATACATGGGTCTGGACTTACATGGGGACCCATATGCTGTGGACACAGTTAGCTGCAGATTGGTGGTGTGAAATGGCAAGAAAATAGTCAGGTAGCCGGTTCAGAACCTGGAGGGCAGAAAAAAGTAAAAATTAAAAGTTGCAAGACTAGTTAGAAACAGGCCGGGGTCACAACAGGAATCAAATACAGAAGCTGAGAGCTGAGTACACAGGACTGTTTTACCACGTCAGAGTGACAGGGCGGATACGCCCTTACTTACGTAACGCTCACTAATATACGAATTAGCCACACTGAATACAGTTTTATGGTAAAACAATAATGTAACAATTTATTAAGATTGCATCAGGATAATGCTCAAGTATGGAATGGCAGATATAATATTACACTGTTCCTTTGATTTATTTCATGTGAATCCTACAATTAATGTGAATCATAGTATATAGAGAAATAAGCATCAATACATTACCAAGTATTGTAACATCACTTCTCCACTGGAGGGACCTCACTGTCAGCGAGAAGGAAATACTCTGGTCTTGTCATCACAGAAGTCGTATGTCCACGATACCTTCTGGAATGTCCCATAGACATCATATCACCACAGAGTTATAACACATCATCCTGTCTTATAACATCAATCGGAGAAGCACGATGAAGACAAGAGAGCTCAGTGAGAAAACACAACACTGTATTCGGACGTCAAACGAATACAGGTACACAAAATGACTTCGCCATCAAAGAGTTAACATCATTTGTCTAATTGACAGAGAACTCCTGAGAAGTCTCCACAAGAAAGCTTCTGTCTGTATCATGATTCCTTCGACTTTTGTACGGCTTAGACAATGAAAGCCTAAAAGCGGTTAATGTTTATAAGTTTGCCTTGTCGATAAAACCGAATTGGCCAATTTCTGTAATCTCGAGAAGTTTACTTATAAACATTATTCTAGACACTCAATCTGTGTATTTCTCATGGAACATCTACTATACAATCGTCTAATGTTGTCTGTCTGTCACGGAAATCGCACGCTAGCGTTGATTGGTCCGCCCAGCGGGCTCAACCAATCAGCGCTAGCGTGCGATTTCTGTACACAGAAAGAGAACAAAAGATGGCAGCGGCTAGTGCTGCGCAGCAGACTCCCACCGCAACCTCATGTCACTAACCCCCGCCATGAGCCACCCACTGACTGGGGACCGGGGAGCTGCCGGGGTCGGAGCTACCAGGGTGCAGGGAGCATCGGGAGCGCGCATCGTGCGGCTCCCCCTTCCTATGGCCGCACAGTCTGTCAGAGACTGTGCGGCCATTGCGTGATCCCGGGTGTCATCCGATGCCTCCTGTCAGTGCAGCTGGGTGGCAGCAGCACATGCCAGCCTCTCACCCTCCACCTCCCACATGGCAGCCTCTCTGTGTGGGGTGATAAAGCTGTGGCAGTGCTGGACACAGTAGGTGAGATGTGTTTGTCATGTGAATAGTGAGAAGCACTGACACAGCAGTTCTCACTATTCACTTGACAAATTCCTCACTGCTATTGTACTCCAGCGACTGCATGGAGACGTTGTGCACTGTCCGTCATACAAGCTGTGGAGGCTGGAGGGTGATAGCACTGGTGATGTCCCGGGATCATGGCCAGCCCAGAGGGGGCCAGGGGGAAAAAGAGTTCTCCCTTCTGCGTCCTGTCTCCTCTGGAGGGAGGAGGGGCGCCTGCACACACAGCCAGAGAGAGGAAGGAACACTGCTGTCCTGGAGCCACATGAGGATAGCATAGGTCACTGTGAAGTGGTATATGGAAGTGTGTGTGTACACATGCCTGTGTATACATGTTAGTGTGTGTGTATACATCTCAGTGTGTGTATACATGTCAGTGTGTGTGTGTGTGTGTATACATGTCAGTGCGTGTATACATCTCAGTGTGTGTGTGTGTGTGTATACATCTCAGTGTGTGTGTATACATGTCAGTGTGCGTATACATGCCAGTGTGTGTATATATGTCAGTGTGTGTGTGTATACATGTCATTGTGTGTGTGTATACATGTCAGTGTGTACACGTCATTGTGTGTGTGTATACATGTCAGTGTGTATACATGTCAGTTTGTGTGTGTATACATGTCAGTGTGTGTATACATGTTAGTGTGTGTATATATCTACTATATAATTGTCTAATGGTGGGTTTACACACACCAATTTATCTGTTCAATATCTGAACAGATCTCTGGTTGCAGTGAAATCATGGGCACATTGTTCCATTTTGTGGCTGTGTACAAATGATACAATGTGTCCATGATTTCACTGCAACCAGAGATCTGTTTTTTGAGTCTGTCTGTCGCCGAAATCGCGCGCCAGACAGAGGCTGCTGTAGCTGGTCTACACAGTCTCCCCTCACTGCCCCCCCGTTCCTCCTGCCCGCGCTCCCTGCGGCCTCCCACGGCACCCCCGCTCCTCCTGCCCCGATCCGCTCTTCCTGCCCCCCTCACTCCCCGCGGCCCCCCCTCCCTCTGCCCCCTCGCTCCCCGTGGCAACGATTAGCTGATCGGTTTCCCAGGCAACGACAGGTCCTGTCCTGAGAGATAGAAGACAGGTGGAGCGTGCCTGCGGAGGGTGAGTATCCTTATGGATTTTTTTAATTTTATCCCCATTGAGGAGCGGGGGAGCAGGGGGAGTGGGAGGAGCGGGGGGGGGCAGAGGGAGGGGGAGACGCAGGGAGAGAGGGGGGCAGGAAGAGCGGAGGGGGCAGGAGGAGCGCCACCGTACAGTGGTAAACACTGAGCTACCGTACAGTGCTAAACACTGAGCGACCATACTTTGCTAACCACTGAGCCACTGCGCAGTGCTAACCACTGAGCCACCGCGCAGTGCTAACCACTGAGCCACCGCGCAGTGCTAACCACTGAGCCACCGCGCTGTGCTAACCACTGAGCCACCGCGCAGTGCTAACCACTGTGCCACTGCACAGTGCTAACCACTGAGCCACTGCGCAGTGCTAACCACTCAGCCACCGTATACTTTGCTAACCACTGAGCCCCTGTATACTCTGCTAACCAATGAGCTGCCGTACAGTGCTCCATCCTCCCTCACCCCGACGCTTTATCCTCCATCCTCCTCCTCCCACCGCTCTGTGCTCCATCCTCCCCCTGCCTGTGCCGTTCCATCCTCCACCGCTTCTTCCGCCTTCCTTTGTCCTCCTCCATTCCGCCACTCCATCCTCCATCCTCCCCCTGCCTGTGCTGCTCCGTCCTCCCCCACCCCACCGCTTTGTCCTCTGTCCTCCTCCCCCCCGCCGCTCTGTGCTCCATCCTCCCCCTGTCGCTCCGTCCTCCCCCACCCCACCGCTTCCTCTTCCTTCCTTTGTCCGCCTCCCCTCCAACACTCCATCCTCCGTCCTCCCGCTGCCTCTGCTGCTCCGGCCTCCACCACCCCGCCGCTTTGTCCTCCATCCTCCTCTCCCCCGCCGCTTTGTGCTTCGTCCTCCCCCTGCCGCTCCATCCTCTCCCTTCCTGTGCTGCTCCGGCTTCCCCCACCCACCACTTCGTCCTCCATCCTCCTCTCCCCCACGGCTCTGTGCTCCGGCCTCCCCCTGCCGGTTCATCCTCCCCCTGCCTGTGCCGCTGCATCCTCCCCCACCCCACCGCTTCCTCCTCCTTCCTTTGTTCTCCTCCCCTCCGCCACTCCATACTCCGTTCTCCCCCTGCCTGTGCTGCTCCATCCTCCCCCACCCCGCTGCTTCGTCCTCCATCCTCCCCCTCCCACCGCTCTGTGCTCCGTCCTCCCCCTGCCTGTGCTGCTCCATCCTCCTCCACCACTTCCTCCTCCTTCCTTTGTCCTCCTCCCCTTCATCCTCCCCCTGCCTGTGCTGCTCCATCCTCCTCTCCCCCTCCGCTCTATCCTTCCCCTGCCTGTGCCTCCCCTACCCCGCCGCTTCGTCCTCCATCCTCCTCTCCCCTGCCGCTCTATGCTCCGTCCTCCCCCTGCTGCTTCATCCTCCCCCACCCCACCGCTTCCTCCTCCTTCCTTTGTCCTCCGCCACTCCATCCTCCGTCCTCCCCCTGACTGTGCTGCTCCATCCACTCCCACCCCGCCACTTCATCCTCTGTCCTCCTCCCCCAGCCGCTCTGTGCTCCGTCCTCCCCCTGTCTGTGCCGCTTTGTCCTCCATCCTCCTCCCCCCGCCGCTTCGTCCTCCGTCCTCGCCCACCCTGTGTGCATGGCTCAAGGCCCATGTGATGTATACCGGCCATGGCCTCTCATGCCGGTCATACCTCACAGGTCTTAGCCACCGTACTGCACCTCAGTTTCAAGGTGTTGGCAATTTTCTTATAGCCTCGTCCCTTTATAGAGAGCAACAATTTTTTTTAATTCTTCAGAGAATTCCCATCTTTGTGATATACTGTACATAGATGCTATATGTAGTTTGGGATTCTACAAGGCTCAGAAGCGAGGGGGAGATATGACTTAGGGGGAGTTGATTTTGCTGGATTGGTTTATGGACGATGAGCTGCTTTTTTGCTTTTCAGGACACTGAGCCACTAATAATGTGGAAACCTCCAATGTTCTATTGCAAGATGAAGGACCTGAATTGGGTCTTGTTTTTTGCGGGATGAGTAGAAGTTTTTATTGTTATTATTTTCATCTCAATAACTTTTTTTGTGGGTTCTTATTCCAATATTTGGGAGGCAGAATGAAGAAACAGGTGAACACTATACTCTACTGGTTCCTGCTATGAGGTCTTCTATTAGACTGAACTGTCATTGTATTTTTGCTACATAACTTACCATTTCTATGGACGTTTTAAGTAGAAATTTTCAAAAATATAAATTTCAGGTATAATTTATTCAAGAATAGTAATTGGTTTTATTCTTGTCAGATGTCTCTACAAGGAAATCAGAAGAACAACTGACATCTTCAATTGATAAATCAGATAAACTTGAAACCACACAGGATACAATTGATGTGAATGACATTACTCCAGATGTCCCATCATCCCTTCACAGCAAAGATTCATCATCTGATCCTATGAAACAGGTCCTCTCTTCTGAATCATTACAGACTACTAAGAATAATAAAATTTACAAAAGAAGCATTAAGAAACAAACTGCTCTGAAAACAAAGAAGCAACTTTCACTTCCAGAATATGGAAATAGTTTTCCCCTTGAAACATCTTTTGTTAAACACAGAGAGAAAAACAGATGTTCTTATTCCAAGTGTGGGAAATATTTTAACCAGATATCAGATCTTGTTAGTCATGAGAGAAGTCACACAGGGGAGAAGAAGTTTTCATGTTCAGAATGTGGGAAATATTTTGTAAAGCAATCCCTTCTTGCAATACACAAGAGGGCTCACACAGGGGAGAAGCGATTTTCATGTTCAGAATGTGGGAAATGTTTTGCAGATAAATCAAACCTTGTTGCTCACCAAAGAATTCACACAGGGGAGAAGAAGTTTTCATGTTCAGAATGTGGGAAATATTTTGTAAAGCAATCCCTTCTTGCAATACACAAGAGGGCTCACACAGGGGAGACACAGTTTACATGTTTAGAATGTGGGAAATGTTTTGTACGGCAATCCAATCTTGCAATACACAAGAGAACTCACACAGGGGAGAAGCCATTTTCATGTTCAGAGTGTGGGAAATGTTTTGCAGATAAATCAAACCTTGTTGCTCACCAAAGAATTCACACAGGGGAGAAGAAGTTTTCATGTTCAGAATGTGGGAAATATTTTGTAAAGCAATCTTTTCTTGCAATACACAAAAGAACTCACACAGGGGAGAAGCCATTTCCATGTTCAGAATGTGGGAAATGTTTTGTACAACAATCTCATCTTGCTATACACAAAACACGTCACACAGGGGAGAAGCCTTTTTCATGTTCAGAATGTGGGAAATGTTTTGCAGATAAATCAAACCTTGTTGCTCACCAAAGACTTCACACAGGGGAGAAGCCTTTTTCATGTTCAGAATGTGGAAAATGTTTTGTACGGCAATCCCATCTTGCTATACACAAAACAAGTCACACAGGGGAGAAGCCTTTTTCATGTTCAGAATGTGGGAAATGTTTTGCACGGCAATGCAATGTTGCTATACACAAGAGAAGTCACACTGGGGAGAAGCCCTTTTCATGCTCAGAATGCGGTAAATGTTTTCCAAATCAATCATATCTTATTACACACAAGAGAAATCACACAGGGGAGAAGCCTTATTCATGTTCAGAATGTGGGAAGTGTTTTGTACGGCCATCCCATCTTGCTATACACAAGAGAACTCACACAGGGGAGAAGCCTTTTTCATGTTCAGAATGTGGGAAATGTTTTGTACAAAAATCAAGTCTTGTTAGTCACCAGAGAACTCACACAGGGGAGAAGCCTTTTTCATGTTCAGAATGTGGGAAATGTTTTGTACAAAAATCACACCTAATTAAGCACCAAAAAACTCACACATGAAATGAACCGATAGTAGAATATGGTGCATATATGCCACGTTGTTAGGGATCAGTCTTCAATAATGGTTAAATTGCGAACGTGATTCTTTATTGCCCATTTCAGACCATTAACCTGCTCCTTCTTTAGATAAAACTACAACGCAGTTACATATATAAAAACAGCCTATATATACCATTCCAATATTGAGGTCACAGATCATATATAATTATTTTAATCAATGGTATACACAGTAGATTAATATTAGTATCACTACATAATATATCTCTATGTATTAGAATTTGTTGCTGACATATTCACATATATAATTATTTATTCTCGCTAATTTTGAAAAGTCTATAAATCACAGAACACGATGAATTGATAACCACAATAATTATTATAAGTATAATAACTCTCTTCAAAGGTTTTCTATAGGGTTGAGATCTGGTGACTAGCTAAGCCGCTCCATTATCTTGAAATGCTTCTTACAAAGCCACTCCTTCATTTCCTTGGTGGTGTGCTTGAGATCATTTTCATGCTTTTCACGTTTCATCTTCAATACCCTAGCTGATGGAAGGAGGTTTGCACTCAAAATCTTACGATACATGGCCCCATTCATTCTTTTATGTACACGGATCAGTTGTCCTGGTCCCTCAGCAGAGAAACAGCCCCAAAGCATGATGTTGCTGCCCCCATGCTTCACAGTAGGTATGGTGTTCTTTAGATGCAACTCAGCATTCTTTCTCATCCAAACACAAAGAGTTGTGTTTTTACCAAACATTTATACTTTGGTTTCATCTGATCCTATGACTTTCTCCCAATACTCTTCTGGATCATCCAATTCCTCTCTAGCAAACTTCAGATGGACCCGGACATGTACTGGCTTAAGCAGGGGACAAGTCTGCACTGCAGGACCTGAATCCCTATCGGCGTAGCGTGTTATTCATGGTAGGTTGTGTTACATTGGTCCCAGCTCTCTGTAGGTCATTCACTAGGTCCCCCTGTGTGGTTCTGGGAGTTTTGCCAACCGTTCTAAAGATCAATGTGACCCCGCGGGGTGAGATCTTGCGTGGAACCCCAGATCGAGGGAGATTATCATTGGTTTTATATGTTAACCACTTTCTAATTATTGCTCCCACAGTTGATTTCTTCACACCCAGCTGCTTGCTTATTGCAGATTCAGTCTTCTCATCCTGGTGCAGGGCTATAATTTTGTATCTGGTGTCCTTCAACAGCTTTGGTTTTCACCATAGTGGAGTTTGGAGTGTGACTGTTTGAGGTTGTGGACATGTGTCTTTTATACTAATAACAAGTTTAAACAGGTGCCAGTACTACAGGTAATGAGTGGAGGACAGAGGAGCCTCTTAAAGAAGAAGTTACAGCTTTATGAGAGCCAGAAATCTTGTTTGTTTGTAGGTGACCAAATACTTATTTTCCATTGAAATTTGCAAAAAAAAAAAAATTTCAAAATCAGACAATGTGATTTTCAAAAATTTGGTTTTTGTCTCTTATAGTTGATGTCACCTATCATGTCAATTACAGGCCGACCTCAACTTTTTAAGTGGGAGAACTTGCACAATTGGTGGCTGACTAAATACTATTTTTCCCCACTGTATACAGAATTTATTGTTCATATAATGACATTTAATTTTTTTATTGTCCTCCTTACTAATTTTGAAAAACACTATACATCACTGAACATGATGATTTATTAATCAACTTAATAATTAATATAAGTATACATTCTTTCATTAATGGAAATATAAGAACAAATGCATGTTCAATATTAATTATATCAACCTGCTTTTCAACAAAACCTTCTCTTTCATTAATTAACCGCTTAGCCCCAATAACACTCATATATTAGTGATCAGTTCAGCACACCATGTAACAAATAGTTTTTCTCCTCAAGTCTTTCCTTTCCTCATCTTGTTCCTCCAGCTCATTACACAGAGATAATAAATAGTAATGCCTTTACACAAGTTGTAGTGTCTAATTCCCGATGTCTAATGTCCCTTCTGTTTGTTGTCACTTGTTTCTGTGAAATAAACTTACGAGCAGGTTCTTCTTTCTTCTGATCAATCTTCTGGAATTATGTGTCTCCCGTGGTAGCAGGATGCGAGCCCTGGGCAGCACGTCTTGCCAGTATTATAGGTCCTCTGTGGATAGTATCACCCGCACACATGAATTTGAGTTCAAGACCCTGTGGGTGGATGTTTATTTCTTTCCACCCCCTGACATGGCTATAGATAACATCCTCTGGGGTCCTTCCATCTAAATTCTCGCATGATCCCTCTAAATAGTGGGAAGAAATGGATTATTGCTGAGTGAGAATCAGAATCATAATATATGTTGGTTTAAACACAGACAATTGTGATTATAATGTTCTTTTTTCATTTAATTTTTTAAAAATAATTTTTATCAGAAAATTTCTTCCTTTTACAACATCATCTTGGTATAATAATGGTTTTTAATGGGGATGTTCTTGGTTTTATACAATAAACGCTCATATATATACCTGGGATTAAAAACATGGAAATATAAACAGAATTTTAATTTTGTATTTTTTATTTTTAATTAGTATTTTTCTTTTTCCTTTTCCTTCTTATTTTATTTCATTTTTTGCAAAGCATTATTACACATCGGATAAAGCAATTCAAGCAATTCAGTTCTGATCAGAGTTAGGCTGGCTTCACACCACAGTGTGATCCGGTCCGGGGCTGTCAGGCATGAACCTGACAGCCCTGGACTGGATCAGCACACAGAACCGGAGGGCCAAATGTGCCCTCCGGTCCTGTGTGCAGCCGGAAGGCTGTAATTGCAGCCGCAGCTGCTGATTTTTCAAGACCGCGGCTAGCATGGAGCTAGCCGCGGTCCTGAAACAACAGCGGCGTGCAGCCACCGGTATCCGGTTCCCGGATTCGCCCGGACCGGGGCAGTCCGGCCCCATAGGCTCTCATGTTAAGGAGAACCGGATTGCCCCGAATCCGGGACAATCCGGGATCCGGCTATTTGGGGAGAGCTGCCGTCCGGCTCCATAGGCCACTATGGGGCCAAACACCGGTCCGGGGCTGTCTGGTTTACACCGGACAGCCCTGGACCGGATCACACTGTGGTGTGAAGCCAGTCTTAGTTTTCTTTTTCACAAGGTTTTTGTTTCCAATAACTTGTGTCTCTCACTATAACTTTCATGGAGCACAGTATTAATCCCCAAAAACACTTCACATCAGATTTCTTCAATATCTTTACACTGATATTTTCTTTTTTCTTCCCCCGTTTTTGTTTTTTTAAAAGTTATCTATACAAATATGATTACCGTACGTCATTTATGAATTTATGGATGGTATATTTTATTCGGATTGTAAAAGAGAGATTTTTAGATGTCAGCCGATCTGAAGTTCGCGGGCTTTCCTTGGGTGGAAGGCGGTGACCTTAATATTGGAATGGTATATATAGGCTCTTTTTTATATGTAACTGTATTGTGGTTTTATCTGAAGGAGAGGTTAATGCTCTGAAACACATAATTATTATTATTATTATTTATTTATATAGCGCCATTAGGTTCCATGGCGCTTTACATGAGGATGAGGGAGACAAGAACAAGTACACTAAATCTAGGCAATCAGGACGTACAGGTACAGGAGGGGCAGGGACCCTGTCCACGAGGGCTCACAGTCTAAGAGGGGCAGGTTAGGATACAGTAGGATGGGGGAATGTCAGGTATGGGGCGGTCGCCTGGGTCTCATGGCAGGTTGTAGGCTTGACGGAACAGGTGAGTCTTCAGGTGACACTTGAAGCTTCTCAGGGTAGGCGAGTGTCTGACGTGTTCGGGTAGGGAGTTCCAGAGGATGGCAGATGCCCGGGAGAAGTCCTGGACTCGGTTGTGCGATGAGGATAGAGCAGAGGAGTAGTTCTTGGTAGGAGCGGAGGTTGCGTGAGGGTAGGTATCGGGAGACCAGGTCGGAGATGTATAGTGGGGCCAGGTTGTGTATGGCTTTGTACGCTGTGGTTAGTGTTTTGAATTGGGATCTCTTGGAGGCGGGGAGCCAGTGAAGGGCTTGGCAGAGGGGGAAGACAGGGGAGTAGCGGGAGGACATATAGATGAGTCAGGCAGCGGAGTTGAGGATAGACTGGAGAGGTGTGAGGGCGTTAGCCGAGAGGCCATTGAGAAGGAGGTTCCAGTAGTCAAGGCGGGAGATAAGAGCATGAATGAGTGTTTTAGCGGTGTCGTGGGTGAGGAAGGAGCGGATCCGCGAGATGTTATGACATAATAAATGTTATGACATAATAAAGAATAACTTTCGCAATTTAACCATTATTGAAGACTGTTCCCTGACAGCGCAGTATATGCACCATATTCTACTACCAATTCATTTCATCTCTCCTCGTGGTGGCTGCAGCAGTTGTGGCTACAGGCTATTAAAGTTGGTTGTGGCCTCCAGGTGAGGAGCAAACTATTAATAAGTCCCTTATCTTTTATTTGCGCCTTTTTCTCCATTCCGGCCTCTGATTAATAAAGAACTCACACATGGAGAAGCCATTTATATGACTGAAATGTGAAAAAGGAATTACTGGAAATTCATGTTTTGTGTACCATCAGAAATAACTCGCACGGGGAGAAATTATATATCTTGCGGAAAAATTGTACGAAAAAAATAAGATGGCCGTAACCTAAATGAGAAAGAGGAAGTATTATAGAACTCATTTTCTGAACTACAGGACGTTCTTTCAACCAGAAAAATCTCACATTAATAAGAGAGTGCTTTTTATAGTCTGGATGCAGCTTCCTGTGATGGAGGAGAACGCCGAGACAGTGTCCTTCCCGATCACTGAGAGATCTGCTCTCCGTCCTCCTGCCCTACACTGATCTATGTGATCGGTGCAGAGCAGGAATAGGAGCTACCAGGACCTGCAGAGGCTTATAGTGCATTTTATAGCCTAAAAAATCCGGTATGTAAGAATTAGAATTATGCAGTTACTAATATCTGTCATCCAAATGCAAAGAAAAAGCAATATCCAGTGTGCAGTGAATATTTCACACTGTTATATATTCATATTCATCCATGATACTGAGAAATGTTGCAACCCTTGTCCCCATCCTTCAAACATTTCCTTCTCCCTCTTCTTCTTACGAACTCCCAATTCCAAACTAGACTAGTAAATTCGGAGTTGCCGATCCTCCCTGTGTTGTTACTTTTGGAGGTGAAGCATCTTCTTCCTCGGCTCTTTACCTCTACACAAGGTCTTTGAACACATTTTCTATCATTTAATGATTTTCCTTTTGTAGCCAAAATGTAATACACAAACAAAATGGTGGAAAGTGAAGTACTGTATATATTAATCAGTTATTTTAATTACAGGTTCTTGGGAGCTGATAAATTATGTGTTACTCTATAATGTCTTTATATGTTCCTTATGAATTGTAAAGTGCTGCGGAATATGTTGGCTCTATAGGAATAAAATGTATTATTATTAAAGGGAAATGACCAGAATATGTCTCCAATCCCTTTTCCCTTCTTCCAATCTGGAATGCTGGTGGCCGATTATCTATATTATCTATACCCCTGTACAGGAATATTAGGGCCACAGCAAGTTCACATATACAGAAGAATAGCGCTATCTGTAAAGAAACGGGAGTCTGTGGGTGCTCTTGTCCACTTGCCTGGCCGCCTTTAGAAAGACCACATTGACCAGGGCTCAACTGAACTCCCAAACACCTTAGCCACAGGCGGAATGATACTCAGGCAACACAGGGTGAGAGAATCACAATAGTAAGACTTTATTGGACCCCCAACAGTTAAAGGCATATAACACATAACCAAGCAAAACACAAGATGTAAAAGGAACAGAGTCTCACTCTTCCTCTGGCTCACAAGGGATTAGAATGTTTGTACCTCAGGCCTTCCAAGGCCACTTACTCCAATCCAGCAGCACACAGCTTTCAGCAGGCACACACCGAGAAAGGAATAGCGACAAGCGTAGGAAGCTAACCGAGCATAGTAAAGTCTGTAACCAGGTGAGCGAACTGTCCCAACCTGGGTTTCTTTCTTGCATAGTCTATGATATCTCAGCCGAATCCTAGCATTCGATGCTGAAGTCCATCTAGTAATATTATCCAGGTTGTGATCCAATAGTCGGCGCCGGAGTGCCTAGACTGGGGTTATGGCCTTTCAACTGGGTCTGCAGACCCTAGATTGAATCCATCTAGCTTGGCCTCCCTTATATACCCTGAACACTCATTCCTACCAGGACTCTGACGGGGGCGGACCTATCACTGAAAGAAGGACCGTGCTGAAAAACGCCTATCCCCATTTGGGAATTATTGAAATAAAGCAAACCACCTTAATCGAGCGTTCGCCACCAAGGAAAGATGCCTCTTTCCAATCTTATCCTAGAACATTCCATGACCTACACCTGCCAATTGTCGTGATCAAGGCTTTGGTTAAAGCCGAAACGCGTTGACATCTGTGGCCATTAACTGTTCATAATAAACCTTGCATCAAAAACATCTAAAGGAGTGTGCAACTTTGTATCCATATTTGCACTCATTTGAGGACATTGGACTTCAGGACTGGTGGAAAAAGAATGTCTTCTCATTGACTGTATTTCAAACCACATGCATAAGATCTCTATGAGTCATGAGTCTCTGACAGAAGGGTTCAGAGGATTAATAGACAGGTATGCAGCTGGGGTGACAGGGAGGATTGGCCTTCACTTGAAGTACTGAACTCCCTGACGACGCCTGGCCCATTGTGATTTTGGAGATGCCTCCAGCTTCACCACTTTTTCCACAGCCTCCCATCCAAAGCCGAATTTCGCAGATCTAAAACGATTTTTGAAACCTATTGTCTCAGGGATAGGCAGTGTAGGCATGCCTTATCTGGGGTGTATAGTACATAGAAAAAGTGTTGACATATATCAAAAAGCACACCACCGAATCAAGTAAGGATTAAGAATATATCTAGTTTATTAACCACACAGAGACACACAATTAAAAACAATTAAAACCAATACAAACATGTATAGCCACAAAAATATCAGACATGTTAGTGGTTGGAGGAACTCCCCAGCGTCCAAATAGCCGTATTTGTCAGTTAAATCCAAAGAATAACAAGTGCAAGAACGATATATAAAGTAAAGTAAATATTTACACAATTGTGGAACACGAAAATGAACGATCTCGTGTTTATGGAAGACCTGACGTCTATGGTTCACGACTCCTATACAAGATTCAGGGATACCTGGTTCTATTGGATGGAATTTCAACAAACGGAGACTTATAGAGAGTGTTGTGGTGAAGGTGAGCTCTGATTGTGGATGTGGTGTGGTGGTGAGCCCCTACAATTCCCCTTCCCCTTGACCCTCCCCTTGTGGTGTGGTGGTGAGCCCCTACATTGACCCTCCCCTTTTTATATTTCTTCTACCTGCTGCTTCTTTTTTTTCTATATTCTTTGACTTACTCACTGTGGCTTGTCTTTTGTTATTTCTGCCTCTCTTCGCCCCACTTGAAATACTGGGAGTTACCCTATTGTATATACACTGTGTGCAGAATTATTAGACAAGTTGTATTGTAGAGGATTATTTTTATTATTGATCAACAACTATGTTCTCAATCACCCAAAAGACTCATAAATATCAAAGCTTAATATTTTTGGAAGTTGGAGGGGTTTATTAGATTTGGCTCTTAGGAGGATATCTGTTGTGCAGGTAACTATTACTGTGCAGAATTATTAGGCAACTTAATAAAAACCAAATATATTCCCATCTCACATGTTTATTTTCACCAGGTAACCAATATAACTGCACAAAATTTAGAAATAAACATTTCTGACGTGCAAAAACAAAACCCCAAAAATAATGAGAGTCCAATATAGCCATCTTTCTTTATGACACTCAGCAGCCTCCATCCATAGATTGTGTCAGTTGCTTGATCTGTTTACGATCCACATTGCATGCAGCAGCCACCACAGCCTCCCAGACACTGTCCCCAGAGGTGTACTGTTTTCCCTCCCTGTAGATCTCACATTTTAGGAGGGGCAACAGGTTCTCTGTGGGTTTAGATAAGGTGAACAAGGCGGCCATGTCATTATTTTTTCTTCTTTTAGACCTTTACTGGCCAGCCACGCTGTGGAGTAGTTGGATGCATGTGATGGAGCATTGTCCTGCATGAAAATCATGTTTTTCTTGAACGATACCGACTTCTTCCTGTACCACTGCTTGAAGAAGTTGTCTTCCAGAAACTGGCAGTAGGTCCGGGAGTTGCGCTTCACTCCATCCTCAACCCGAAAAGGTCCCACAAGTTCATCTTTGATGATCCCAGCCCATACCAGTACCCCACCTCCACCTTGCTGGTGTCTGAGTCGGAGTGGAGCTCTCTGCCCTTTACTGATCCAGCCTCTGGCCCAACCATCTGGTCCATCAAGAGTCACTCTCATTTCATCAGTCCATAAAACCTTTGATAAATCAGTCTTAAGATATTTCTTGGCCCAGTCTTGACATTTTATCTTATGTTTCTTGTTCAGAGGTGGTCATTTTTCAGTCTTCCTTACCTTGGCCATGTCCCTGGGTATAGCACACCTCGTGCTTTCTGATACTCCAGTAACGTTGCAGCTCTGAAATATGGCAAAACTGGTGGCAAATGGCATCTTGGCAACTTCACGCTTGATTTTCCTCAATTCATGGGCAGTTATTTTGCGCCTTTTTTGCCCTCACGCTTCTTGCGACCCTGTTGGCTATTTGCCATGAAACACTTGATTGTTCGGTGATCACGCTTCAAAAGTTTAGCAATTTCCAGACTGCTCCATCCCTCTGCAAGACAGCTCACAATTTTGGACTTTTCAGAGCCGTCACATCTCTCTTCTGACCCATTTTGCCAAAGGAAAGGAAGTTGCCTAATAATTAAGCACACCTTATATAGGGTGTTCATGTCATTACACCACACCCCTCCTCATTACAGAGATGCCATCACCTGATTTACTTAATTGGTTGTTGGCTCTCAGCCTATACAGCTTGGAGTAGGACAACAGGTATAAAAAGTATCGTGATCAAAATACCTAATTGCCTAATAATTATGCACACAGTGTATATGGTGGGGACATACTATTCTGGAGTGCGATATAAGTATATTGCCATTAGATATGTTTATGTTTATATAAGTGGTATCCATTGACTTTTTACCTTTGGCAAACTTGATATAGGTTTGTTTGTCATGTTGAATTTACTCAATACTGAAATTGTTTATTTGCTTTTATACATTATTATCAAGTATGACCGGCATGAGAGCCCATGGCCAGTATATATCACATGTGCCTTGAGCTGTGCACACAGGGTTAACGGTATCTGAACCTGTGTATAGGAGTGATTGCTGTACTAGACCTACAGGGTGCATATAGGGTTAAGTGCACCTAGGTCTGTGTGTGTGAGTAGAGTGTGCTGATTATCACTGCATTCCAGGTGTGGGTGTGACAGCCAGGATAATAGCTGCCTGGTGCTGGAAATAAGAGAGAACAGACATGGGCCTCTGAGGGAGAGGACGTGTGTCGGAGGTCTCCCGTCTCTCGGGGATGCGGAGTGGAGCCTGCCTCTACAACAGTGGCGTAACTACAGTCCGAAGGGCCCCGATGCGAAATTTGGACCTGGGCCCCCCTTCCCCCATGCGCCCACATCGGTCAGATGTATGGGCCCCATGTAATGTTCTAAACCCTATAAAGACTCACAAATTGACCCCTCTCCCCTTCATTATGTATTAATGTCCCTCATTCAGGTATATATGATCCTCCATTATAGTATAATGCCACTTCACAGCTGCTCCAGATAATATAATGCCGCCTCACAGCCGCTCCAGATAATATAATCCTGCCTCACAGCCGCTCCAGATAATATGTCACCTCACAGCTGCTCCAGATAATACAATGCCGCCTCACAGCTGCTCCAGATAATACAATGCCGCCTCACAGCCGCTCCAGATAATACAATGCCGCCTCACGGCCGTTCCAGATACTACAATGCCGCCTCACAGCTGCTCCAGATAATACAATGCCGCCTCACAGCTGCTCCAGATAATATAATGCCGCCTCACAGCCGCTCCAGATAATATAATGCCACCTCACAGCTGCTCCAGATAATATAATGGCGCCTCACAGCAGCTCCAGATAGTATGCCACCTCACAGCTGCTACAAATAATATAATGCCGTCTCACAGCCGCTCCAGATAATGCCCCCTCACAGCTGCTCCAGATAATATAATGCCGCCTCACAGCTGCTCCAGATAATATAATGGCGCCTCACAGCAGCTCCAGATAGTACAATGCCACCTCACAGCCGCTCCAGATAATATAATGCTGCCTCACAGCTGCTCCAGATAATGCCCCCTCACAGCTGCTCCAGATAACATAATGCCGCCTCACAGCCGCTCCAGATAATATAATGCCGCCTCACAGCCGCTCCAGATAATACAATGCTGCCTCACAGCCGCTCCAGATAATACAATGCCGCCTCACAGCCGCTCCAGATAATACAATGCCGCCTCACAGCCGCTCCAGATAATATAATGCTGCCTCACAGCTGCTCCAGATAATATAATGGTGCCTCACAGCAGCTCCAGATAGTACAATGCTGCCTCACAGCCGCTCGATAATACAATGCCGCCTCACAGCCGCTCCAGATAATGTCACCTCACAGCTGCTCCAGATAATACAATGCCCCCTCACAGCTGCTCCAGATAATATAATGCCGCCTCACAGCCGCTCCAGATAATATGTCACCTCAAAGCTGCTCTAGATAATACAATGCCGCCTCACAGCTGCTCCAGATAACATAATGCCGCCTCACAGCCGCTCCAGATAATATAATGCTGCCTCACAGCTGCTCCAGATAATATAATTGCGCCTCACAGCAGCTCCAGATAGTACAATGACGCCTCACAGCCGCTCCAGATAATACAATGCCGCCTCACAGCCGCTCCAGATAATATAATGCAGCGCTCACAGCCGCTCCAGATAATATAATGCCACCCTCACAGCTGCTCCAGATAATATAATGCCACCTCACAGCCGCTCCAGATAATACAATGCCGCCTCACAGCGCTCCAGATAATAATGCCGCCTCACAGCCGCTCCAGTGTAACATAATGCGCCTCACAGCCACTCCAGATAATATAATGCCGCCTCACAGCTGCTCCAGATAATATAATGCAGCCTCACAGCGGGCTCCAGATAATATAATGCGCTCCCCTCAATAAAGCGCTCACGCTCCAGAGAATATAATGCTGCTCATAAAAATGCCGCCTACACGCTAGAATATAATGCCACCTCACAGTGCTCCAGATAATATAATCCTGGCCTCACAGCCACTCCAGATAATTAATGCCAGCCATCACACACGCTGCTCCAGATAATATAATGCGCCCTCACAGCGCTCCAGATAATATAATGCCGCCTCACAGCCGCTACAGATAATATAATGCGCACTCACAGCCGCTCCAGATAATATAATGCGACTCACAGCAGCATTATCCTCCAAAATAATAAATCTGCCACCTCACAGCCGCTCCAGATAATATAATGCTGCATCACAGCAGCTCCAGATAATATAATGCCTGCCTCACAGCCGCTACAGATAATATAATGCCTGCCTCACAGCCGCTACAGATATATAATGCCACCTCACAGCCGCTCCAGATAATATAATGCCGCCTCACAGCCGCTACCAGATAATATAATGCCTGCCTCACAGCGCTCCAGATAATATAATGCTGCCTCACAGCGCTCCAGATAATATATCCTCAACTCAGACTATGCACTCACAGCCGCTCAGATAATATAATGCCGCCTCACAGCCGCTCCAGATAATATAATGCCACTCACTAATGCCGCTCCAGATAATATAATGCCGCCTCACAGCCGCTACAATATAATATAATGCTGCCTCACAGCCGCTACAAATAATATAATAGCCAGCCTCACAGCCGCTCCAGATATATATAATGCAGCCTCACAGCCGCTCCAGATAATATAATGCCGCCTCACAGCGCTCTCCATAGATAATTAAGTGACATAGCCACCTCTATACCCCTCACACTCCAGATAATATAATGCAGCCTCACAGCCGCTCCAGATAATATAATGCCAGCCTCACAAGCCGCTCCAGATAATATAATGCAGCCTCACAGCCGCTCCAGATAATACTAATGCCCGCCTCAATATCAGCTACAGCCCTCCAGATAATATAATGCGCTACAGTCATAAGCATGAGCGCCTCCAGCGCCAGATAGCTAAATATATATGCGCTCCAGCCTCCATAATAAATCGCTCACAGCAGCTCCAAATAGTACAATGCTGTCTTCCTCAGCAGCTCCAGATAATACAATCTGCCGCCTCACAAGCCGCTCCAGATAATATAATGCCACCTCACAGCCGATCCAGATATGTCACCTCACAGCCGCTACAGATAATATAATGCAGCCTCACAGCCGCTCCAGATAATATAATCCTGCCTCACAGCCGCTACAGATGATATAATGCAGCCTCACAGCCACTCCAGATAATATAATGCCGTCTCACAGCCGCTACAGATAACATAATCCTGCCTCACAGCTGCTCCAGATAATATAATGCCCCCTCACAGCTGCTCCAGATAACATAATGCCGCCTCACAGCCGCTCCAGATAATATAATGTCACCTCACAGCCGCTACAGATAATACAATGCTGCCTCACAGCTGCTCCAGATAATACAATGACGCCTCACAGCCGCTCCAAATAATATAATGCCACCTCACAGCCGCTCCAGATAATATAATGCCACCTCACAGCTGCTCCAGATAATATAATGCCACCTCACAGCTGCTCCAGATAATATAATGCCCCCTCACAGCTGCTCCAGATAACATAATGCCGCCTCACAGCCGCTCCAGATAATATAATGTCACCTCACAGCCGCTACAGATAATACAATGCTGCCTCACAGCTGCTCCAGATAATACAATGCCGCCTCACAGCCGCTCCAGATAGTATAATGCCACCTCACAGCCGCTCCAGATAATATAATGCCACCTCACAGCCGCTCCAGATAGTATAATGCCACCTCACAGCCGCTCCAGATAATACAATGCCGCCTCACAGCCGCTCCAGATAATATAGTGCCGCCTCACAGCCGCTCCAGATAATATAATGCCGCCTCACAGCCGCTCCAGATAATATAATGCCGCCTCACAGCCGCTCCAGATAATATAATGCTGCCTTACAAGCAGGAGATGATGCCTGTCCCTCTGACTTGAGAGAGTGAGGTCTATGAAGGACTGTGGATGTGTGTGTACACGGTAGATGCTAGAGAATACAGGCTGCTTGCAGGTGTGACGTCATTAGAAGAGACGGGGCCTCCTTATCTCAGGGGCGTGCCCTCCTTTTCCCTCCTGCTTCTCCCTTTCCCTCGTGCTGCAGTGTTGATTTTATGGCGGGCTTCTGTGAGGCTGGGGCGGATAATCTTCTGATTGTGTGTAAACTGCTTCTCAGGGATCTGAGTAGGTAAGGAAGCGTAATGCTTAAATGGGACTGCTTGCTTGTTGGGGGGTCTGTTTACATGGCACTGCTTCTCAGGGATCTCCGTGGGTAGGGGAACATAATGATTACATGGGACTGCTTGCTGGGGGTCTGCAGGAGCTATTATGCTTACATGTGACTGCTTGCTGGGAGATCTCAGTGGCTAGGGGAACATAATGCTTACATGGGACTGCTTGCTAGGCATCTGCAGAGGCCATGATGCTTACATGGGACAGCTTCTCAGGGATCTCCATGGGTAGGGGAACATAATGCTTACATGGGACTGCTCAGGGATCTCCGTGGGTAAGGGAACATAATGGTTACATGGGACTGCTTGCGGGGGGTTTGCGGGGGCATGATGCACACATGGGACTGCTTCTCAGGGATCTCAGTGGGTAAGGGGAACACAATACTTACATGGGACTGCTTGCTGGGGGTCTGAGTGGGTAGGGGAACATAATGCTTACATGGGACTGCTTGCTTGCTGGGGGTCTGTGGGAGTGGCAAGGGGAACATAATGCTTACATGGGACTGCTTGCTGGGGGACTGGGGGCCATGATGCTTACATGGGACTGTTTCTCAGGGATTTGAGTGGGTAGGGGAACATAATGCTTACATGGGACTGCTTGCTGGGGGTCTGTGAGGTGCATGACACTACATGGGACTGTTGAGTGGGTGGAGGAACATAATGCTTACATGTGACTGCTTGTTTGCTGAGGGTCTGTGGCAGTGGCTAGGGGAACATAATGCTTACATGGGACTGCTTGCTGGGGGTATAATGCTTACATGGGACTGCTTCTCAGGGATCTGAGTGGTTGGTGGAGGTCTGCAGGGGACATGGTGCTTATATGGGACTGATTCTCAGGGATCTGAGTGGGTAGGGGAACATAATGCTTACATGGGACTGCTTGTTTGCTGGGGGTCTGCGGCAGTGGCTAGGGGAACATAATGCTTACATGGGACTGCTTGCTGGGGGTCTGCGGGGGACATGATGCTTACATGGAACTGCTTCTCAGGGATCTGAGTGGTTGGTGGGGGTCTGCGGGGGACATGGTGCTTACATCGGACTGCTTCTCAGGGATCTCAGTGGGATGGGGAACATAATGCATACATGGGACTGCTTGTTTACTGGGGGTCTGCGGCAGTGGCTAGGGGAACATAATGCTTACAAGGGACTGCTTGCTGGGGTCTGGGGGGGCATGATGCTTACATGTGATGGGACTGCTTGCTGGGGGTCTGTGGGGGGCATGATGCTTACATGGGGATGCTGCTTGCTAGGGATTTGCATGGGTAGGTGGGCAAGTTCTTTACAGTTACTTGCATGGGGCTGCTGCTTGATAAGGATCTGCGTGGGTAGGGTGGCATGATGCACCCATGGGGCTGATCTGCGTGGATAAGGGGGCATGATGTTTGCATGGGCCTGCTGCTTGCTTCATGGGGATCTGAGTGGTTAGGGGAGCATAATGCTTGCATGGGACTGCTGCTTGATGGGGATCTGCGTGGATAAGGGGGCATGAGCGTGTTCATTAGTGAAGCAGCTAGACTGTATGGGCTGCAGTCAGGACCTGCAAGATGCCTGTATTCTCTAGACTCAACCGTGTGTACACCTCGTACACTCCACTCTGAACACCTCCTACACTGAGGAGCTGATCATGTGACCGCTGACTCCTCCCCTCATGTGACATCATCACAGGTCCTGTAAGCACAGAGCAGCCATATATGTGGTGGCGGCTCTGCAGGTGGAGGTGTGTTGTTCTCTCCTCATGTTTCCCCTTATTATCTCCAGTCATTGTATTATTACACAGGATCTTTCTGATGTTCCATCGTCATCTTCCCCCATTCAGGTCTCTACAATATCGGATCCTCTCAGATCTTCTATAGAAGAGAATTCTCCTGATTGACCATCAAGGATGGATCTGGACAGGGACAAGATGTCGGAGAGGATCTTCCACCTCACCCTAGAGATCCTCTTCCTTGTTACTGGAGAGGTGAGAGATTGTGATGACAATGTCACATGACATCATTCTTATCTATGGACAGAATAACAGATGACAGAACTGGAGAGGTGAGGACTCTGGAAATGTCTGGAGACTGGAGATTTATTAATGTGTCTCTCCATAACCAGGATTACACAGTAGTGAAGAGCTCTAGTGATCTGTGCTGTCAGGACCCTGTGTCTGAGGGAAGAGCCCTGAGCCCAATCACGGGGCCTCCACCTCACCCCCTGATACATGAGGACATCAATGACCAGAAGATCCTACAACTCACCTACAAGATGATTGAGCTGCTGACTGGAGAGGTGACACTGCTGGGAATGCTGCTGCTGCTGGGACATTATACAGTAACGCTATGAAGGGATCGGGGAAAGATGACAATGGTATCATTGTATGTGTCAGGTTCCTATAAGGTGTCAGGACGTCACCGTCTATTTCTCCATGGAGGAGTGGGAGTATTTAGAAGGACACAAAGATCTGTACAAGGACATAGTCATGATGGAGGTTCCCCGGCCGCCCCTCACATCACCAGGTAATAGACAGGACTAAATACACACGGCCTATAATGATCTGTATGGAAAGAATGAATTCAGTCCTGTATGTGTCTCCTCCAGGTCTATCCAGTAAGAGGACAACACCAGAGAGATGTCCCCGTCCTCTTCTCCCACAGGACTGTAAACAAGAAGATCCCGATGTTCCTCCGGATCATCAGGTAGATGGAGAGAAGGTGTGATGAGATCTCCCTATGATGTGTAGACGGCTGTGAAGGTCTTGTGCTCAGTCTTGTTTTATCCTCCAGTATTATATGTTTTATACTTGTGTAATGAGAACGGTGGAGATGGCAGATTACAGCTGATCATAGATGGGACTTCTCCATCTGTCTGTGACTTTTACAATCTTTGTTTCAGGGTGAAGATCTGCCCCATATTAATACTACACAGACATATGTGAGGGGTGATGATGATCTGCCCCATATTAATACTACAGAGACATATGTGAGGGGTGATGATGATCTGCCCCATATTAATACTACAGAGACATATGTGAGGGGTGATGATGATCTGCCCCATATTAATACTACAGAGACATATGTGAGGGGTGATGATGATCTGCCCCATATTAATACTACAGAGACATATGTGAGGGGTGATGAGCGGAGTAAAGAGGAGATTCCTACAGATCACCGCCCAGGTAAGTAGTGACCACTAGATGTAAATTCATATTTGTATGAGAACTTTTGACTCCTCAGGTTTCTGTGTGATCACAAAGAATATAAACTCCGACATCCCCAAAAAGTTTTGGAAAATGAACGGTTCAGATGGTCTTTCTTTTCTTTTTCTTTCTTTCTTTCTTTCTTTCTTTTTCTTTCTTTCTTCTTCTTTCTTTTCTTTCTTTCTTTCTTTCTTTCTTTCTTTCTTTCTTTCTTTCTTTCTTTCTTTCTTTCTTTCTTCGTGCACTGCTGTGATGTGACAAATGTGACTACTCACCTGGAATGGTGTGTGACACATAACCAGTATAAAGCACATGTAACGGCTGCTGCGGGATTCACAATCCACATGTGTCGTGGTGACCAAACGAACCCAAAGGATAATTGTGTGAGTGATCTGCACCGCAGTATGATGAAAAGGACCACTGGGATGAATCATACAATGGAGGCTTTGTTCATTCTACATGTTTCGGAGTGTTATTTTCTCTCCTTCATCAGGAAACCACCCTAATTTCCTGATGAAGGAGCGAGGATAATGCACCAAAACGCATAGAATGAATAAAGCCACCATTGTATGATTCATCCCAGTGGTCCTTTTCATCATACTGTGGTGCAGATCACTCACACAATTATCCTTTGGGTTCCTTTCCTTTGGACAGAGGAGCTTGGAGCATGTGACTTGTACACTTGTGAATCCTGGGGAATGGTTGGTAAATAGTGATGAGCGAGTATGCTCTGCGCTGCTCGGTACTCGCACGAGAATCACTGTACTCGGGCTACTCGGCGAGCATCGAGTAATCTCGCGATACTCGTGCTGTGCTCGTGGTCCTCATCCCTGCATGTTGGCGCTCTTTAGAGAGCCAGCCCACATGCAGGGATTGGCTGGCAGACCACTGCAATGCCACAGCCCTGCTAGTTGTGGCATTGCAGTGATTGGCCGGCCTGCACAGCGTGACCGAGCCTTTATAAGACCCGGCCGCGCTGTGCTCTGCACACAGCCATCCAGACAGTGAGTGTAGGGACAGTGTCTGCTGCTGCTTAGGGACAGATTTGCGGCCCTCGTAGGTAGATCCGGAGCAGGGCTGCGAACTGCTGCTGACCACAACAGTCCTTCTCAGGACTAATCTAGGAGGATATAGGCAGGGTGATCCAGATCGGTATCCAAGCTTTTCTGTGACCATAACAGTACTTACTAGCTTGATACAGGTTAGGGACTAAAATCCTACTCTCCTGTGACCATTACAGTTACCAGACTGGTGTACTTACTACCTTGATACAGGTTAGGGACTAAAATCCTACTCTCCTGTGACCATTACAGTTACCAGACTGGTGTACTTACTACCTTGATACAGGTTAGGGACTAAAATCCTACTCTCCTGTGACCATTACAGTCACCAGACTGGTGTACTTACTACCTTGATACAGGTTAGGGACTAAAATCCTTCTCTCCTGTGAGCTGAACAGTCACCAGACTGTTGTACTTACTACCTTGATACAGGTTAGGGACTAAAATCCTTCACTCCTGTGACCTGAACAGTCACCAGACTGTTGTACTTACTACCTTGATACAGGTTAGGGACTAAAATCCTTCTCTCCTGTGACCATTACAGTCACCAGACTGTTGTACTTACTACCTCGATACAGGTTAGGGACTAAAATCCTACTCTCCTGTGATCTGAACAGTTACCAGACTGGTGTACTTACTACCTTGATACAGGTTAGGGACTAAAATCCTACTCTCCTGTGACCTGAACAGTCACCAGACAGGTGTACTTACTACCTTGATACAGGTTAGGGACTAAAATCCTACTCTCCTGTGACCATTACAGTCACCAGACTGTTGTACTTACTACCTTGATACAGGTTAGGGACTAAAATCCTTCTCTCCTGTGACCTGAACAGTCACCAGACTGTTGTACTTACTACCTTGATACAGGTTAGGGACTAAAATCCTACTCTCCTGTTACCATAATAGTCACCAGACTGTTGTACTTACTATCTTTATACAGGTTAGGGTCTAAAATCCAAATCTCCTGTGACCCGAACAGTCACCAGACTGTTGTCGCTGTATACAGGCAAAATGCGCAAGGGCGTTGGCAAGGAACAAGGAAGTGAACGTGATGGTGGTGCAGGCAGAAGCCGAGGTCGTGTGCAAGCACTAATTTCGCAACAACAAAGGGGCACATCTACTCGCTCACATGTCCTGTTCCAAATTCTTGGGGCCCGCAGCAGTACACCGCTCTTGAACCAAGACTAGTGTCAACAGGTTGTTACTTGGATAGCGGATAATGCTTCAAGTCAGATTGGCACCCCACAAACACCCTGTCTTCCACACGGTCACGTGTCAGTAGCCGTGATACTGCACCGCACATTTCCCAACCTGATCCTCCTTCCTACCACCAGGCCGAGTACACGTCCACGGACATTACTGATCCCACACTTGGACACTCGGAAGTCCAGAAGTGTGTACCCATGGGTGAGTGGAGGTACATGGCAAATTCCCATAACAAAATTTAAATTCTGCTGTCATTTGTGTGTGGTGTGGTGAAGTCTGGCCCAATCCAACCCTTCTTTATCTTGATCAGAGTCAGCCTGTCAGCATTTTCAGTTGACAGGCGGGTGCGTTTATCAGTAATGATTCCACCTGCGGCACTGAAAACACGCTCTGACAAAACGCTAGCGGCAGGGCAGGCCAGGACTTCCAAGGCGTAGAGAGCCAATTCATGTCACGTGTCCAGCTTGGAGACCCAATAATTGTAAGGCACAGAGGAATCTCGCAGTACAGTTGTTCGATCTGCAAGGTACTCCTTCAGCATGTGGCCAAACTCAGTATTTCTTGTGGCACTACCCCGCACCTCACGGGCTGTGGTACGTAAAGGGCAGAGAAAACTGTCCCACATCGTAAAGACTTCCCCTACCTCTGGTGGATTGGACTTGTGCCCCTCTCGGCCGTACGCCTTGGTTGTCCACCGATTCCTGACCTATGCCGCTAGCGTTTTGTGAGGGGAATGCTTTGCCTACTTCCGTTGCTATGGCCTTCTGGAACTGCTGCATTTTGGCTGACCTCTCCGCCTCAGGAATGAGAGACATAAAGTTCTCCTTGTAGCGTGGGTCTAAGAGTGTTGCCAACCAGTACTGATTGTCGGCCAAGATGTTCTGAACGCGAGGGTCACGAGCCAGGCAGCTTACCATAAAGTCAGCCATGTGCGCCAGACTCTTAACAGCCATCACTTCAGTATGCTGACAAACACGATGACTGAACATGCTGTACTCCTCCTCCACCTCATCTTCCCTGTCCTCTGGCCAGCCACGCTGAATCGAGGGTATGACTGGTGTGCATGTCATATCCTCAATTTGGCCAGAGAGTTGCTCCATGTCTTCATCCTGCCCCTCCTCCTCGTCATAGTCCTCCACTGCACATTGTGATGACATGAGGCTGGGCTGTGTGTTATCACCCACACCCACTACAGTTTCTTGCTCCAAGTCATCGCGCTCCGCCTGCAATGCATCATCTTTGTTTTTCAGCAGAGACCGTTTTAGAAGGCAGAGTTGCGGTATGGTGACGCTAATAATGGCGTCATCGCCGCTCACCATCTTGGTGGAGTCCTCAAAGTTTTGGAGGACGGTACATAGGTCGGACATCCATCTCCACTCCTCAGGTGTTATGTGTGGAGTTTGACCCATTTCCCGATGGCTTAGGCGATGCAGGTAGTCAACAACTGCCCTCTTCTGCTCACATATCCTGACCAACATGTGCAGAGTTGAATTCCAACGCGTGGGGACATCACACACCAGTCTGTGGGCCGGAAGACGCAAACGGCGCTGAAAGCCAGCTAGGCCGGCTGAAGCAGCAGGTGACTTGCGAAAATGCGCAGACAGGCGGCAAACTTTTACCAGCAGATCAGACAGCTCTGGGTATGATGTAAGAAACCGCTGAACCACCAGGTTGAGCACATGGGACGTTGGGGCGTTGGCTGCGTATGTGCGCCACCACGTCATCTTCCTCTTGCTTGGATAATCGCTGGACTGCTTCTCCTTCTCCTCATGTGCCACCATGATGACCGTTACAATAGTTAGGCTGTTGTTTCAGGTATACCCCCAGTGGTAAATTTTTACGCCCATTCTTTTAGAATGGGCATTACAACGACAGGAGACCCGCTCCTTTTCAATGGGAAAAATGTTTTGAGGCCCTCCTGCACGTCTCTATCCAGGGACAATGTGGAGCCTCCCAATTTTTGGCTGCCCTGCCAAAGGGCTATACTACAATACACCCACTTCATTACAATGGGCACTTCAGGTTTACAGGCCCTCCTGCACGTCTCTATCCAGGGACTATGTGGAGCCTCCCAATTTTTGGCTGCCCTGCCAAAGGGCTATACTACAATACACCCACTTCCTTACAATGGGCACTTCAGGTTTACAGGCCCTCATGCACGTCTCTAAAATTGGGAGGTTCACCAATGCCCCTGGATAGACTGCCCTGGCAAAGGAAAATACTAGAATAGACCCAGTTCCTCAAAATGGGCACATTATTTCAAGACAGGGCTTCATGTTCGTCTCTTCTCAGGGACATCGGAGTGCTGCACAATGTTTTCACGTAAAATCTTTCATGTAATCACAAAAAGTAACATACACCAGCTGTATCTCACTATTGGGTATGTGCCCTTAACATTTCCACCCTGAATATTCATTTTGGTGTCATTTTGGAAGGTTTTCTGGTGACTCCGTAAAATTGGCGTGAAACTCGGACAAGATTGTTCACAGCTGTGACTTTTGAGTGAGAAATGCTTCCAGGGGTCTTCCCCATGGTGTTGCCATGTCATTTCAGCACTCTTCTGAGACTTTTGCGACATTTTTAGGGTTTCTACATGCTGCCGGCAGTCATTTCATAAAAATACTCGGGTCTCCCATAGGATAACATTGGGCTCGGTACTCGGGCCGAGTACACGAGTATCTCTGGATGCTCGGCCCGAGCTTCGAGCACCCGAGCATTTTAGTACTCGCTCATCACTATTGGTAAACAGTCAATGTTCCAGTCAATTCAGATTAAGAGAATTGATTGGGATATTGATGGTTTGACAACAGTCAATAGATTACTTGGCCTTGGATTGCCATAAATACCATCTGAACCAGAGAACGGTGACCTCAGGGTGTCGATGGAGTTTAAGTCCCAATGTTAACCATCTAGATGCTGCTGTCAGTATTGAAAAGGCCACGGTCGGTGCCAACACTAATCATGGCTGGTGCATCTGGGAATCCACTATAGTTTACATTAGGAAGGGATAAAATGGCCGCACTGCAGAGAACAAGATTTCTGAATAAGAAAGCAGATGATGGGGGCAGCCGGCTCAAGACACTTCTCAATATTAACCTTATTGATTTAGTGTCTTATGTTCTGCTGCAACGGGGATGCAATTTTTTTTTTTTTTCTTTCTCCTTCTCATTATTGGGGGACACAGGACCATGGGTGTATGCTTTGCTGCCACTAGGAGGTCGCTAAGTAAACATAAACAATCTAAGTCCTCCTCCGCAGTGTACACCCACTTGCAGGAAGTAGGATATTCAGTTTCAGTTATAGCTTAGTGTCACAAGGGGGCACATGTACTCGGTTTGTCAGACCACATTCATAGACAATTTTAAGCCTTTATTTTTGATTTTACTTGTATTTTTAACTTTTTCCTTACGTTTTTCAGGCGACGGCACCCTTCAGGGCACTGCTATCCTTTTACAAAGGGATCGTGCAGGGATAACCCACGATACCCAGTGCCCGAGTTTCATTTAAGGGCGACGGATCCCTTAAGAGCTCCGAACTCCACATTCATCACCAGAAGGTGTTGCGGAGTGTCGTCTCCACTTTTTTCCTGCAGCCGGGCCCATTTTTTCCTGCATTTACTAGCCGGACCACGTCCCTGTCACATCCTCAAAGGGTTAACCCTCTAGATGCACAGTACAGACTAAAGTGTCCGTGCAGCTCCCGACACATCCCCCTGCATAACAGAGGCGATGGAAGGGAAGCAGATGAACCCTCTCACCTTCTCCAGTCAAGGAGAGAGTAGATCGAGGAAGCATCTCCTCACAGCACGGCACTGTGTTGCACAGGCAGTATCACCTATGGTCCGGTGGTCCCACATTTGCGGCAGCTCCATGCCGGGACGCACACCTCTGGTAAGATGAGGGAGCGTTACCTGGGTTATGTGACGGGAAGTCACAGACAGATCGCTACAGTCGATCTTCGGGACCAATCTGGAGTCCAGTATATCTGTAGGACAGCTATGCTGCAGAGGCAGGTGGCCAATCCGTCATCCTTTCCATTCCCTCTCACCAAAGAGGGTCTGGATTGAGGTCTGCAGGAATCCATGTCTTGTGCTCTCACTCCAGCATATCTGTAGGACAGGTATGCTGCACAGGCAGGCAGCCAAACCCTCATCCTCTCCATTCCTGGAGGGTCTGGATTGAGGTCCGCAGACATCCATGCCCCGCCAGTCATTCCTGGGGTCGCAGCTCTCTAACGATGACTTGGCCTTTCCAGCTCACAGATGCCTCTGCGGCGGCTCCAGCCGGGACACATCTTACGTCTGTGCATCCACGGCAGAGGGCTCACCCGGCTGTACCCGGCTCCATCGCGGCATTGGACAATAGTCCCCGGTTCCTGGCCAAAAAGTTAGACCCTAGCTTTGGCCTGCTCGCAAGCACTTCTCGATCACGCCCTCTTATTTCGGCGCCTCTCGTCCTCGGGCGAGACTTGCAGCATGCACACACCCCCTTCTCCCTCAGTATGCAGGGAACCAGTTTCACATGGCTTCCACACTGCACAGTTGCTAGGAAGCTGCGCTGGAAGCAGTATTTTCTATGAGGGACACTGCTGCCTTAGCCCTCCCCCTGATAAAGCCAGTGAAGCAGTGAGCTAACACTCTAGTCTGTGATTGACCTGAGGGTCATAATTTTGAGCCCAGGATAAGGGGCTCACTACAAAATACATACTACCTTATATCCCCTGGGCCTTCAGTCAACTAGCCCAGAGCGCAGACATACCTCCCTACTATGCGTAGGAACCCAAGAGCCACCAAGCCTGGACCCAGTGTACCTAGCCCTCCTAGGTGGTTTTTTGTCACTAGCTCAGTCCGTGATCTCACTAGGGGATGAAAAACACTCATCCCGACAGTACATCCTCTCAAAGCTCCTTAACTGCCTGCAAAGAAGATTTATGCTAAAGTGGTATAATGTGTAGCCACTGCACATTGGTGTTGCTTTTAGAGGACGGGCACACCATCTCATATGGATACGTGTCCATCACAGCAGGTTACAGGAGCCCCCACTAATGAACGGAAATTCACCAACCCTGGAACCCATTCCCGTTTGATACAGCAGGTTACACTGCCCGCACCACTACAACCGTCCATAAAACTGAACCATGATGTCTGCCATCCTATCAGTTCTCAGAAATATCCAATTAGCCACAGCCGTGTTACAGCGGTGAACGGGATCTGTCTCACTATCAAGTAAGCCACAATTATCCATGTACTACTCAACATCCGGCAGTAGTAACCATAACCTGTTCACTACTCACTGAGTCAGACCCATCACCAATCTAGTACCGTACAACAGTCGTATACAGTGCGTTGCAAACTCCATTACAGTAAGCACGTCCTGCATACAGGCCCTCAATGGTGCTTTGGGATCTGTCCGCTATCAGCAGTCAGAACTGACATTCAACGCTCTCTGCACCAACACTAACCATTCCCTCTGTTCGCTGCTCAGTAGGCCTAAGTCGTCAACTGCCTTATACCATATAGTAGCAGTTCTTGCTTTCTGCACTGTGCCTCACGTACGCAGAGGCCCCTTTACGTGCACTGGGCAGCACATATGCTAAGGTTGAAAGAGCACAGCTCCCCATTAGTTACCAACGGTCACAGACAACAGTTAACATGATGATACAGTTGTGGCCAAAAGTATTGACACCCCTGCAATTCTGTCAGATAATACTCAGTTTCTTCCTGAAAATGATTGCAGTCACAAATTCTTTGGTATTATTATCTTCATTTAATTTGTCTTCAATGAAAAAACACAAAAAAAATTGTCCTAAAGCCAAATTGGATATAGTTCCACACCAAACATAAAAAGGGGGTTGACAAAAGTATTGGCACTGTTAGAAAATCATGTGATGCTTCTCTAATGTGTGTAATTAACGGCACCTGTAACTTACCTGTGGCACCTAACAGGTGTTGGCAATAACTAAATCACACTTGCAGCCAGTTGACATGGATTAAAGTTGACTCAACCTCTGTCCTGTGTCCTTGTGTGCACCACATTGAGCATGGAGAAAAGAAAGAAGACCAAAGAACTGTCTGAGGACTTGAGAAACCAAATTGTGAGGAAGCATGAGCAATCTCAAGGCTACAAGTCCATCTCCAAGCACCTGAATGTTCCTGTGTCTACCGTGTGCAGTGTCATCAAGAAGTTCAAAGCCCATGGCACTGTGGCTAACCTCCCTAGATGTGGACGGAAAAGAAAAATTGACGAGAGATTTCAACGCAAGATTGTGCGGATGGTGTATAAAGAACCTCGACTAACATCGAAACAAGTTCAAGCTGCCCTGCAGTCCGAGGGTACAACAGTGTCAACCCGTACTATCCGTCGGCGTCTGAATGAAAAGGGACTGTATGGTAAGAAACCCAGGAAGACCCCACTTCTTACCCCGAGACATAACAAAGCCAGGCTGGAGTTTGCCAAAACTTACCTGAGAAAGCCTAAAACGTTTTGGAAGAATGTTCTCTGGTCAGATGAGACAAAAGTAGAGCTTTATGGGCAAAGGCATCAACATAGAGTTTACAGGAGAAAAAAAGAGGCATTCAAAGAAAAGAACACGGTCCCTACAGTCAAACATGGCGGAGGATCCCTGATGTTTTGGGGTTGCTTTGCTGCCTCTGGCACTGGACTGCTTGATCGTGTGCATGGCATTATGAAGTCTGAAGACTACCAACACATTGTGCAGCATAATGTAGGGCCCAGTGTGAGAAAGCTGGGTCTCCCTCAGAGGTCATGGGTCTTCCAGCAGGACAATGACCCAAAACACACTTCAAAAAGCACTAGAAAATGGTTTGAGAGAAAGCACTGGAGACTTCTAAGGTGGCAGCAATGAGTCCAGACCTGAGTCCCATAGAAAACCTGTGGAGAGATCTAAAAATGGCAGTTTGGAGAAGGCACCCTTCAAATATCAGGGACCTGGAGCAGTTTGCCAAAGAAGAATGGTGTAAAATTCCAGCAGAATGGTGTAAAATTCCAGCAGAGCATTGTAAGAAACTCATTGATGGTTACCGGAAGCGGTTGATCGCAGTTATTTTGGCTAAAGGTTGTGCAACCAAGTATTAGGCTGAGGGTGCCAATACTTTTGTCCGGCCCATTTTTGGAGTTTTGTGTGAAATGATCAATATTTTGCTTTTTGCTTCATTCTCTTTTGTGTTTTTTCATTGAAGACAAATTAAATGAAGATAATAATACCAAAGAATTTGTGATTGTAATCATTTTCAGGAAGAAACTGAGTATTATCTGACAGAATTGCAGGGGTGTCAATACTTTTGGCCACAACTGTATATGGAGCACTATCAGCCAAGCATGGCCAATGAAATAAACAAACAAAATGCCTTTTTAAAATCGAAAAATTATCTACAGCACTTAGCCCGCTCCCAAGCATCTGACATCATATAATCGCTGCCAAGAATAATTTATGACATTAACCACCATAGTCAGGGGGCAAGAAAGCCAAGTTACAGTCCAGCGCACATAACTGCATGCACCACAGAACGGCCTACAGGATCAATTTACAGAATCAGACAATTTACCAATGAGTAAGGCATCCGGCTTCCAAACTTACCACACCTGTGTGACTCACCGCCTTACGAGATCCACAACTCTATCCAGTGCACATCTCCAACTTGCAGGATCGGCCTATCTGCCTGCAGCATTGACCCGTGGGTCCACCACCTCAAACGTTTCTATAGCAGTCTACCTCTTATGAGATCTGCCCCTCCTGCCATTGAACCAGTAATTCACATGCCACATCCAGTCTGCAGCTCTAATCATGCCTGCCGCGTTGAGACCTGTCTCATATTCTGTAGCCAGGTCAGTCTGCGCCTTAGCACCGTACAACTGACGAATAAAGTGGTCAGGAGGCTCCGTCCTTTATCCCAAAGCCGGACCCTCCTCCTTCGTATCAATTATCTAACTGTGGTACGTGGCCTCTGCCGACTGTCCTGCTGGTCAGAACTCAACCACCATAGTTTATGAGTTGGTGCACGGCGCTCACTTCTTCTTAATCTAGGAAGGCCGGATTCCATGTTTGTACTCAGACATGATATATGCTAAAGACGTGAAAGCTACCACTTCGGGGATAGTTTTAAAAGAATCTTTTATTTTATTCTTTTTAAAAATGACTGGTCAAGTCTAACATAGTATACAAAGAGTGAACAAACAGGTGTATTATACAAATTCGCTGAAGGACAACAGCACATAACAATACATGTACCCCTTCCTCTCCCTATGTTTGCAAACTACCTGTCAGTGGAGGTAAATCACCCTAATGTTTCGGTTGCCGCCACTCCACGGCGACTCGCCCTATGATAGCCCTAGATACTACGGGTATCAAAAATAGCAACAATAGAAAGTTGTCAGAGGATGCATACAATATGTCTGGGTAACAACAGGACACAGAATCGGGCCAGGGTCAACTTAACTCAAATAGTCTCCCTAGTCCTTTGATTCCACGCTGGTCCACAGTGCATTCACGTTCTTCCTTCAGTTGTGACGTTAAAAGACACGTTAATGAATCTCCATTGTTTCCATCTTACGCGTTTCGCCTCAGAAATTCAAGATGAGGCTCATCAGAGATCTTTTTGGAGTTTCACAACAATTGCCTGTCACTCTTTTTTCACGAGACAAAGAATAGATCAAGATATTGTATCGCTTCAAAAGAGGGGTCCCAGAATCGGGGTCACGGGGGTGCATTCACTAACTCCCGGAGACAGTGTATACAGTGGTGGGCATCCGGCTACTGTTAAAGTCATGGACCCTCAGGTTTCATATCAACCATATTAATGTAGGGTAGAAGAAAACCATTTCCCTTATATACTGGAAATTACCAGAGAAGAAGATACTTCAGGCCCATAAGCCTCCCATAGAGCTAAAGTGACTCCATATGTGTCTGATTCCAGGGTGAAGTGTCCAGGCTGGATGTCAGACATGATATATACCTACTATACTATATATATGTGCTACATGACCACAAGGTGACTTACGGCTCACACCTCATCACATTAAACCCTAAGCTGCTAGCTACCGCACTGTGACACTTTTAGACTCACAGCTACATCATTATCACAAGATAGTCTGCGAAGCCTCTGCTTCAGCATCCATGCCTGTCAGTCGCCTCTTAACTCTCTCTTCTACAGAGCATTAAAGGGAACCGGTCACCCGATTCTATGCCCCTACACTATCTAGCTGTCCCTACACCTTCCAAGCAGCTCCCTATCTATCCCTTTCTTATCTAAAGTGGCCATATGAAACATGTGTAAAACAAGTATAAACTTACTGCAGTCCCCGTGGTTAGGGGACTGGGTGGGCGTGGCCTCAGTTCCTTCAGCACACCTTCGTCTTGTAATGCACGCCCCGCTGGGCGGCATTATTCTGGGTCCACTCAGCCCCATTAATTGGAATCTCCCGCCCTCTACACCTCTTTGCACCGGCCGGGCGTCACATCCGGCGCGGTGCATTATGGGCCGTCAAGTGATCGGCCCCAGTGCATTATGCGCTTGATCACGTGATCGGCTCCGCGCATGCGCAATGCGCTTATTGAAGCCGGGGCCGATCACGTGATCAAGCCCATAATGCACTGGGGCCGATCACGTGATTGGAGCCATAATGCACCGCGCTGGATGTGACGCCCGGCCGGTGCAAAGAGGTGTAGAGGGCGGGTCCAGGCACTCCGTAGGGTATGTCAACACCTCCTTACTCATTCCTCTTACTCATTTTCACAGAAAACAGAGCACCTTACTCAGCATCTAGCAGGACCGCTCTATACCTATTGACTCCCCAACGCCCCCCAAAAAGGTGCCTCATTTCCCACCACCTAATATAACCTAGGTGGTAACTTATAACACGACCCAAGTAATCGCTAATGTCGTCAACGTCTCAACCTTTGGGTTGTTGGTCAATCACTACCTTCTCTCCCGCAAATCCTCACTCTCACGTCAATCAAATTAGGTGAAAGTTCACATGCATCAGAACCGGACATCCTTTCGCTATCTGCAAATATAGTTTACCTGTTAGAATGTCCCCCGAGAGGTAGAATCACCCGATGCCATACGCAAAGTCCCTTCATGCAGATTCTCTCGAAGGTTCTAACTTAAGTACAGCAGCAGCGTCACCAACGTTTCTAATGTCCACAAACACACAAGGTAACCTACCGTCTTCCATTAGCTCAGCTAGATCCAGGTCTACACCTTGGGTTAGACCAGGTTTCTCAAACTCGGCTGGGTTGGTGGGCCACACATAGAAAAATTGATATGGGGGGGGCTGCATTACTAAGTAAAATTTTTAGGAAACCCAGAATTTTTCGCTTAATATAGTAATGTTAAAATCCTGATCTCCTTTTAGTAATGTCCCCACCTTGGTTCCCTTCTTGTAGTAATGTCCCCATCCTGGTCCTCATCTTGTGTAATGTTCTCATCCTGGTCTTCCCTTGTAGTAATATCCCCTTCTTGTAATAATGTCCTCATACTGATCCCCATCCAATATTAATTTCCCCCCTCCTGATCGCCTTCTTGTAGTAATGTCCCCATCCTGGTTCCCCTCTTGTAGTAATGTCCTCATACTGGTTCCCCTCTTGTAGTAATGTCCTCATACTGGTTCCCCTTCTTGTAGTAATGTCCTCATACTGGTCCCCATCCTATATTAATGTCCCCCATTATGGTTCTTGTAGTTATTTCCCATTCTGATCTTGTAGTAATGCCCCCATCCTGGTCCTCATCGTGTAATAGTGTCCCCATTCTGACCCTTATCTTGTAGTAATGTCCCCATACTGGTTCTCTTCTTGTAGTAATGTCCTCATCCTGGTCCTCTTGTAGTAATGTCCCCATCCTTATGCCACTTTGTAGTGATGTCCCAACCTAGTCTCTCTTCTTTTTACGTACACACACACACACACAGTCTCTCATTCACACTCACACACATACATACACACTGACACACACACACACATACATACACACTCTCATACATACACACACAGATACACACACTCTCACACATTCTGATACACACTCTCTCATACACATGCACACTCATATACACCCACTCTTATACACACACTCAGTCTCTCATACACACACACACACTCATATACACACACACACTGACAAACTCTCTCATACATACTCTCATATACACACACGCAGATACACACACGCACACTCGTATACACCCACTCGCTCATACACACACACTTTCTCATACACACTCACATACGCACACTTTTACACACACTCTCACACACAGACTCTCATACACACTCATACATACTCTCATACACACTCACATGCACTCTCATACACATACACTCTCATACATACACACTTTCTCATACACACTCATATACACACACTCCTATACACAAGCTTTCTCATACACACATACACATTCATACACACACATACTCATATACACACTCACACACACTTTCTCATACACACACACACACACTCATATACACACTTTCTCATAGTCACATATACACTCTCATACACACACTCATATACACATACATTCTCTCACACACACCTTAACGATACGGGGATCCACTGTTCAGGGGGCCACCAAGCTGCACTGTGCAGGGGGCCGCCACGGTGCATAGTACTGGGGACTGCAACTTTATTGTCACTTCTGCGGCCGCTACGACAAGCTCCAAGCCTCCTTCCCTCAGCTACATCAATGGAAGCTGGTGGGCCAATCAGATCACAGACCCGGAAGTGACGTTGGCGTATGACGTCACTTGAGATTTCTGGTTGGCCGACGTCACTTGCGAGTCTGTGATCTGATTGGCTCACCAACTTCCATTGATGTAGCTGAGGGAAGGAGGCTTGGACCTTGTCGTAGCGGCGGCAGGAAGTGATAATAAAGCCGCAGTCCCGAGCACACTGCACCACAGCGGCCCCTTACACAGCGCACCTGTGGCGGCCCCCTGCACAGTGGATCCCTGCGTCCTTACGTTGTCCACGGTGCCGCGACCGTAGTTTGAAGCCCCGGGGCCGCATGTTTGAGAATCCTGCTCTAAATAACTTACGCAGCCATTAATGTTTAAACTACTGCCAACAAAAGTGAAAAGTGGAATCCTCTTTCCTCAAAGACGAGATCCTGGAGCTGGTGGATGTTAGAGACCTTGCGCTCCTCCACCTTCTATTTCAGGATGCCCCACAGATTCTCCATAGGGTTTAGTCTGGAGACTCTTGGACAGTCCAGCACCTTTACCCTCAGTTCTTTCGCAAGGCAATGGTCATCTTGGAGGTGTGGTTTGGGATCATTATCATGTTGACATTCTGCCTTGTGGCCCAGTTTCCAAAGGGAGGGGATCATGCTCTGCTTCAGTAGGTCACAGTACATGTTGGCATTCATGATTCCCTCAATGACCTGTAGCTCCCTACAGCTGACAGCACTGATACTGCCCCAAACCATGACACTCCCTCCACCATGCTGGACTGTAGGCAGACGCACTTCTCTTTGTGCTCCCCATCTAGTTGCCCCCATACATGCTTGACACCATCTGAACCAAATACGTTTATCTTGGTCTCATCAGACCACAGGACATGGTTCCAGTTATTGATGCCCTTAGTCTGCTTGTCTTCAGTGAACTGTTTGCAGGTTTTCTTACGCATCATCTTTAGAAGACACTTCCTTCTGGGATGACAGCTGTGCAGACCAATGTGATGCAGTGTATGGTCTGAGCACAGACAGCCGGACCCCCCACACCTCTGTAACCTCTGCACTGTGCAGTGTATGGTCAGAGCACTGACAGCCGGACCCCCCCACCTCTGTAACCTCTGCACTGTGCAGTGTATGGTCTTTGCACTGACAGCCGGACCCCCCACCTCTGTAACCTCTGCAGCAAAGCACTGAGCACGTTCTCTCAAGTTCTTTGGTCGACTATGGTGAGACCTGTTCAGAGTGAAACCTGTCTTGTTAAACCGCTGTGTGGTCTTGGTCACTGTACTGCACCTCAGTTTCAAGGTGTTGGCAATCTTCTTATAGCCTCGTCCCTTTATAGAGAGCAACAATTATTTTTCCACTCTTCAGAGAATTCTCATCTTTGTGATATACTGTACATAGATGCTATACGTAGTTTGGGCACACTACAAGGCTCAGAAGCGAGGGGGAGATATGACTTAGGCGGCCGTCATACGCTGAGATATCTTGCCAGATATCGTTTAAGCGATCTCCTTTTGATCGCTTAAGCGATATCGGGCAAGACATCGTTGCATGTAATCAAGCGATTTACGATGGTAAATCGCTTGATCGTGACATCGCTGATCTGAGGTTCGGTTCTCAGATCTAGCGATGAACGATGCAACGATCTGCATCATCGTGGTGTATGACACCACGATGATCCATCTCCCAGCGACCGCGCCTATGCTGGGAGATGGTAACTATGGTACACGTCGGTAACTAAGCGACGCGCGGCCTAGTTACCCGATGTGTACCATAGTTACCAGCGAGATCGCTGCTCCACATCGCTGGTGAGTCTGCCTGTGTGACATCTCACCAGCGATGTGAGCGATATTGTAAGCGATTGCGCGTGCACGTGATCGCTTACAATATCGCTAAAGATATCTCACCGTGTGACGGCCGCCTTAGGGGAGTTGATTTTGCTGGATTGGTTTATGGAAGATGAGCTGCTGTTTTGCTTTTCAGGACACTGAGCCACTAATAATGTGGAAACCTCCAATTTTCTATTGCAAGATGATGGACCTGAATTGGGTCTTGTTTTTTGCGGGATGAGTAGAAGTTTTTATTGTTATTATTTTCATCTCTATAACTTTTTTGAGGCTTTTTATTCCAATATTTGTGAGACAGAAAGAACAAACACTATGCTCTACTGGTTCCTGCTATAAGGTCTTCTATTAGGCTGAACTGTCATTGTCTTTTTGCTACATAACTTACCGTTTCTATAGAAATTTAATGTAGAAATGATCAAAAATATACATTTCAGGCATAATTTGTTTAAAATTAGTAATTGGTTTTATTCTTGTCAGATGTCTGTACAAGGAAATCAGAAGAACAACTGACATCTTCAATTGATAAATCAGATAAACTTGAAACCACACAGGATACAATTGATGTGAATGACATTACTCCAGATATCCCATCGTCCCTTCACAGCAAAGATCTATCATCTGATCCTATTAAACAGGTCCTCTCTTCTGAACCATTACAGACTACTAATAATAATAAAAGTCACAAAAGAAGCATTAAGAAACAAACTGCTCTTAAAGCAAAGAAGCCATTTTCAATTTCAGAATATGGAAATATTTTTCCCCATGAAACATCTTTTGTAAAACATCAAAACATTCACAGAGAGAAAAACAGATGTTCTTCTTCCAAGAGTGGGAAACAATTTAACCAGAAATCAGAGAAAAGTCACACAGGGGAGAAGCCTTTTTCATGCTCAGAATGTGGGACGTGTTTTACAAATAAATCACATCTTATTAGACACCAGAGAAGTCACACAGGGGAGAAGCCTTTTTCATGTTCCCAATGTGGGAAATGTTTTACACAAAAATCAGATCTTGTTAGCCATCAGAGAGCTCACACAGGGGAGAAACCATTTTCATGTTCAGAATGTGGGAAATGTTTTGTAGAAAAATCATATCTTATTACACCACAGAGAAGTCACACAGGGAGAAGCCTTTCTCATGTTCAGAATGTGGGAAATGTTTTGCAAAACAGTCATATCTTATTATACACAAGAGAACTCACACAGGGGAGAAACCTTTTTCATGTTCAGAATGTGAGAAATGTTTTAGAAATAAATCACATCTTGTTATTCACCAGAGAACTCACACAGGGAAGAAGTCTATTTCATGTTCAGAATGTGGGAAATGTTTTGTACAGCAATCCCATCTTGCTGTACACAAGAGAGTTCACACAGGGGAGAAACCTTTTTCATGTTCAGAATGTGGGAAAGGTTTTGCAGATAAATCATATCTTGCTACACACAAAAGAAGTCACACGGGGGAGAAGCCTTTTTCATGTTCAGAATGTGGGAAAGGTTTTGTACAGAAATCCCATCTTGCTGTACACAAGAGAGTTCACACAGGGGAGAAACCTTTTTCATGTTCAGAATGTGGGAAAGGTTTTGCAGATAAATCATATCTTGCTGTACACAAAAGAAGTCACACGGGGGAGAAGCCTTTTTCATGTTCAGAATGTGGGAAATGTTTTGTACAGCCATCCCATCTTGCTGTACACAAGAGAGTTCACACAGGGGAGAAACCTTTTTCATGTTCAGAATGTGGGAAAGGTTTTGCAGATAAATCCCATCTTGCTGTACACAAAAGAAGTCACACGGGGGAGAAGCCTTTTTCATGTTCAGAATGTGGGAAATGTTTTGCAGAAAAATCAAAACTTATTATTCACCAGAGAAGTCACACGGGGGAGAAGCCTTTTTTATGTTCAGAATGTGGGAAATGTTTTGAACGGAAATCAAACCTTGTTAGGCACCAAAGAACTCACACTTAAAATGAACGGGTAGTGGAATGTGTAGAATGTGGTGCATATGCCGCATCAAAAGGAATTACTGAAAAATTCATGTTTTGTTTACCATCAAAAATAACTCACACGGGGAGAAATTATATATCTTGCAGACAAATTGTACAAAAACATAAGATAGTCATATGCCGTATTTTTCGCTTTTTAAGACGCACTTTTGCCTCCCCCAAAGAGGGGGTTAAAAGGGGGTGCGTCTTAAAAAGCGGATGTGAAAAAAATAAGCAATTAAAAAAAAAATTAAATATTACCAGGGGGAAGGGGGTGTGCGCCTGCCGAGTAGGGGTGCCGGAGGCAGGTTCCGTAGGGTGAGGGTCACAGCTGCACTACCAGAGCTGCAGGGGATGACCGGCGGTAGCGAGTGGTGGGCGCCGCCATATTCTCTCACTAAGCAGTGTGCAGCCGGCCTGTAGAGGCTCCAGAATGGCCGCGGGTCCTCCGTTATGGCCGCGGCCATTTTGTTGAAGTCTTTCCTGACTGGCTGCACAGTTAGTAATACTAGTGAATGCAGCCAGCCAAAAGAAACATGGCGGCACCGACCGCTTGCTGCCACCTCTCATCCCTCGGTACTCCGCTCCTGCACCCGTGCCCCCACTGCAGCGTTGGCCCTGCTCCTGTGCCTCTCACCCTCCTGAACCTGCCTCCGGACCCCCGCTCAGCAGCCGCATGTCAGGAAGCCATTGGGGTCCGGGGGGGATGGGGAAGAGGCATATACACAAAGGGGGCAATACACAGGATGGGCACATATATACAAGATGGGGGGTCATAGTTTCAGGATGGGGGACATATATAAAGGATGGGGGGCATATATACAGGTTGAGTGACAAATATACAGGATGGGGGGCATATATACAGGATGGGGGCATATATACAGGATGGGGGACATATATACAGGTTGGGGCATATACACAGGATGGGGGCATATGCACAGGATGGGGGGCATGTATATAGGTTGGGGGCATATACACAGGATGGTGGGCATATATACAGGTTGGGGGGCATATACACAGGATGGGGGGCATATATACAGGATGGGGGGCATATATACAGGTTGGGGGACATATAGATAAGATGGGGGGAATGTATATGCCAGAATGGGGTATATATACATGATGGGGGGCCGTATTTACAGCATGGGGACATGTATGCCATGATGAGCGATATATATACCAGGATGAGGGACATATATACAGTATGGGGACATATATACCAGGATGAGGGACATATATACCAGAATGGAGGGGACATATATACCGGAATACGAGGATGGGGGGGTTTATGTACCAGGATGACGGACATATATACTGATTTGTAAGATGGACACTGGCATTATAAGACAGACCCCATTTAACATTAAAAATAATTTATTTTCTCTTTTCCTTCACCAAATTTGGGGTGCGTCTTATAATCAGGTGCGTCTTATAAAGCGAAAATACGGTAACTATAAGAGAAAGGGAAGTATTCTGGAGCGTACCTTGTTTTCCGAACTATAAGATGCCCTTTTAACAAGAAAAAACTCATATTAATAAGTGAGCGCCTTCCCGATCACTGAGAGATCTGCTCTCTGTCCTCTACACTGATCTATGTAATTGGTGCAGAGGAGGAATGGAAGCTACCAGGACCTGCACAGAGGCTTATAGTGCATCTTATAACCTAAAAAATCTGGTATGTAAGAATTAGAAATATGCAGTTACTAATATCTGTCATCCAAAAAGCAAATAAACACCAATATCCAGTGTGCAGTGAATATTTCACATTGTTATATATTCATATACATCCATGATGCTGAGAAATGTTGAAACTCTTGCCCCCATCCCTCAAAATAAATATCAAACATTTCCTTCTCCTCCTTCCGAACTCCCAATCCCAAAATAGACTAGTAAATTCGGAGTTGCCGATCCTCCCTGTGTTGTTACTTTTGGAGGTGAAGCATCTTCTTCCTCGGCTCTTTACCTCTACACAAGGTCTTTGAACACATTTTCTATCATTTACTGTATTTTTTGCTTTATAAGAGCAACGGATTATAAGACGCACCCCCACATTTGATGAAGGAAAAGAGGAAAAAATAATTTTTAATGTTAAATGGGGTTCGCCTTATAATGCCAGTGTCCGTCTTACAATCAGTATATATGTCCTCCAACCTGGTATATATATCCTCCATGATGGTACACATAGTCTTCATGCTGGCACACTGTCCCCATAAAGCTGGCACACTGTCCCATAAGGCTGGCACACTGTCTCCATAAGGCTGGCACACTGTCTCCATAAGGCTGGCACACTGTCTCCATAAGGCTGGCACACTGTCTCCATAAGGCTGGCACACTGTCTCCATAATGCTGGCACACTGTCCCCATAAGGCTGGCACACTGTATCCATAATGCTGGCACACTGTCCCCATAAGGCTGGCACAATGTCCCCCATGCTGCCGCATAATTAAAATAATAAACAATCATACCCACCCCTCTCCTCGCTCCCTCGCCGTCCGCGCCATCCCCGCTCTCTGTGCTGTGTCGGCATCCGGGTCCTGTGAGCAGCGCGCAGGTGATGACGTCACTCTGCAGCGACGCTCACAGGACCCGGATGCTGGCAAAGATAGCGGGGATGGCGCGGACAGCGAGGGAGTGAGGAGAGTGGTGAGTATGATCATGCTCCCAGGGATAGTCAATGCTTTCCACGCTTTCATTGGAAAGCACTGACTATCCACACGGGACCGTTGCCGCTAAGCTGCGGTCCCGCTCCTGTAATATGGGCTGCTCCCGCTGGTGAATGACAGCGGGAAGTAGTGCATATTACAGGAGATAATGAGCGGCACCACGGGGCCGCTGCAGCAGCCTCCTGACAGTCCCCGGACACCGCTCCACACCCCCCCACTCCCACCGCACAACAGTATTGTTTCACATTATAAGACACATACCCCACTTTCCCCTAAAATTTGAGGGGATAAAACTGCGTCTTATAATACGGTAATGCTTTTTCTTTTGTAGCCAAAACTTAATATTTGAAAGTACAAACAAAATGGTGGAAAGTGAAGCACTGTATATATTAATCAGTTATTATTAATTACAGTTTTTCTTTCTTATATTGTAGCTTGTGATCTCAGACCTCCCTGCTCTTGGGAGCTGGTAAATGATGTGTTACTCTATAATGTCTATTGTCTGTACATGTCCCCTCTGAATTGTAAAGTGTTGTGGAATATGTTGGCTCTACAGAAATAAAATCTATTATTATTAAATGGAAATTACCAGAATATGTCTCCAATCCCTTTTTTCTTCTCCCAATCTGGAATGCTGGTTACCGATTATTTATGTAGAGACCCCTGTACAGGAATATTAGGGCCACAGCATCTTCACATATTTTATACAGAAGAATAGCGCTATCTGTGGAGACACGGGGTCAGTGGGTGCTCTCCGCTGGCCCAGCTGCCTTTAGAAAGACCGCATTGACCAGGGCTCATCCCAGCTGAACGCCCGACTCCCTAACCGTGGGCGGAACACTACTCAGACAACACAGGGTTAGAGAACTACTATAGTAAGACTTTATTGGATCACCAACAGTTAAAGGCATATAACACATAACCAAACAAAACACAAGATGTAAAAGGCAACAGAGTCTCGCCCTTCTGCTGGCTTACCAGGATTAGAATGTTTTTACCTTAGGGCTTCCAGGGCCACGTACTCCAATCCAGCAAAACCGAGCTTTTGGTGGACACCCACCAAGAAAGGAATAGCAACAAGCATAGGAAGCTAACCGAGCATAGTAAAGTCTGTAACCAGGTGACCGAACTGTCCCAACCTGGGTTTCTTCCTTATGTAGTCTCTGATATCTCAGCCGAATCCTAGCATTCGATGCTGAAGTCCATCTAGCAATATAATCCAGTTTGTGATCCCCTAGTTGGCGCTGGAATGTCTAGACTGGGGTTATGGCCTTCCAACCGGGTGTGCAGACCCTAGATTGAAGCCATCCGGTTTATGAACTCTTTGTGAATCAAGCTTGGCCTCCCTTATATACCCTGGGCACAAGATCCCTATGAGTCATGAGTCTCTGACAGAGCGGATCAGGGGGTCAGGTAACTTATATTGAATTAGCAATACACAACCACAAACTCCGAACAATAAAGATTCCACACAGCCTGGCAGAAACAATGACTTAGCAAACATGAGGTAACAAGCAAAAGTTCAATAGTCTGGCTAATTTAAGAAATTTTTTATGTAGATAGCTTATGTTTTTATAGATCCAGCGCTCCCTCCATTATGCCATGGCTACTATTGTCCCGATGTGTAGCAATGAAATAAAGGAAATACTTGAAAAGATATTATTTTTGTAACCCCTTTGCGGAAAGTTTATTCTAAATCCAATATTATTCATAAAAACACTCGTTTAAAACTTCATTAAAAAACTGTAAAACTTTTTAAAAATCATATGGATATATGATATATTGCTCAGGTTAGGATATGTTAGCATATATTATGCGGTGTTATTTTTTGAGCAATTACAGGAACTACTAGAACACTTTAAGTGGGATGGGGATGGTGATGGTGGAATACATCACTTGATATTGATCCCTTCTTGTGAAATATCCTGGTTTCTGGAAACGGTGGGAAGTGAGGTTCTATGCGTGTTCTAGAAATAAAAAAAATAAATCAGTATGGTACTTCTTTGCTGGTTACTTTATGTATGCTTATGTTTGACTTCGTAGTCTTACCATCAGGATATGGCTGACCAGGATTATTCTTGTTCAGGTATTATAGGATTTTGCCTTATTTCCTAAAAAAATGTTATAGGATCTTTAATTTTTGTGAATGGGTTCTGCTTACACTTGAATGTGAGTTGGTGGATCTTAAGACTACAAAGTCAAACGTAAGCATACATAAAGTAACTAGCAAAGAGGTACTATACTGATTTATTTTTTATTTCTAGAACACGCATAGAACCTTACTTCCCACCGTTTCTAGAAACCAGGATATTTCACAAGAAGGGATCAATATCAAGTGATATATTCCACCATCACCACCCCCATCCCACTTAGTGTTCTAGTAGCTCCTGGAATTGCTCAAAAAATAACACAGCGTAATATATGCTAACATATGCTAACCTGAGCAATATATCATATAGCCATATGATTTTTAAAAGTTTTACAGTTTTTTAATAAATTTTAAACAAGTGTTTTTATGTATAATATTGGATTTAGAATAAACTTTCCGCAAAAGGGTTAACAATAACTGTATTTTTGGTTGCCAGCCAGTTAAAACAAGGCAGCTGGGGGTGGGTAGCAGTCCGTAGCTGCCAAGTTGTACCTGGCTAGCAACCAAAAATATGGCAAAGCCCCATGTCGTTTTTTTTTTTATTTCTTTGTTTGTTTTTAAGTATTACTACAAATGAAAAAACAAAACGGAGCTTTGCGTATTTTTGGTTGCCAGCCAGGCACAACTTGGCAGCTGTGGAGCTGGAATCCTCACCGTTGTAGACCCAAACGTTCTGGGCTCCCCACGCTGTGAATTGCAACCCTTAGCAATTGCAACTTCAGAGCCCTGCCGTGCATCCAAACAGTGGTCTTACACCACATATGAGGTATCGGTGTACTCAGGAGAAATTGCCCAACAAACTTTAGGATCTATTTTATCCTGTTGACCATGTGAAAATGAAAAAATTGAGGCTAAAAGAACATTGTTGTGAAAAAAAAAGTACTATTTCATTTTTACGGATCAATGTGTGAAGCACCTGGGGGTTAAAGTGCTCACTATGCATCTAGATAAGTTCCTTGGGGGGTTTAGTTTCCATAACGGGGTCACTTGTGGGGGAGCTCCAATGTTTAGGCACACGACATGGTGTCCGCTAACAATTGGGGCTAATTTTCCATTCAAAAAGTCAAACGGCACTCCTTCCCTTCCGAGCCCTACCGTGCGCCCAAACAGTCATGAAGTATCGGTGTACTCAGGAGAAATTGCCCAGCAAATTTTAGGATCCATTTTATCCTGTTGCCCATGTGAAAATAAAAAAATTGAGGCTAAAAGAACATTTTTGTTGGAAAAATTCAAATGTTTATTTTTTTCCTTCCACATTGCTTTAGTTCCTGTGAAGCACCTGAAGGGTTAATAATCTTCTCGAATGTAGTTTTGAGTAGCTTGAGGGGTTCAGGTTTTGGAATGGTATCACTTTTGGGTGTTGTCTATTATATAAGCCCCTCAAAGGGACTTCAAATGTGATGTGGTCCCTTAAAAATTGGTTTTGTAAATTTTGCTGGAAAAATGAGAAATTGCTGATGAACTTTGAAGTCTAACAAAAAGTTTTTTCCAAATTGTGCTGATGTGAAGTGACATGTGGGAAAAGTTATTTATTAACTATTTTGTGTCACATAACTCTCTGGTTTAACAGAATAAAAATTCAATATTTAAAAATTGCAAAATTTTCGCAAAATTTCCGATTTCTTCCCAAATAAACGCAAAATTTATCAATCTAAATTTACCACTAACATGAAGCCCGATAAGTCACAAAAAACAATCTCAGAATCGCTGGGATCCACTGACGCATTCCAGAGTTATTACCTCATAAATATCCAAAGGACTGAAGATGAGAGATGAGGAGTAGCCCGCGCTGCTGTTTGTAAAGGGAACGTGTTTATTCTACGTGTTTCGAGGCTGTCCCAGCCTGTTCCTCAGGAACACACCACAAGAATGACCAGCAAGATACAGGACACAATATATACAGAACAATAGCCAATCATAATGAACCACATGTCAATGACATCATGAAGAAGAATACAAATGATCTATAGCCAATCACAACAAGCCACAAGTCTATGACATCATATATATATATATACAACCATTGTTCTAGACCGATAGGGGCACAACATAAAAAATCAGAGGATACAAATGACCTATCTAAAATATAATTGCTGTAGCGCACTTCCGTCAGTTTCGGCGCTACTTCCGTCGTCGTGGACGTGGCTGCCTAGCAGCCACGCGACCCACGAAGCATTGCCCGCGTAGCGGGCATTGCGAGTCTCCGGCCCCGTGGAACGACTGACCAGAGCCGAGCCCCGTGGCCGAAAATAGAACCGGGGCCCGGCCATAAATTCGCCGAAACACCGCTATGTATCTCTATGGGAAGTGAGGCGCTATGCTGATTGGTCGGCGCAGCACACAGCGACCAATCAGCATAGCGCCTCACTTAAGCGGTAAATTTAAAACTCAAAGTCGTCCATTATATCTCTATGGGAAGTGAGGCGCTATTCTCATTGGTCGCTGTGTGCTGCCGGCGACCAATGAGAATAGCGCCTCACTTCCCATAGAGATACATAGCGGTGTTTTGAACAATGTATGGCCGGCCCCTTGGTTCGATTTTCGGCCACGGCGCTCGGCTGTCGCCGGCCCAATAAAATCGAAATGGACCTACGTGCCGGACTTACCGCGGCTGCAACGACTCACCTATCTATTTCTATCTATCTCTCTCTCTATCTATCGAAGCAGCCATTGTCAGCCGTTGCAGGGGCGAGTCTCCCGCCCCGGCGACGACCGACGAGCGCCGTGGCAGAAAATAGAACCAGGGGCCCGGCCATAAATTCGCCGAAACACCGCTATGTATCTCTATGGGAAGTGAGGCTGTCGCCGGCCCAAGAAAATCGAAATGCACTTACCGCGGCTGCAACGACTCACCTATCTATATCTATCTATTGTCAGCCGTTGCAGGGGCGAGTCTCCCGCCCCGGCGACGACCGACAAGCGCCGAGCGCCGTGGCCGAAAATAGAACCAGGGGCCCGGCCATAAATTCGCCGAAACACCGCTATGTATCTGTATGGGAAGTGAGGCGCTATGCTGATTGGTCGGCGCAGCACACAGCGACCAATCAGCATAGCGCCTCACTTAAGCGGTAATTTTAAAACTCAAAGTCGTCCATTATATCTCTATGGGAAGTGAGGCGCTATTCTCATTGGTCGCTGTGTGCTGCCGGCGACCAATGAGAATAGCGCCTCACTTTCAGCGGTAAATTTGAAACTCAAAGTCGTCCATTATATTCCTATGGGAAGTGAGGTGCTATTCTCATTGGTCGCCGCCAGCACACAGCGACCAATGAGAATAGCGCCTCACTTCCCATAGAGATATAATGGACGACTTTGAGTTTCAAATTTACCGCTGAAAGTGAGGCGCTATTCTCATTGGTCGCCGGCAGCACACAGCGACCAATGAGAATAGCGCCTCACTTCCCATAGCGGTGTTTTGAACAATGTATGGCCGGCCCCTTGGTTCGATTTTCGGCCACGGCGCTCGGCTGTCGCCGGCCCAAGATAATCGAAATGGACCTACGTGCCGGACTTACCGCGGCTGCAACGACTCACCTATATCTATTTCTTATCTATCTCTCTCTATCGAAGCAGCCATTGTCAGCCGTTGCAGGGGCGAGTCTCCCGCCCCGGCGACGACCGACGAGCGCCGTGGCAGAAAATAGAACCAGGGGCCTCGGCCATAAATTCGCCGAAACACCGCTATGTATCTCTATGGGAAGTGAGGCTGTCGCCGGCCCAAGAAAATCGAAATGCACTTACCGCGGCTGCAACGACTCACCTATCTATATCTATCTATCTATTTATCTATCTATCTATCCATCTATCTCTATCTCTCCCTCTCTCCAGATTCTAGACTCCCGATTCTTTAGAATCGGGCTCACAGCTAGTATATATATATGACTATATGACTATGACAGGAGTTTACAACTGGGGAGTTAGCGGGGGATGTTAAAAGAAGTGTCCTTCGTGCAAAACCAGGTCCGGCTGCTGACAAAGAGATCACAGACTAGAGAGGGTCTTACCATTTTTACAGAAACCACCAGGTATACCTGACAAACAATGAGGGAGGAGAGACCTTGAGGGAAAACCAGCAATATATGTGGAGTGAAGACCTATCTAGCAACAGGATTCCGATACTTCCCTATACTGGACCAGACAGACAAGTCTTCTAGGATTCACAAACCTGGGATACCATATACATGAGATGGCCCCTACATCAATAAAGATTTTTATATCTTGTATGAAACCAGGATGCCCCTGATGAGCCTCCCAAGAAAAGAGGGGTGGCGAAACGCGTAGGGCGGGCTGAGAAACCACATTGCTGGCACATACCAGAAAAATGTATCTTTTCATTGAGATTGGACCTATTACAGGGGGATGGGACTGGACCACTAACTAGCAGTTGACTACTAGGTAACGAACCTGACTGAACAGTGGAGGGTTTATCTTTGGATGTGATCCTGGAGACAGAATGTGTCCGGGGTTAACCTTGATAAACCTCCTATGACTGAACAAGAGACTCCGTGAGTCCTACCCAGAGATCCAATGTACGGTTGTTGGGGAGGGTTGGGTACTTTTGTGAATACACTAGCACATTGTCACATTCCACACCGGAATTTTATTGAAAATAAACAGAAGCTCATATGCGAGAAAGTTGATCCGTTTGTTTATTCATAGAGTGAAATTGGACAACTCTGACCATTTCTTCGGTGATTTAAGCTGTCTGGAATTAATAACAGGGTCCTTCCTATTGGGTTGAGCAAAGAATGTGAGAGCAGGAAGGGAGAAGAGCACCACCGACCAACCGCTGCTCCGGAGAAACATGGCTGGATGCCTGACTGTACCGAGGGGCGGCACTGGACCTGGTGTGTAATTATGGCCAATCAGTCCTGCAGCAGAGGGACAATGGATCCTGCATCATTAAAATCATGGAGCCCCATAGCAGAAGTTCTAATTGGACCCCCCCCAAAAAAAAGAATATTTGGCTGGGTCACATAGGTACATCTCTCACAACATTTCAGCATTCACAAAGTAATTTTCCTCCTACTGAAGCCACTAGATTCCTCTTTTATTGCCCCTATAAAGGGTGATGCCAAGAAAAGTGCCCCCCAAACACTGCATGATCTGTCCACATGCACAGTATGATGACCCTACTGTACCTCCTTCAACTACCTCAGTACAGTATGATCCCCAAATATGACCCTCGCCCAGCCCTCCATGTAGTATAATGGACCTATGTACAGTATAATGGCCCCCAACACAGCTCTCAAATAGCCCTTCAAAGTATAAAGGCTCCCTTGTAGCCCTCCAAGTATTATCATGCCTCCCACAGAGACCTCCAAATATTATAATGGCTTCCATGTAGTATAATTGACTCCATATAAAATAATGCAATTCCACATAGTATATTGCACCCCCACAGTCCTCCAAATAGCATACTGCACCCCCAAAGACCTCCATATAGAATAATGCACCCCCACATTCCTCCGTATAGTATATTGCGCCCTTAAAGAATGACATATAGTATAATACACCCCCACAGTCCTCCATATAGTATAATGCACCCCAAACTTCTCCATATAGTATAATGCACCCCAAAAGTCCTCCATATTTTATAATGCACCTCCACAGTCCTCCATATAGAATAATGCACCCCCATAGTCCTCCATATACACTGTGTTCCAAATTATTATGCAAATGTTCTTTTTCTCTGATTTTCCTAAATGGTCGGTGCAAATGACAGTCAGTGTAATAAAAGTCATCACCCGTTGATTTGGAAGATCAGGAAAAACCCGATTCTCACAGTATTTTGCACATTCACTTTAATTTTGTCAGGTAGAATCTTGTTGCTTCATGGTTTCTCCTGAAATCATTAAAGAGAATGGGCAAAAAAAATGAATCCTGTAAGAATCAAGTTTTTTCCTGATCTTCCAAATCCAAATCCAAAAGTGTGAAAGGATTAAAAAAAAAACCAAATACTCCCTTCTCTTCTTGCTGCTCCAGTCTCCTCAGCATCTGCTCTGCACGTCTCAGTACAGCGGCGCTCAGTGATGACATCATCGTTCTCCGCCGTGCTGAGCTACAGAGGGCGTACAGCGACAGACGGGACTCGGCTGGCAGAAGCGGCCAGGATTATAGGAGCGGCATCCGCGAGGGGCCACCACTGGTACACACACCTTGTACATACATGCTCCGTCGTACACCTATAAACTTTCAGCTCTGCTCCGTACGCCTTGTACACACTCAGCTCTGCCTCCGTACGCGGCCTTGTACACACTCGTCTCCGTCCGTACGCCTCGTACACACTCGCGCCGTACGCCTCGTACAACACTCGGCTCGTACGCCTCGTTAACATCCGCGTGCCACGTAACACACCTTGTACACACTCGGCTCTGCTCCGTACACCTCGTACACACTCGCTCTGCTCCGTACACCTCGTACACACTCGGCTCCGCTCCGTACACCTCGTACACACTCGGCTTGCTCCGTACACCTCGTACACACTCGGCTCTGCTCCGTACACCTCGTACACACTCGGCTCTGCTCCGTACACCTCGTACACACTCGGCTCTGCTCCGTACACCTCGTACACACTCGGCTCTGCTCCGTACACCTCGTACACACTCGGCTCCGCTCCGTACACCTCGTACACACTCGGCTCCGCTCCGTACACCTCGTACACACTCGGCTTCACTCTGTACAGCTCATACACTCTCGGCTCTGCTACGTAAACCTTGTACACTCTCACCTCTGCTCCGTACAACTAGTATACATTCAACTCTGCTCCGTACACCTCTTACACACACGGCTCCGCTCCGCACACATCGTGCACTTTTGGCTCTACTCCGTACACCTCGAACACTCTCAGCTCTGCTCTGTACACCTTGTACACACACGGCTCTTCTGCATACACCTCATACACACGTGGCTCCGCTCCGTATTCCTCGTACACACGCCGCTCCGTACACCTCATACACTCACGGTTCCGCTCTGTACACCTCGTACACACGCTCACTCCGACCTCGTACACTCTCGCTCCACTCTATACACCCCCTACACATGCGGCTCTGCTCCATACACCTAGTACACTCTGGGGTCTGCTACATTCACACGGTAAATCCCTCCCGACCCCACACATAAACTTCACCTCATCCAGCACCATGATAACTATCACAGCAGAGTCCTGCATACACTGAGGAGCTGATCATGTGACCCTTTGACACCTCTCCTCCATTGACATCACCACAGGTCCTGTCAGCACAGGGCTCTGTGGAGAATAAAACCGGCTCGCGGCGCCCCCTGCCTGCTGCGCCCGGGGCAGATGCCCTGCCAGCTCCTCCCATAGATATACAATTGACCCGGTCTCGGCGGCGGCGGCCAGGACTACAGGAGCGAGAGCAACATCTGCAGGGGGCCGCACTAACACCAGGCGCCACTGCAGATGCCGCCCCCTGTCTACCAGCAGGGGTCGCCGCCTGAGGTAGACACTTCATGTTGCCTCGTGGATGATGCGGCCCTGTGTACTTCAGAACATTTTAACCATCTTATGCTATTTTGTATAGGAGAGAGAGATCCACACCTACTAGGACATGTTTATGCATTTTCTCCCCTTCTTTTCTGCACACTATTTGCAATCCCTGAAACGGGTGGAGTGGCTGCTGCTGCTTTAAACTCTTACCTTTCTAAGTTGTGTTGTGTGCAAGAATTATGCAGGATTGTATGCACAGCTTACCTGAAACCAGAAGCAATCCAGGATGTATTCATCTGATTACACGTGTGACCTGTTGAGGCGTAAGCGTGGCCAAGCAGAGACTTTTGAATATGCAAACGGCTGCCCGCAGTGTTTTCCTTGACTGGTCTCCCTGAGATCAGTGAGTACTTTGTGAAGCAGAGACTTTTGACTTTTGTTGATGAGGCTCGTCATGACTTGTCTTTCTCCCATCCTCCAGCACAACTCCCATTTGCTCCTGGGTACCTTCTTGGTATTATTTGGACAGTCTGATACTGAAAGGGTTCTCAGGTCAGTCAGACTTAACGAAGCTGGCATGGGTTGACCTCCTGCCGCTGCTTACTGTTCCCTAAGTTTGCCCATCCTGTCATTTGCCCTCTACCTCCAGGGAGTCACCTTTAGTGTATTTTCAGCTTAGTTATACCATCCTAGACTAGTAAGATCGTGACTACCTCATTGTGAGTGATTTACCAATCCTGCATTTAATAAGCTTACCGTTGTAGTTAGGTTGGAAACACACTGTCCATGTGATATACGAGTCACTCGGACGAGTGTCGGATCATTAATCTGAACGACCTCTCCCTGTCAGGACGGAAGCGTCAGCTGCTTGTTTCTAGGTCGTTCAGGGTTAATGATCCAACACTCATTCGAGGGACTCGTATATCACACGGACAGTGTGTATCCAGCCTTAGAGTTACACTTGAAGCTGTTCCACACGCTCAAGGAGTGCAGGAGTCAGAACCAATTGCTCCACCGCTGACTTGTGGAGCAGTAGATCACTGTGATCACCTCATGTGAGGATCCTACTGGTGACCAATGTGGAAACGTCTCATCTATACAGCATCTTTTAAAACAAAACACTCAAGAATTTGTATTAGTTTCAGATTCAAGATTCAGAAAATTCTTATTCAACAGTTCAATTATTGCAATTCTCTACTAGTTATATTGATAGCTGGGCCATATATGACAAACACTGCGGAATATGTTGGTGCTATATGAATAAATTATCACTATCATTATACTTAACAAAAAAAATGTAAACTCTGTCATAGATGTCTCCATTCCCCCCTCGCATAAGGAAATCAAAACACATTGAAGTAAAGGTGTGTGTAGTATTGGCCTTGCATAGTCATAGCTAGATATATAGAAACTGGTGGTGAAGTGTGGTGTGGTCTCATTGTTGACAGGCCTTTGGGTGGCATAAGATGGCTGCCGCAGGAAGTTCCGGTGGGTGGGACATCCTCTGAGTCTTGCATTCCACAGGTGGGAGGCGGCACCCGGGCGGTGGCTCTGTCCAAAAAACACTCAACACAAAAAGCTGTGGTCACAGTGATAGTCAGGGGGTATGGTCTATGGGTAATATGTGTCAGCAGCACCATCTGATCTGTGTTCCTCTTCCAAAACAATTATAGACTATACTAACACCATTTTCTCATGTGAATCAGTAAAAATCTAATTCCATAAAACCTTAAACAAAAATATGCAAAAACTATCAAAAATAATTATTATTGTATCAAATATTAAACAATATTATTAGCTTCCAACAAAATACACATTAAACAGTTATGATCCTCAATATTCACAGCCACAAATGTGAAAAGTCTTTTCTTTCCATTCGGGATCCCATGGAAAGATGGGTGACATCATTGCTCTAACCAGCTTCTCGACTGACAAAGAAAGCAACTTTCCTGCTACCTTTTTCACATACAAATGTGCAAATTAACTGAGACAAAGCATTTTTTAAAGTAGAATCATAAGTTGGGGTTACCAGTCAGTGATTCAAACCAATGTTAACTGCTTTGAGCAGGTGTGAGTGTACAACCTTGAGTAACAAAATGTGGTTTGACTGGTTTTAGCTGCCCCCTCAGCTTCAGGTGAGAGCTTGTTTCTGTGAGGAGTGGTTTAGTTACTTTTTCTCTCAGTGTGATTCGTGCCTGTAATAATGGATGTTACTCCACGGAAGAGGTGTAGAATTATTACTCTTAATGAACATACAAGTCTGACTGTAAGAGAAATCGCTTCCACCGTTGGGATTGGAAACTACCGTTTCAGGAATAATTCACACCCAATGAAACTGGATCGTTTTCTCCAAAACGACAAGGGAAACGTGGAAGAAAAAGGATAACGGCACCAAGAACTGATAAAACACATCACAAATAGTAAAACTAATGCAAGAAAAACTTGCTTTGTCACAATTAATTTGCACAGCGCTGTACTCTATACTATCTGGCAAGAGTTACTTCATGGAAACAATTCAATTAATCCTTACATTAAACCTGAAAATGATCACATAATCCTGATGTATCAATATTCCCTCCTATATATATATATATAGCGCTTCAGCGCTTCTTTTGTTCGAGCAGACTTCGCTCTCCTTTGTCTCTCCCCCTGGACTGTAATATCTTCACTCTCACTATGTCCCCCTCCCTCTCTCCCTCCCTCCAAGGTCTTGCAAGCAATTGTCCCCAAAGCAAACACAGGGAGGAGGAGGAGGGAGCTAGGGATAAGGGAAAACGAAGAGGAGCTATTACAGCCCTTATTCACAGCAAAGACCAAACACAAAACAAAGACACTCAGAAGAAAAACTTTCCTCTTCCAGATAGTTTTCACAACCTTCATCAACTCCTTCTCTCTCATATCTGCCAATACCCCAGGACTCTTACTGTAACCTGACCCTGAGCTTTCTCTCTGAACACTCTCAGAATTTCTTCATGGTTTGAAGACTGATAACACAACACAAACAAGACAGACTGCAGCTGAACACATTTCTTCCCTCTGCTCAGGGGCGGACCCAGACTGTAGTGGGCCCTGGTGCAAGAAATTTTTTGGGGCCCCCCCCCCTGGAACTCAGTGCCAGAATAGTGCCGCGGGTGTGCAGCACAGCCAGCGGCGTAGCAACTGTTTGTGGCGCCCGGGGCGGTCGATGTTGGCACTCTACAACCCTTGACTGTTGGCACCTCACACACATGTTGGCACTGTACACATTGACTGTTGGCACCTCACACACTGGATGTTGGCACCTCACACATTCTCTGTTGGCACCTCACACACTGGATGTTGGCACTCTACACATTGACTGTTGGCACTCTACACACTGACTGTTGGCACCTCACACACTGGATGTTGGCACTGTACACATTGCCTGTTGGCACCTCACACACTGGATGTTGGCACTGTACACATTGCCTGTTGGCACCTCACACACTGGATGTTGGCACTGTACACATTGCCTGTTGGCACCTCACACACTGGATGTTGGCACTGTACACTGACTGTTGGCACTTCACACACTGGATGTTGGCACTGTACACATTGCCTGTTGGCACCTCACACACTGGATGTTGGCACTGACATTTTGACCTACACATGACTGTTGGCACCTCACACACATGTTGACACTGTACACATTGCCTGTTGGCACCTCACACACACATGTTGGCACTGTACACATTGCCTGTTGGCACCTCACACACACATGTTGGCACTGTACACTGACTGTTGGCACTTCACACACTGGATGTTGGCACTGTACACTGACTGTTGGCACTTCACACACTGGATGTTGGCACTGTACACATTGACTGTTGGCACTCTACACATTGACTGTTGGCACCTCACACACTGGATGTTGGCACTGTAAACATTGACTGTTGGCACTTCACACACTGGATGTTGGCACTGTACACTGACTGTTGGCACCTCACACACTGGATGTTGGCACTGTACACATTGACTGTTGGCACCTCACACACTGGATGTTGGCACTGTACACATCGACTGTTGGCACCTCACACACTGGATGTTGGCACTGTACACATTGACTGTTGGCACTCTACACACTGACTGTTGGCATCTCACACACTGGATGTTGGCACCTCACACATTCTCTGTTGGCACCTCACACACTGGATGTTGGCACTGTACACATTGCCTGTTGGCACCTCACACACATGTTGGCACTGTACACATTGCCTGTTGGCACCTCACACACTGGATGTTGGCACTGTACACATTGACTGTTGGCACTCTACACATTGACTGTTGGCACCTCACACACTGGATGTTGGCACTGTACACTGACTGTTGGCACTTCACACACTGGATGTTGGCACTGTACACATTGACTGTTGGCACTCTACACATTGACTGTTGGCACCTCACACACTGGATGTTGGCACCTCACACACTGGATGTTGGCACTGTAAACATTGACTGTTGGCACTTCACACACTGGATGTTGGCACTGTACACTGACTGTTGGCACCTCACACACTGGATGTTGGCACTGTACACTGACTGTTGGCACCTCACACACACATGTTGGCACTGTACACATTGCCTGTTGGCACCTCACACACACATGTTGGCACTGTACACATTGCCTGTTGGCACCTCACACACTGGATGTTGGCACCTCACACACTGACTGTTGGCACCTCACACACTGGATGTTGGCACTGTAAACATTGACTGTTGGCACTTCACACACTGGATGTTGGCACTGTACACTGACTGTTGGCACCTCACACACTGGATGTTGGCACTGTAAACATTGACTGTTGGCACCTCACACACTGGATGTTGGCACTGTAAACATTGACTGTTGGCACCTCACACACTGGATGTTGGCACTGTAAACATTGACTGTTGGCACCTCACACACTGGATGTTGGCACTGTACACATTGACTTTTGGCACCTCACACACATGTTGGCACTGTACACATTGACTGTTGGCACCTCACACACTGACTGTTGGCACCTTATAGCATTCATCACCTCCAGCTGAACCCTGTGCCAGTAATAATGGACCCACAAGCAGAGAAGGGTTGGCTGACATTGCTAATCCTGAGGAGTGTTGTAGCAGCTCAGAGGTGCCAGCTCCGGGTACAATGTATCATCAGGCTGCCCAGGGGCAGAGCATTCTCTGCTGTCTACAGGTGACAGCTAGTGTCGGGGCTGACAGCAGGCAGCTGGGTCTGGAGGGGGCGGTGCAGGCCCGGAGCTGTGAGGGGGCAGGCCTGCCTAGTGACAGCACCAGGGACAGCGGCCAGGCCCGGGAGACGAGCTCCCACCGCTGCTCCTCACTGTCGGTATTCTGGTGTGACACTCACCTGTCTCCCCCATCTGTATTTGCACCGGGCGCCGTTATCTACTGACAACACAGAGCTGTACGGAGGCCCGGATAGGACAGGCCGCCTGCGTCGTTTACGCAGGCGCAGGACATCCCTAACAGACAAAGGCATCAGCTGAGCTCTGACAACAGATAACGACAGCAGTGTATAAGCAGTGCTGTCCGGAGGGAGCACCGGGCCGGTCTATGTGGCCGATACTGTACGGCCCTAGTGCCAGTAGTGCTGGGGTAGTGACCGGCATGTGCCGCTTATCACTGATCACTGTCAGGTCCGATCCAGTAATGAAAAGCTTCCTTCTACCTGTAGTGTCTGGTGGTTGGACAGTAGCTCCCAAAGGCCCCCTAGCTGGTCGGGGCCCTGGTGCAGCTGCACCAGCTGCACCACGGTAGTTCCGCCCCTGAGTCTGCTCTGGTACGATGTGGTTCCTGTGTGGTGCCCACATTGATAGGCGTCAGCTGTTGAGGTGGGTGTGACGACCATCCGCTATGAGGCTGAGCTGCTGGTAAGGCAGCACCCCGAGAAACCCCGAGACCCTTAACCCCTATACAGGGATCAGGAATTACAGTGGAGCCCAGGGGGTAGCTGCCTATTATGAGCAGCAAAGCAGGGAGGTCGCCAGGAAGGGAAAAATCAGGATCCGAAGAACGTAGTCAGGAGTCCGAGTCAAAACCGAGAGGGCAGCTAAGGTACAAAATCGTCAGGCTGTAGCGGAGTCGAAAATCCAGGCAAAGGTCAGAGTTAAAACTAAACATAAGTTATATCACTGGGGAACCAAAACTATATCTGGCGGCCTGCAAGACAGGCTCCAATGTATTTGAAGGGTGCAGTTACCTCCCATAGGCTGGAGCTCACAGCCTGATGATCTCATCCGGACTGCCCCTAGAACCAGGCCAGATGGTGATGCACGACTGGCACCAACCACCCCACTTCTGTCAGAAGAACGAAGGCTGCGCCTATCAGACACCTCTGCAGGACCCGCTCTTCTGCAACCAATATCACCCAAAGGAGAAACAAGGCGGCGTCCAGCGACAGAGGCAGACGTCGAAGGAGCAGGTCCATATGAAGACAAGGCCCTCCTATCACCGGCACTAGCGCCTCCCAGCGGCCGAGGCAGGAACACCAGCCACCGAGTCTAAGGGCGACGTGACAGTGGGATTCAAAGGACCCCATCTCTTTGCTGATCCATTGGAAAATTAACTTATTTGAAGACATGCCAGAAGTTTAAATCTGAAGAAAGTCAGATATAAGACTTCTCTCGAAGATTGTGCACACAGAAGTGTTTATTATAATCCACATCAGCTTTTTACACAGTACAAAGGAGGGAGGTATCATGAGGTTGTCTCCACAGGATTCAGCCAATCAGGCAATGTCCAAACATAGATAAGGGGCCCTAATTATTTCATGTAACATCCTCTTTACATTCCAAATGTTCTTCTGAAGAGATATTCTTCTCTTCATAGTCTAACTGGTTCTTTCAGGATACAAAGCAAGATACAAACACAGATATTCCAGTTGACATATATATTATATCTAATATATAAAGCTGAATGTGTGTGTGTATGTGTGTATATCCGGGATTGGCATCTACACCGTCGCAACTACAGCCACAAAATTTTGCACAGTCACACGTCTCGACCCCGGGGCGTCATAGGCTATGTTGTGAGGCGAAATTTTAACCCCGCGCGTTCCAGTTCACCAAACAATTTTGCCCCTATCTACATAATGGGGAAAAAGGGAAAGGAAACGTGTGGGAGGAAAATCGACAGCTGCCAGCTACAGCTACAAAAAATTGCACAGTCACACGTCTTGACCCCGGGAGCGTCATAGTCTATGTTGTGAGCCGAAATTTTAACCCTGCTCGTTCCAGTTCACCAAAAAAATTTGCCCCTATCTACATAATGGGGAAAAAGTGAATGGAAAAGAGTTGGAGCAAAATCGACAGCTGTCAGCTATAGAGACAAAATTTTGCACAGTCCCACGTCTGGACCCCAGGAGCGTCATAGTCTATGTTGTGAGGCGAAATTTTAACCCCGCGCATTCCAAATCACCAAACAATTTTGCCCCTATCTACATAATGGGGAAAAGTGACAGTTACCAGTTGACAGTTGTGAATGAGAGGGGCTTAATGACAGTGCCAAAGACTAACAGCATATACCAGCATATAGTCACTAAGGTGGGGCCCCCAACATGAGATATTCACCACGCACGGGACATGTACAGTGTTGGCCAAAAGTATTGACACCCCTGTAATTCTGTCAGTTTCTTCCTGAAAATGATTGCAATCACAAATTCTTTGGTATTATTATCTGGTCTAAAATTCCAGCAGAGCATTGTAAGAAACTCATTGATGGTTACCGGAAGCGGCTGATCGCAGTTATTTTGGCTAAAGGTTGTGCAACCAAGTATTAGGCTGAGGGTGCCAATACTTTTGTCCGGCCCATTTTTGGAGTTTTGTGTGAAATGATCAATGTTTTGCTTTTTGCTTCATTCTCTTTTGTGTTTTTTCATTGGTATTATTATCTTCATTTAATTTTTCTTCAAAGAATTTGTGATTGCAATCATTTTCAGGAAGAAACTGAGTATTATCTGACAGAATTGCAGGGGTGTCAATACTTTTGGCCAACACTGTATACACACCACACGTACACAAAGAGTAATGCAAGTGTATAGTCGCTAAGATGCTCACCACGCACCCGAACACACACACACACCACAAAGAGACACACACAACACAAAGACACACACACACCCCATGGACACACACACACACACACCTTTTAGCCAGACATGCACTCACCCCACAGAGACACACACACACCACAAAGAGACACCCCCAACACAGAGACACACACACCACACAGACCCCCCCCCCACAGGGACACACACACCCCAAGGACACACACACCACACAGACACAGATGTGCACAAATTTCCTCACACAACTTGCCTCATACGTGTGCTATCTTTAATTTAAAAAATATAAACATGATTAAAAACAGCCAATGTGCAACACATGTGCCATATAGGGTATTAAGGCAGATGTCAGTCACATGAGCTGTCTATTATGTGTATGTGTGAGGTAACAAATACTGCCAGGCCAGGGGGAGGGTTTACTGTTGGCTGGAGATTAATCAGGCTGCCTATAGCAATCAATCACAGCTCAGCTACTATTTTCTTACAGGTCATTACTATGACATATTCAAATTCTATTTTGTTATAGCTAACAGCAGTTATTTATTAATCCGGGCGTAGCCGGGTACTACAGCTAGTATACATCAAAACTATGAACAGATCTATCAAGGTTTCATAATGTTTTTCCTAGCAGATTTTAGAATCTTACCTGTCTCCTGTTCCTGCCTTACCATATGTGTTAGTATCTGCGGTGATCTCTGTACCTATCTGCATCTGTCGTCCTGTCTGCAACAGCCGTCCTGCCTGCACCTGCCAGACCTAGAGACTGCACCTGTCTTTGCCTGTGTCTGTCCTTGATCTGTGGGTCTGCTGCCACATTTTCCTCTGGTCCAGTGGGTCCCCTCTTACTCCATCACCTCCTGGCATGCGTAACAGTACACTTATGGCTTTGCTGTATAAATGTTGTACACGCGCGACTCTGTTCCGTACACTACCGTCCGTACACACGCAGCTGCTGCTCCGTACACCTCGTACACACTCGGCTCCGCTCCGTACACCTCGTACACACTCGGCTCCGCTCCGTACACCTCGTACACACTCGGCTCCGCTCCGTACACCTCGTACACACTCGGCTCCGCTCCGTACACCTCGTACACACTCGGCTCCGCTCCGTACACCTCGTACACACTCGGCTCCGCTCCGTACACCTCGTACACACTCGGCTCCGCTCCGTACACCTCGTACACACTCGGCTCCGCTCCGTACACCTCGTACACACTCGGCTCCGCTCCGTACACCTCGTACACACTCGGCTCCGCTCCGTACACCTCGTACACACTCGGCTCCGCTCCGTACACCTCGTACACACTCGGCTCCGCTCCGTACACCTCGTACACACTCGGCTCCGCTCCGTACACCTCGTACACACTCGGCTCCGCTCCGTACACCTCGTACACACTCGGCTCCGCTCCGTACACCTCGTACACACTCGGCTCCGCTCCGTACACCTCGTACACACTCGGCTCCGCTTCGTACACCTCGTACACACTCGGCTCCGCTCCGTACACCTCATACACTGAGGAGCTGATCATGTGACCCCTGACTCCTCCCCTCATGTGACATCATCACAGGTCCTGTAAGCACAGAGCATTTCATCTTCCCCCATTCAGGTCTCTACAATCTCGGATCCTCTCACATCTTCTATAGAAGAGAATTCTCCTGATTGACCATCAAGGATGGATCTGGACAGGGACAAGATGGCGGAGAGGATCTTCCACCTCACCCTAGAGATCCTCTTCCTTGTTACTGGAGAGGTGAGAGATTGTGATGACAATGTCACATGACATCATTCTTATCTATGGACAGAATAACAGATGACAGAACTGGAGAGGTGAGGACTCTGGAAATGTCTGGAGACTGGAGATTTATTAATGTGTCTCTCCATAACCAGGATTACACAGTAGTGAAGAGCTCTAGTGATCTGTGCTGTCAGGACCCTGTGTCTGAGGGAAGAGCCCTGAGCCCAATCACGGGGCCTCCACCTCACCCCCTGATACATGAGGACATCAATGACCAGAAGATCCTACAACTCACCTACAAGATGATTGAGCTGCTGACTGGAGAGGTGACACTGCTGGGAATGCTGCTGCTGCTGCTGGGACATTATACAGTAACGCTATGAAGGGATCGGGGAAAGATGACAATGGTATCATTGTATGTGTCAGGTTCCTATAAGGTGTCAGGACGTCACCGTCTATTTCTCCATGGAGGAGTGGGAGTATTTAGAAGGACACAAGATCTGTACAAGGACATAGTCATGATGAAGGTTCCCCGGCCGCCCCTCACATCACCAGGTAATAGACAGGACTAAATACACACGGCCTATAATGATCTGTATGGAAAGAATGAATTCAGTCCTGTATGTGTCTCCTCCAGGTCTATCCAGTAAGAGGACAACACCAGAGAGATGTCCCCGTCCTCTTCTCCCACAGGACTGTAAACAAGAAGATCCCGATGTTCCTCCGGATCATCAGGTAGATGGAGAGAAGGTGTGATGGGATCTCCCTATGATGTGTAGACGGCTGTGAAGGTCTTGTGCTCAGTCTGGTTTTATCCTCCAGTATTCTATGTTTTATACTTGTGTAATGAGAACGGTGGAGATGGCAGATTACAGCTGATCATAGATGGGACTTCTCCATCTGTCTGTGACTTTTACAATCTTTGTTTCAGGGTGAAGATCTGCCCCATATTAATACTACAGAGACATATGTGAGGGGTGATGATGATCTGCCCCATATTAATACTACAGAGACATATGTGAGGGATGATGATCTGCCCCATATTAATACTACAGAGACATATGTGAGGGGTGATGATGATCTGCCCCATATTAATACTACAGAGACATATGTGAGGGGTGATGATGATCTGCCCCATATTAATACTACAGAGACATATGTGAGGGGTGATGATGATCTGCCCCATATTAATACTACAGAGACATATGTGAGGGGTGACGATGATCTGCCCCATATTAATACTACAGAGACATATGTGAGGGGTGACGATGATCTGCCCCATATTAATACTACAGAGACATATGTGAGGGGTGACGATGATCTGCCCCATATTAATACTACAGAGACATATGTGAGGGGTGATGATGATCTGACCCATATTAATACTACAGAGACATATGTGAGGGGTGATGAAGATCTGCCCCATATTAATATTACAGAGACATATGTGAGGGGTGATGATGATCCCATTTCTGGCCCCATATTAATACTACAGAGACATATGTGAGGGGTGATGATGATCTGCCCCATATTAATACTACAGAGACATATGTGAGGGGTGATGATGATCTGCCCATTATACTACAGAACATATGTGAGGTGATGATGATCTGCCTATAATACTACAGAGACATATGTGAGGGGTGATGATGATCTGCCCCATATTAATACTACAGAGACATATGTGAGGGGTGATGATGATCTGCCCCATATTAATACTACAGAGACATATGTGAGGGGTGATGATGATCTGCCCCATATTAATACTACAGAGACATATGTGAGGGGTGATGATGATCTGCCCCATATTAATACTACAGAGACATATGTGAGGAGTGATGAGCGGAGGACAGAGGAGATTCCTACCGATAATTGCCCAGGTGAGTAGTGACCACGGAGTGCAAAGAATCAGATTAAAAAAAATGCAAAGTCACAAATTCTTCCCAGGCTCCGGCTGTGGTTCTTTTATCGGTGATGTAGTCCAGACATTTCATAATCATGTAATGCCCTGACGGGCTCAAAAGATGGCTACTACAAACACACCTGATACTATCTACTCCGCTTTCCATATCCCAAGGATTGCCTTCACCTTCACCCTTTAACTGGACTTACATGGAACCGATAGCCGGGGATACAGCTCCAGGAATATGCTTTGAGCTTTAGTACGGTGTGTTGCTTTCTAATTGGCCAAAGCAGGGAGCTGATTACTCCAGCTGGACTGCACACACACCCATACTGCCAGACTGGACGGTATTACTAATCCCAACCACCCTATTCTTAGTGGCTGGACAGAGACTGAGCCGCCCACAGCTTCTCCTCCATCACCAGTGGCCCCCGCACAATGTATAAGGTGGTGACTGATGACAGAAGTGAATGTCACAGGAGCAGATCTCAGAGGAGATGACGCCATTTACTGAAGCCTTAATGTGACAGAATAACAAAGCAGTAGAAACCCCATAAAGTGACTCCATGTTGTATATTATAACCCCGGTGAATTCCTCTATAGGAGGAGGGATTGTTACTCCACAGGCTCTTTCCAGAAATTAGCACGGGTGGATGGTGGAGAGTGAACATTGTAAATCTGCCATTTTATTACCCAACACATAGTGCCCAGATTGTGCTCAGGGAGACACAAACTGTAAACTGTTCAGTGGGTTCTTTCATTATAGCAATGCCAAATACAGTATATTAACATTTGTGATATACTATATTATACCTTTTCATGGGACAACCCTGAGGATACCAGTGCAAAAAATGCTGCACCCTCTAAATAACTCACACAGCCATTAATGTTTCAACTACTGGAACAGAAGTGAGTACACCCCTAAGTGAAAATTGCCAAATAGTTTCAAATGTGTGAATATCTAGCATCGTCACCACTATTTTTGATGAGCTTCACAGGAGCCACTGGAATCCTCTTCCCTCCAAGACGAGATCCTGGAGCTGGTGGATGTTAGAGACCTTGCGCTCCTCCATCTTCCATTTCAGGATGCCCCACATATTCTCCATAGGGTTTAGTCTGGACACTCTTGGACAGTCCAGCACCTTTACCCTCAGTTTCTTTCGCAAGGCAGTGGTCATCTTGGAGGTGTGGTTTGGGATCATTATCATGTTGACATTCTGCCTTGCGGACCACTTTCCATAGGTCAGAGCACAGACAGGCAGACCCCCTCACCTCTGTAACCTCTGCACTGTGCAGCGTATGGTCTGAGCACTGACAGCCGGACCCCCCACCTCTGTAACCTCTGCACTGTGCAGTGTGTGGTCTGAGCACTGACAGCCGGACCCCCCACCTCTGTAACCTCTGCACTGTGCAGCGTGTGGTCAGAGCACTGACAGCCGGACCCCCCACCTCTGTAACCTCTGCACTGTGCAGCGTGTGGTCAGAGCACTGACAGCCGCACCCCCACCTCTGTAACCTCTGCACTGTGCAGTGTATGGTCTGAGCACTGACAGCCGGACCCCCCACCTCTGTAACCTCTGCACTGTGCAGTGTGTGGTCTGAGCACTGACAGCCGGACCCCCCAACTCTGTAACCTCTGCAGCAAAGCACTGAGCACGTTCGCTCAAGTTCTTTGGTTGACTATGGTGAAACCTGTTCAGAGAGAAACCTGTCTTGTTAAATCGCTGTGTGGTCTTGGTCACCGTACTGCACCTCAGTTTCAAGGTGTTGGCAATCTTCTTATAGCCTCGTCCCTTCATAGAGAGCAACAATCATTTTCAAATCTTCAGAGAATTCTCATCTTTTGTGATATACTGTACATAGATGCTATATGTAGTTTGGGATTCTACAAGGCTCAGAAGAGAGGGGGAGATATGACTTAAGCGGCCGTCACACGCTAAGATATCTCTTGCGATATTGTAAGCGATCACGTGCACGCGCAATCGCTTACAATATCGCTCACATCGCTGGTGAGATGTCACACAGACAGACTCACCAACGATGTGGATCCGCGATCTCTCTGGTAACTATGGTACACATCGGGTAACTAGGCGCCGCGCGTCGCTTAGTTACCCGACGTGTACCATAGTTACCATCTCCCAGCATAGGCTCTGCCGCTGGGAGATCGTTCATCGTGGTGTCATACACCACGATGAAGCAGATCGCTAAATCGTAAATCGCTAGATCTGAGGTCCGGACCTCAGATCTCGATTTTGCGATTTGATCAGATCTCGCTCGTCGTATCTTGCCTCGTATCTTGCCGTCACACGCACAGACATCGCTTACGCGATGTTTAATCTGCCGCGTTCAAGCGATATCTTGCGCGATATCTGTGCGTGTGACGGCCGCTTTAGGGGCAGTTGATTTTGCTGGATTGGTTTATGGACGATGAGCTGCTTTTTTGCTTTTCAGGATACTGAGCCACTAATAATGTGGAAACCTCCAATTTTCTATTGCAAGATGATGGACCTGAATTGGGTCTTGTTTTTTGCGGGATGAGTAGAAGTTTTTATTGTTATTATTTTCATTTCCATAACTTTTTTGTGGCTTTTTATTCCAATATTTGCGAGACAGAAAGAACAAACACTATGCTCTACTGGTTCCTGCTATGAGGTCTTCTATTAGACTGAACTGTCATTGTCTTTTTGCCACATAACTTAACGTTTCTATAGAAATTTAATGTAGAAATGATCAAAAATATACATTTCAGGCATAATTTGTTTAAAATTAGTAATTTGCTTTATTCTTGTCAGATGTCTCTACAAGGAAATCAGAAGAACAACTGACGTCTTCAATTGATAAATCAGATAAACTTGAAACCACACAGGATACAATTGATGTGAATGACATTACTCCAGATGTCCCATCATCCCTTCAGAGCAAAGATCTATCATCTGATCCTATTAAACAGGTCCTCTCTTCTGAATCATTACAGACTACTAAGAAAAATAAAGGTCACAAAAGAGGCATTAAGAAACAAACTGCTCTTAAAGCAAAGAAGCCACTTTCAGAATATGGAAATATTTTTCCCCATGAAACATCTTTTGTTAAAGATCAAAACATTCACAGAGAGAAAAACAGATGTTCTTCTTCCAAGAGTGGGAAACATTTTAACCATAAATCAGATCTTGTTAGTCAAGAGAAAATTCACACAGGGGAGAAGTCTTTTTCATGCTCAGAATGTGGGAAGTGTTTTACATATAAATCAAATCTTATTAGACACGAGAGAAGTCACACAGGGGAGAAGCCTTTTTCATGTTTCCAATGTGGGAAATGTTATACACAAAAATCAGATCTTGTTAGCCATCAGAGAGCTCACACAGGGGAGAAACCATTTTCATGTTCAGAATGTGGAAAATATTTTGTACAGCAATCCTATCTTGCTAAACACAAGAGACGTCACACAGGGGAGAAGCCTTTTTCATGTTCAGAATGTGGGAAACGTTTTGCAGATAAATCATATCTTATTACACACAAGAGAAGTCACACAGGGGAGAAGCCTTTTTCATGTTCAGAATGTGGGAAATGTTTTGCAAAACAATCATATCTTATTACACACAAGAGAAGTCACACAGGGGAGAAGCCTTTTTCATGTTCAGAATGTGGGAAATGTTTTGCAAAACAATCATATCTTATTATGCACAAGAGAAGTCACACAGGGGAGAAACCTTTTTCATGTTCAGAATGTGGGAAATGTTTTGCACGGCAATCCCAACTTGCTGTACACAAGAGAAGTCACACAGGGGAGAAGCCTTTTTCATGTTCAGAATGTGGGAAATGTTTTGCACGGCAATCCATTCTTGCTGTACACAAGAGAAGTCACACAGGGGAGAAGCGTTTTTCATGTTCAGAATGTGGGAAATGTTTTGTACAGCAATCCCAACTTGCTGTACACAAGAGAAGTCACACAGGGGAGAAGCCTTTTTCATGTTCAGAATGTGGAAAATGTTTTGCAGAAAAATCAAAACTTGTAAGACATCATAAATGTCACACAGAGGAGAAGACTTTTTCATGTTCAGAATGTGAGAAATGTTTTAAAAATAAATCACATCTTGTTATTCACCAGAAAACTCACACAGGGAAGAAGTCTATTTCATGTTCAGAATGTGGGAAATGTTTTGTACAGCAATCCCATCTTGCTATACACAAGAGAACTCACACAGGGGAGAAGCCTTTTTCATGTTCAGAATGTGGGAAAGGTTTTGCACAGCAATCAAACCTTGGTATTCACCAGAGAAGTCACACAGGGGAGAAGCCTTTCTCATGTTCAGAATGTGGGAAATGTTTTGCACGGCAATCAAACCTTGTTAGGCACCAAAGAACTCACACTTAAAATGAACCGGCAGTGGAATGTGTAGAATGTGGTGCATATGCCGCATCAAAAAGAATTACTGAAAAATCATGTTTTATTTACCATCAAAAATAACTCACACGGGGAGAAATTATATATCTTGCAGACAAATTGTACAAAAACATAACATACTCTTATACCATATTTTTCGCTTTTTAAGACGCACTTTTGCCTCCCCCAAACTGGGGTGGTAAAAGGGGGTGCGTCTTAAAAAGCGGATGTGAAAAAATAAGCAATTAAAAAAAAAATTAAATATTACCTTATCCTTCACCAAATTTGGGGGTGCGTCTTATAATCAGGTGCGTCTTATAAAGCAAAAATACGGTAACTATAAGAGAAAGGGAAGTATTCTAGAACGTACCTTGTTTTCCGAACTATAAGATGCCCTTTTAACAAGAAAAAACTCATGTTAATAAGTGAGTGCCTTCCCGATCACTGAGAGATCTGCTCTCTTTCCTCTACACTGATCTATGTAATTGGTGCAGAGGAGGAATGGAAGCTACCAGGACCTGCAAAGAGGCTTATACTGCATCTTATAGTCTAAACAATCTGCTATGTAAGAATTAGAAATATGCAGTTACTAATATCTGTCATCCAAAAAAAGCAAAGAAAAAGCAATATCCAGTGTGCAGTGAATTTTCACATTGTTATATATTCATATACATCCATGATACTGAGAAATGTTGAAACTCTTGCCCCATCCCTCAAAATAAACATCAAAAATTTCCTTCTCCCTCTTCTTCCGAACTCCCAATCCCAAAATAGACTAGTAAATTCGGAGTTGCCGATCCTCCCTGTGTTGTTACTTTTGGAGGTGAAGCATCTTCTTCCTCGGCTCTTTACCTCTACACAAGGGCTTTGAGCACATTTTCTATCATTTACCATATTTTTTGCTTTATAAGATGCACCTGATTATAAGACGCACCCCCACACTTGATGAAGGAAAAGAGGAAAAAATAATTTTTAATGTTAAATGGGGTTCGCCTTATAATGCCAGTGTCCGTCTTACAATCAGTATATATGTCCTCCAACCTGGTATATATATCCCCCATGATGGTACACATAGCCTTCATGCTGGCACACTGTCTCCATAATGCTGGCACACTGTCCCCATAAGGTTGGCACACTGTCTCCATAATGCTGGCACACTGTCCCCATAAGGTTGGCACACTGTCTCCATAAGGCTAGCACACTGTCCCCATAAGGCTGGCACACTGTCCCCCATGCTGCCACGCAATTAAAATAATAAACAATCATACTCACCCCTCTCCTCGCTCCCTCGCCGTCCGCGCCATCCCCGCTCTCTGTGCTGTGTCGGCATCCGGGTCCCGTGAGCAGTGCGCAGGTGATGACATCACTCTGCAGCGATGCTCACAGGACCCGGATGCCTGCAAAGACAGCGGGGATGGCGCGGACAGCGAGGGAGTGAGGAGAGTGGCGAGTATGATCATGCTCCCAGGGATAGTCAATGCTTTCCACGCTTTCATTGGAAAGCACTGACTATCCACACGGGACCGTAGCCGCTAAGCTGCGGTCCCTCTCCTGTAATATGGGCTGCTCCTGCTGGTGATTAACAGCGGGAAGTAGTGCATATTACAGGAGATGATGAGCGGCCCAACGTGACCACTGCTGCTGCCTCCTGACAGTCCCCGGACACCGCTCCACACCCCCCCTCTCTCTCACTGCACAACAGTATTGTTTCACATTAAAATAAGCACCCCACACTTTCCCCTAAAATTTGGGGAAACAAAAGTGCGTCTTATAATGCAAAAAATACGGTAATGCTTTTTCTTTTGCAGCCAAAATGTAATATTTGAAAGCACAAACAGAATGGTGGAGAGTGAAGCACTGTATATATTAATCAGTTATTATTAATTACATGTTTTTTTCTTATATTGTAGCTTGTGATCTCAGACCTCCCTGCTCTTGGGAGCTGGTAAATGATGTGTTAGTCTATAATGTCTTTATTGTCTGTACATGTCCCCTCTGCATTGTAAAGTGCTGTGCAATATATTGGCTCTATAGAAATAAAATGTATTATTATTAAATGGAAATTACCAGAAAATGTCTCCAATCCCTTTTCCCTTCTTCCAGTCTGGAATGCTGGTGGCCGATTATCTATAAAGAGACCCCTGTACAGGAATAGTAGGGCCACAGCAACTTCACATATTTTATACAGAAGAATAATGCTATCTGTGGAGACCCAGGGGTCAGTGGGTGCTTTCGTCCCGGCCACCTTTAGAAAGACCGCATTGACCAGGGCTCATCCCAGCTGAACATCCGACTCCCTAACCGTGGGCAGAACACTACTCAGACAACACGGTGAGAGAACTACAATAGTAAGACTTTATTGGATTTCCAACAGTTAAAGGCATATAACACATAACCAAACAAAACACAAGATGTAAAAGGCAACAGAGTCTCACCCTTCCACTGGCTCACCAGGGATTAGAATGTTTTTACCTTAGGTCTTCCAGGGCCACTTACTCCAATCCAGCAAAACCGAACTTTTGGCGGGCACCCACCGAGAAAGGAATAGCGACAAGCATAGGAAGCTAACCGAGCATAGCAAAGTCTGTAACCAGGTGACCGAACTGTCCCAACCTGGGTTTCTTCCTTATGTAGTCTCCGATATCTCAGCCGAATCCTAGCATTCGATGCTGAAGTCCATCTAGCAATATAATCCAGTTTGTGATCCCCTAGTTGGCGCCGGAGTGTCTAGACTGGGGTTATCCAAACGGGTGTGCAGACCCTAAAATGAAGCCATCCGACATATGAACAGCATGCATAAAGTAACTAGCAAAGAGGTACTATACTGATTTATTTTTTATTTCTAGAACACGCATAGAACCTTACTTCCCACCGTTTCCAGAAACCAGGATATTTCACAAGACGGGATCAATATCAAGTCATGTATTCCACCATCACCACCCCCATCCCACTTAAAGTGCTCTAGTAGTTTCTGGAATTGCTCAAAAAATAACACAGCATAATATATGCTAACATATGCTAGCCTGAGCAATATAACATATATCCATATGATTTTTAAAAGTTTTACAGTTTTTTAATGAAATTTTAAACAAGTGTTTTTATGTATAATATTGGATTTAGAATAAACTTACCGCAAAAGGGTTATAACAGTAACTGTATTTTTGGTTGCCAGCCAGGTAAAACAAGGCAGCTGGGGGTGGGTAGCAGTCCGTAGCTACCAAGTTGTACCTGGCTGGCAACCAAAAATATGGCAAAGCCCCATGTGTTTTTTCTTATTTGTTTATTTGTATTTAAGTATTACTACAAATGAAAAAAAGAACAACATGGAGCTTCGCCATATTTTTTGGTTGCCAGCCAGGCACAACTTGGCAGCTGGGGGGCTGGAATCCTCAGCGTGGTAGACCCAAACGTTCTGGGCTCCCCACGTTGTGAATTGCAACCCTTAGCAATTGCAACCCTCCCTTCAGAGCCCTGCCATGCATCCAAACAGTGGTCTTACACCACATATGAGGTATCGGTATACTCAGGAGAAATTGCCCAACAAGTTTTAGGATCTATTTTATCCTGTTGACCATGTGAAAATGAAAAAATTGAGGCCAAAATAACATTTTTGTGAAAAAAAAGTACTTTTTCAATTTTACGGATCAATGTGTGAAGCACCTGGGGGTTCAAAGTGCTCACTATGCATCTAGATAAGTTCCTTGAGGGGTTCAGATTTTGGAATGTTGTCACTTTTGGGTGTTTTCTGTTATATAAGCTTCTCAAAGGGACTTCAAATGTGATGTGGTCCCTTAAAAATTGGTTTTGTAAATTTTGCTGAAAAAATGAGAAATTGCTGATGAACTTTGAAATCTAATAAAAAAACGTTTTTTCCAAATTGTGCTGATGTAAAGTAGACATGTGGGAAAAGTTATTTATTAACTATTTTGTGTCACATAACTCTCTGGTTTAACAGAATAAAAATTCCAAATTTAAAAATTGCGAAATTTTCAAAATTTTCACCAAATTTCCGATTTCTTCACAAATAAACGCAAAGTTTATCAACCTAAATTTACCACTAACGTGAAGCCCGATATGTCACAAAAAACAATCTCAGAATCACTAGGATCCGCTGATGCATTCCAGAGTTATTACCTCATAAATATCCAAAGGACTCAAGATGAGGAGTAGCCCGCGCTGCTGTTTGTAAAGGGAACGTGTTTATTCTACGTGTTTCGAGGCTGTCCCAGCCTGTTCCTCAGGAACACACCACAAGAATGACCAGCAAGATACAGGACACAATATATACAGATCAATAGCCAATCATAATGAACCACATGTCAATGACATCATGAGGAAGAATACAAATGACCTATAGCCAATCACAACAAGCCACAAGTACATCATAAAGGAGGATACAAATGACCTATATATATAAACAACCATTGTTCTAGACCGATAGGGGCACAACATAAAAAATCAGAGGATACAAATGACCTATATACAGTCATATGAAAAAGTTTGGGCACCCCTCTTAATCTTACTCATTTTTTTTTTTGTTTAAAATTGGGTTTTTGCAACAGCTATTTCAGTGTGATGTATGTAATAACTGATGGACACAGTAATATTTCAGTGTGATCTATGTAATAACTGATGGACACAGTCATATTTCAGTGTGATCTATGTAATAACTGATGGACACAGTAATATTTCAGTGTGATCTATGTAATAACTGATGGACACAGTCATATTTCAGTGTGATCTATGTAATAACTGATGGACGCAGTAATATTTCAGTGTGATCTATGTAATAACTGATGGACACGGTAATATTTCAGTGTGATCTATGTAATAACTGATGGACACAGTCATATTTCAGTGTGATCTATGTAATAACTGATGGACGCAGTAATATTTCAGTGTGATCTATGTAATAACTGATGGACACAGTCATATTTCAGTGTGATCTATGTAATAACTGATGGACGCAGTAATATTTCAGTGTGATCTATGTAATAACTGATGGACACAGTAATATTTCAGTGTGATCTATGTAATAACTGATGGACGCAGTAATATTTCAGTGTGATCTATGTAATAACTGATGGACACAGTAATATTTCAGTGTGATCTATGTAATAACTGATGGACACAGTCATATTTCAGTGTGATCTATGTAATAACTGATGGACACAGTAATATTTCAGTGTGATCTATGTAATAACTGATGGACGCAGTAATATTTCAGTGTGATCTATGTAATAACTGATGGACACAGTAATATTTCAGTGTGATCTATGTAATAACTGATGGACGCAGTAATATTTCAGTGTGATCTATGTAATAACTGATGGACACAGTAATATTTCAGTGTGATCTATGTAATAACTGATGGACACAGTCATATTTCAGTGTGATCTATGTAATAACTGATGGACACAGTCATATTTCAGTGTGATCTATGTAATAACTGATGGACACAGTAATATTTCAGTGTGATGTATGTAATAACTGATGGACACAGTAATATTTCAGTGTGATCTATGTAATAACTGATGGACGCAGTAATATTTCAGTGTGATCTATGTAATAACTGATGGACACAGTAATATTTCAGTGTGATCTATGTAATAACTGATGGACGCAGTAATATTTCAGTGTGATCTATGTAATAACTGATGGACGCAGTAATATTTCAGTGTGATCTATGTAATAACTGATGGACACAGTAATATTTCAGTGTGATCTATGTAATAACTGATGGACGCAGTCATATTTCAGTGTGATCTATGTAATAACTGATGGACACAGTCATATTTCAGTGTGATCTATGTAATAACTGATGGACACAGTAATATTTCAGTGTGATGTATGTAATAACTGATGGACACAGTAATATTTCAGTGTGATCTATGTAATAACTGATGGACGCAGTAATATTTCAGTGTGATCTATGTAATAACTGATGGACACAGTAATATTTCAGTGTGATCTATGTAATAACTGATGGACACAGTAATATTTCAGTGTGATCTATGTAATATCTGATGGACACAGTAATATTTCAGTGTGATCTATGTAATAACTGATGGACGCAGTAATATTTCAGTGTGATCTATGTAATAACTGATGGACACAGTAATATTTCAGTGTGATCTATGTAATAACTGATGGACACAGTAATATTTTAGGATTGAAATGAGGTTTATTGCACTAACCGAAAATGTGAAACATGCATTATTTGAAAATTTGACAGGTGCCAAAGTATGGGCACCTCAACAGAAAAGTGACATTAATATTTAGTAGATCCACCTTTTGCCTCTAGTGGCTTCCTGTAGCTGTTAATGAGTTCCTGGATCCTGGATGAAGGGATTTTTGACCATTCCTCTTTACAAAACAATTCCAGTTCAGTTAAGTTTGATGGTCGCCGAGCATGGACAGCCCGCTTCACAACATCCCACAGATGTTCAATGATATTCAGGTCTGGGGACTGGGATGGCCATTGCAGAACATTGCAATTGTTCCTCTACATGAATGCCTGAGTAGATTTGGAGCGATGTTTTGGATCACTGTCTTGCTGAAAGATCCATCCCCGGCGTAACTTCAACTTTGAAACTGATTCTTGAACATTATTCTCAAGAATCTGCTGATACTGAGTGGAATCCATGCGACCCTCAACTTTAACAAGATTCCTGGTGCCGTCATTGGCCACACAGCCCCAAAGCATGATGGACCCTCCCCCAAATTTGACAGTGGGTAGCAATGTTTTTTTTTGGAATGCTGTGTTTTTGTAGCGCCTTGTTGTATGACTAAACAACTCAATCTTTGTTTCATCAGTCCACAGGACCTTCTTCCAAAATGAAACTGACTTGTCCAAATGTGCTTTTGCATACCTCAGGCGACTCTGTTTGTGGCGTGCATGCAGAAACGGCTTCTTTCGCATCACTCTTCCATACAGCTTCTCCTTGTGCAGTGTGCGCTGTATTGTTGACCGATGCACAGTGACACCATCTGCAGCAAGATGATGCTGCCAGTCTTTGGAGGTGGTCTGTGGATTGTTCTTGACTGTTCTCACCGTTCTTCTTCTCTGCCTTTCTGATATTTTTGTTCGCCTGACACTTCTGGCCTTTACAAGAACTGTCCCTGTGGTCTTCCATTTCCTTACTATGTTCCTCACAGTGGAAACTGACAGGTTAAATCTCTGAGACAACTTTTTGTATCCTTCCCCTGAACAACTAAGTTGAACAATCTTTTTTTTCAGATCATTTGAGAGCTGTTTTGAGGAGCCCATGATGCCACTCCTCAGAGAAGATGCAACTAGGAAAACAACTTGCAAGTGGACACCTGAAATAGCTTTTCTCATGATTGGATACACCTGGCTATGAAGTACAAAGCTCAATGAGGTTACCAAACCAATTTAGTGCTTCAGTAAGTCAGTAAAAAGCAGTTAGGAGTATTCAAATCATGAAAATCAGAAGGGTGCCCATACTTTTGCACCTGTCAAATTTTTAAATAATGCATATTTCACATTTTTGGTTAGTGCAATAAACCTCATTTCAATCCTGAAATATTACTCTGTCCATCAGTAGTTACATATATCACACTGAGATATTACTGTGCCCATCAGTTATTACATATATCACACTGAGATATTACTGTGTCCATCAGTAGTTACATATATCACACTGAAATAGCTGTTGCAAAAACCCAATTTTAAATTAAAAAAAATGAGTAAGATTAAGAGGGGTGCCCAAACTTTTTCATATGACTGTGTATATGACTATATGACTATGACCGGAGTTTACAACTGGGGAGTTAGCAGGGGATGTTAAAAGAAGTGTCCTTCGTGCAAAACTAGGTCCGGATGGTGAGAAAGGGATCACAGACTAGAGAGGGGTCTTACCATTTTTACAGAAACCACCAGGTATACCTGACAAACAATGAGGGAGGAGAGACCAGCCATATATGTGCAGTGAAGACCTATCTAGCAACAAGATCCAGATACTTCCCTATACAGGACCAGACAGACAAGTCCTCTAGGATTCACAAACCTGGGATACCATATACATGAGATGGCCCCTACATCCATAAAGATTTTTATATCTTGTATGAAACCAGGATGCCCCTGATGAGCCTCCCAAGAGAAGAGGGGCGGCGAAACGCGTAGGGCGGGCTGAGAAACCACATTGCTGGCATATACCAGAAAAATGTATCTTTTCATTGAGATTGGACCTATTACAGGGGGGTGGGACTGGACCACTAACTAGGAGTTGACTACTAGGTTACGAACCTGACTGAACAGTGGAGGGTTTATCTTTGGATGTGCTCCTGGAGACAGAATGTGTCCGGGGTCATCCTTGATAAACCTCCTATGACTGAACTAGAGACTCTGTGAGTCCTACCCAGAGATCCCTCTTATAGCTACAAAATCAGTATATGTCTGTATGTACGGTTGTTGGGGAGGGTTGGGTACTTTTGTGAATACACTAGCACATTGTCACATTCCACACCGGAATTTTATTGAAAATAAACAGAAGCTCATATGCGAGAAAGTTGATCCATTTGTTCATTCATAGAGTGAAATTGGACAACTCTGACCATTTCTTCGGTGATCTAAGCTGTCTGGAATTAATAACAGGGTGCTTCCTATTGGATTGAGCAAAGGATATGGGAGCGGGAAGGGGGAAGAGCACCACCGACCAACCGCTGCTCCGGAGAAACATGGCTGGATGCCTGACTGTACCGAGGGGCGGCACTGGACCTGGTGTGTAATTATGGCCAATCAGTCCTGCAGCAGAGGGACAATGCATCCTACATCATAAAAATCATGGAGCCCCAGAGCCCCCCCAAAAAAAAGAATATTTGGCTGGGTCACATAGGAACATCTCTCACAACATTTCAGCATTCACAAAGTAATTTTCCTCCTACTGAAGCCACTAGATTCCCCTTTTATTGCCCCTATAAAGGGTGATGCCAAGAAAAGTGCCCCCCAAACACTGCATGATCTGTCCACATGCACAGTATGATGACCCTACTGTACCTCCTTCAACTACCTCAGTACAGTATGATCCCCAAATATGACCCTCGCCCAGCCCTCCATGTAGTATAATGGACCTATGTACAGTATAATGGCCCCCAACACAGCTCTCAAATAGCCCTTCAAAGTATAAAGGCTCCCTTGTAGCCCTCCAAGTATTATCATGCCTCCCACAGAGACCTCCAAATATTATAATGGCTTCAATGTAGTATAATTGGCTCCATATAATATAATGCAATTCCACATAGTACATTGCACCCCCATAGTCCTCCATATAATATAATGCACCCCCACAGTCCTCCACATAATATATTGCACCCCATAGTCCTCCAAATAGCATATTGCACCCCCAAAGACCTCCATATAGAATAATGCACCCCCACATTCCTCCATATAGTATAATGCACCCCACAGTCCTCCGTATAGTATATTGCGCCCTTAAAGAATGACATATAGTATAATACACCCCCACAGTCCTCCATATAGTATAATGCACCCCCAAACTTCTCCATATAGTATAATGTACCCCAAAAGTCCTCCATATTATATAATGCACCTCCACAGTCCTCCATATAGAATGCACCCCCACAGTCCTCCATATAGAATAATGCACCCCCATAGTCCTCCATATACACTGTGCTCCAAATTATTATGCAAATGTTATTTTTCTCTGATTTTCCTAAATGGTCGGTGCAAATGACAGTCATTGTAATAAATGTCATCACCCGTTGATTTGGAAGATCAGGAAAAACCCGATTCTCACAGTATTTTGCACATTCACTTTAATTTTGTCAGGTAGAATCTTGTTGCTTCATGTTTTCTCCTGAAATCATTAAAGAGAATGGGCAAAAAAAATGAATCCTGTAAGAATCAAGTTTTTTCCTGATCTTCCAAATCCAAATCCAAAAGTGTGAAAGGATTAAAAAAAAAAAACCAAATACTCCCTTCTCTTCTTGCTGCTCCAGTCTCCTCAGCATCTGCTCTGCCGCTCTGCACGTCTCAGTACAGCGGCACTCAGTGATGACATCATCGTTCTCCGCCGTGCTGAGCTACAGAGAGCGTACAGCGACAGACGGGACTCGGCTGGCAGAAGCGGCCAGGATTACAGGAGCGGCATCCGCGAGGGGCCACCACTGGTACACTTGTACATACATGGCTCCGCTCCATACACCTAGTAAACACTCAGCTCTGCTCCGTACACCTCGTACACACTCGGCTCCGCTCCGTACACCTCGTACACACTCGGCTCCGCTCCACGTACACCTCGCTTACACCTACACTCGGCTCCGCTCCGTACACCTCGTACACACTCGGCTCCGCTCCGTACACCTCGTACACACTCGGCTCCGCTCCGTACACCTCGTACACACTCGGCTCCGCTCCGTACACCTCGTACACACCTCGGTCTCTCCTGGCTCCGTACACCTCGTACACACTCGGCTCCGCTCGTACACCTCGTACACACTCGGCTCCGCTCTGTACACCTCGTACACACTCGGCTCCGCTCCTACACCTAGTAAAACACTCAGCTCCGCTCCAGTACACCTGTAACACTCAGCTCCGCTCCATACACCTGTAATACATGGCTCGCTCCGTACACCTAGTAACACACTCTGCTCCGTCACTCGTAACACCCTCGTACACACTACACATCGGCTCTGCTCCGTACAGTTCATACACTCTCGGCTCCGCTCCGTACACCTCGTACACACTCGGCTCTGCTCCGTACAGCTCATACACTCTCGGCTCTGCTACATAAACCTTGTACACTCTCACCTCTGCTCCGTACAACTAGTATACATTCAACTCTGCTCCGTACACCTCTTACACACACGGCTCCACTCCACATCGTACACTTTTGGCTCTACTCCGTACACCTCGAACACTCTCAGCTCTGCTCTGTACAAGGCACATGGCTCTGCTGTATACACCTCGTACACACATGGCTCCGCTCCGTATTCCTCGTACACACGCCGCTCCACTCCGTAACACCTCATACACACACGGTTCCGCTCTGCACACCTCGTACACACGCGGCTCCGCTCCGTACACCTTGTACACTCTCGGGTCTGCTACATTCACACTGTAAATCCCTCCTCACCCCACACATAAACTTCACCTCATCCAGCACCACGATAACTAGCACAGCAGAGTCCTGCATACACTGAGAAGCTGATCATGTGACCCTCTGACACCTCCTCCATTGACATCATCACAGGTCCTGTCAGCACAGGGCTCTGTGGATAATAAAGCCGGCTCGCGGCGCCCCCTGCCTGCTGCGCCTGGGGCAGATGCCCCGTCAGCTCCTTCCATAGATATACAACTGACCTGGTCTCGGCGGCGGCAGCCAGGACTACAGGAGCGAGAGCAACATCTGCAGGGGGCCGCACTAACACCAGGCGCCCCTGCAGATGCCGCCCCCTGTCAACCAGCAGGGGTTGCCGCCTGAGGCAGACACTTCATGTCGCCTTGTGGATGATGCGGCCCTGTGTACTTCAGTACATTTTAACCATCTTATGTTATTTTGTATAGGAGAGAGAGCTCCACACCTACTTGGACATGTTTATGCATTTCCTCCCCTTCTTTTCTGCACACTATTTGCAATCCCTGAAACGGGTGGAGTGGCTGCTGCTTTAGACTCCTTTCCAAGTTGAGTTGTGTGCAAGAATAATGCAGGATTGTATACACAGCTTACCTGAAACCAGGAGCAATCCAGGAGGTATTCATCTGATTACACTTGTGACCTGTTGAGGCGTAAGAGCGGTCAAGCAGAGACTTTTGACTTTTGTTGATGAGGCTCGTCATGACTTGTCTTTGTCCCATCCTCCAGCACAACTCCCATTTGCCCCTGGGTACCTTCTTGGTATTATTTGGACAGCCTGATACCGAAAGGGTTCCCAGGTTGATCTCCCGCCGCTGCTTACCGTTCCCTAAGTTTGCCCATCCTGTCATTTGCCCTCTACCTCCAGGGAGTCACCTTTAGTGTATTTTCAGCTTAGTTATACCATCCTAGACTGGTAAGATCGTGACTACCTCATTGTGACTAATTTACCAATTCTGCATTTAATAAGCTTACCATTGTAGTAAGGTTGGAAACACACTGTCCATGTGATATACGGGTCACTCGGACAAGTGTCGGATCATTAATCTGAACGACCTCTCCCTGTCAGGACGGAAGCGTCAGCTGCTTGTGTTTCTAGGTCGTTCAGGGTTAATGATCCAACACTCATTCGAGGGACTCGTATATCACACGGACAGTGTGTTTCCAGCCTAAGAGTTACACTTGAAGCTGTTCCACACGCTCAAGGAGTGCAGGAGTCAGAACCAATTGCTCCACCGCTGACTTGTGGAGCAGTAGATCACTCTGATCACCTCATGTGAGGATCCTACTAGTGTCCAATGTGGAATCGTCTCATCTATACAGCATCTTTTAAAACAAAATACTCAAGAATTTGTATTAGTTTCAGATTCAAGATTCAGAAAATTCTTAGTCAACAATTCATTATTGAAATTCTCTACTAGTTATATTGATAGCTGGGCCATATATGACACAACACTGGGGAATATGTTGGTGCTATATGAATAATTGATCACTATCATTATACTTAACAAAATAAATGTAAACTCTGTCATAGATGTCTCCATTCCCCCCTCGCATAAGGAATCAAAACACATTGAAGTAAAGGTGTGTGTAGTGTTGGCCTTGCATAGTCATAGCTAGATATATAGAAACTGGTGGTGGAACTAACTGTGGTGTGGTCTCATTGTTGACAGGCCTTTGGGTGGCAAAAGGTGGCTGCCGCAGGAAGTTCCGGTGGGTGGGACATCCTCTGAGTCTTGCATTCTACAGGTGGGAGGCGGCACCCGGGCGGTGGCTCTGTCCAAAAAACACTCAACATAAAAAGCTGTGATCACAGGGATAGTCAGGGGGTATGGTCTATGGGCTTCACACTAAAAACATTCATCTGGCAGTCTGAGGTTTACACATCACACCTAAAACATGTTCATCCCCCAGGGGGCCATCGCTATAATAGGGTGGAGGTTCAACAATCTTTACAATAACATTATGATAAGGTAAAGAATCTTTATACTGTGTCAACCTGTAGATAGAAAAAGATTAGAATCTGAGGGTTCTCAGTGGTTGATACCTTTTAACTGAAAAGATGGTAAACACAGCAAGCTTTCAGGACGCTGTAGCCCCTTCATCAGGCTAATAATGACACAAATTCTGAAGACACATACATTGGACTTTCTGGAATTAGGTCTTCAGCTCTTAAAGGGAACCTGTCACCCAAAATCACCTTCCGAACCTCTTAACACCTATCCCTGCAGCCTTACAGTACTATCTAAGTCATCCCTATCTGACCTATGTTAGTAATATAGGAGTACAATAAAGTAGTTTTAAAACGTACAAAATCCATGACAGAGGGGCGTTCCACAAGGCGTCTGTGACGGGTAGGCTGGTCCCCTGTGCTGCGCTACCCCTGCCTCGCCGCTCTATTACGCCCTAATGGGTGTCATTACAGCCTGCAGAGCACGGGCACGATTAAAATCTCGCGCCTGCAACATCACCACTGCGACGCGGTCACTTCCGGTCACCACAGGTCTCACACAGGCAGTACACACGCGGCTCTGCTCCATACACCTCATACACACGCGGCTCTGCTCCATACACCTCATACACACGCGGCTCCATACACCTCGTACATGCTCGACTCCACTCCTTGCACCTCGTACAAACGTGGCTCTGTACACCTTGTACACGATCGGCTCTGCTCCGTGCACCTCGTACACACACGGCTCCGCTCCGTGCACCTCGTACACACTCGGCTCCGCTCTGTACACCTTGTACACGATCGGCTCTGCTCCGTACACCTCGTACACATGCGGTTCCACTCCATACATCTCGTACACACTCGGCTCCGCTCTGAACACCTCGTACACACTCGGCTCTGCTCCGTACACCTCGTACACACTCGGCTCTGCTCCGTACACCTCGTACACACTTGGCTCTGCTCCGTACACCTCGTACACACTCGGCTCCGCTCCGTACACCTCGTACACACACGGCTCTGCTCCGTACACCTCGTACACACTCGGCTCTGCTCCGTACACCTCGTACACACTCGGCTCCGCTCCGTACACCTCGTACACACTCGGCTCTGCTCCGTACACCTCGTACACACTTGGCTCTGCTTCGTACACCTCGTACACACTCGGCTCCGCTCCGTACACCTCGTACACACACGGCTCTGCTCCGTACACCTCGTACACACTCGGCTCCGCTCCGTACACCTCGTACACACTCGGCTCTGCTCCGTACACCTTGTACACACTCGGCTCCACTCCGTACACCTCATACACTGAGGAGCTGATCATGTGACCCCTGACTCCTCCCCTCATGTGACATCATCACAGGTCCTGTAAGCACAGAGCATTTCATCTTCCCCCATTCAGGTCTCTACAATCTCGGATCCTCTCAGATCTTCTATAGAAGAGAATTCTCCTGATTGACCATCAAGGATGGATCTGGACAGGGACAAGATGTCGGAGAGGATCTTCCACCTCACCCTAGAGATCCTCTTCCTTGTTACTGGAGAGGTGAGAGATTGTGATGACAATGTCACATGACATCATTCTTATCTATGGACAGAATAACAGATGACAGAACTGGAGAGGTGAGGACTCTGGAAATGTCTGGAGACTGGAGATTTATTAATGTGTCTCTCCATAACCAGGATTACACAGTAGTGAAGAGCTCTAGTGATCTGTGCTGTCAGGACCCTGTGTCTGAGGGAAGAGCCCTGAGCCCAATCACGGGGCCTCCACCTCACCCCCTGATACATGAGGACATCAATGACCAGAAGATCCTACAACTCACCTACAAGATGATTGAGCTGCTGACTGGAGAGGTGACACTGCTGGGAATGCTGCTGCTGCTGGGACATTATACAGTAACGCTATGAAGGGATCGGGGAAAGATGACAATGGTATCATTGTATGTGTCAGGTTCCTATAAGGTGTCAGGACGTCACCGTCTATTTCTCCATGGAGGAGTGGGAGTATTTAGAAGGACACAAAGATCTGTACAAGGACATAGTCATGATGGAGGTTCCCCGGCCGCCCCTCACATCACCAGGTAATAGACAGGACTAAATACACACGGCCTATAATGATCTGTATGGAAAGAATGAATTCAGTCCTGTATGTGTCCCCTCCAGGTCTATCCAGTAAGAGGACAACACCAGAGAGATGTCCCCGTCCTCTTCTCCCACAGGACTGTAAACAAGAAGATCCCGATGTTCCTCCGGATCATCAGGTAGATGGAGAGAAGGTGTGATGAGATCTCCCTATGATGTGTAGACGGCTGTGAAGGTCTTGTGCTCAGTCTTGTTTTATCCTCCAGTATTCTATGTTTTATACTTGTGTAATGAGAACGGTGGAGATGGCAGATTACAGCTGATCATAGATGGGACTTCTCCATCTGTCTGTGACTTTTACAATCTTTGTTTCAGGGTGAAGATCTGCCCCATATTAATACTACAGAGACATATGTGAGGGGTGATGATGATCTGCCCCATATTAATACTACAGAGACATATGTGAGGGGTGATGATGATCTGCCCCATATTAATACTACAGAGACATATGTGAGAGGTGATGATGATCTGCCCCATATTAATACTACAGAGACATATGTGAGGGGTGATGATGATCTGCCCCATATTAATACTACAGAGACATATGTGAGGGGTGATGATGATCTGCCCCATATTAATACTACAGAGACATATGTGAGGGGTGATGATGATCTGCCCCATATTAATACTACAGAGACATATGTGAGGGGTGATGATGATCTGCCCCATATTAATACTACAGAGACATATGTGAGGGGTGATGATGATCTGCCCCATATTAATACTACAGAGACATATGTGAGGGGTGATGATGATCTGCCCCATATTAATACTACAGAGACATATGTGAGGGGTGATGATGATCTGACCCATATTAATACTACAGAGACATATGTGAGGGGTGATGATGATCTGACCCATATTAATACTACAGAGACATATGTGAGGAGTGATGAGCGGAGGACAGAGGAGATTCCTACCGATAATTGCCCGGGTGAGTAGTGACCACTAAATGCAAAGAATCAGATTTAAAAAAATGCAAAGTCACAAATTCTTCCCAGGCTCCGGCTGTGGTTCCTTTATCGGTGATGTAGTCCAGACATTTCATAATCATGTAATGACCTGACGGGCTCAAAAGATGGCTACCACAAACACACCTGACACTATCTACTCCGCTTTCCATATCCCAATGATTGCCTTCACCTTCACCCTTTAACCCCTATACACGGATCTGGACTTACATGGAACCGATAGGCCGGGGATACAGCTCCAGGAATATACTTAGAGCTTTAGTATGGTGTGGTGCTTTCTAATTGGCCAAAGCAGAGAACTGATTACTCCAGCGGACTGCACACACCCATACTGCCAGACTGGACGGTATTACTAATCCCAACCACCCTATTCTTAGTGACTGGACAGAGACTGAGCCTCCCACAGCTTCTCCTCCATCACCAGTGGCCCCGCAGAATGAATAAGGTGGTGACTGATGACAGAAGTGAATGTCACAGGAGCAGATCTCAGAGGAGATGACACCATTTACTGAAGCCTTAATGTGACATAATAACAAAGCAGTAGAAACCCCATAAAGTGACTCCATGTTGTACATTATAACCCCCGGAGAATTCCTCTATAGGAGGAGGGATTGTTACTCCACAGGCTCTTTCCAGAAATTAGCACAGGGTGGATGGTGGAGAATGAACATTGTAAATATGATATTTTATTACCCAACACGTAGTGCCCAGATTGTGATCCAGGAGACTGTAAAATGTTAAGTGGGTTCTTTCTTTACAGCAATGCCAAATACAATATATTCACTTTTGTGATATACTATATTATACCTTTTCATAGGACAACCCTGAGGATAACAGTGCACAAAATGCTGCACCCTCTAAATAACTCACACAGCCATTAATGTTTAAACTACTGGCAACAGAAGTGAGTACACCCCTAAGTAAAAATTGCCAAATAGTTTCAAATGTGTGAATATTTAGCATCGTCACCACTATTTTTGAAGAGCTTCACAGGAGCCACTGGAATCCTCTTCCCTCCAAGACGAGATCCTGGAGCTGGTGGATGTTAGAGACCTTGCGCTCCTCCATCTTCCATTTCAGGATGCCCCACAGATGCTCCATAGGGTTTAGTCTGGCCACGCTTGGACAGTCCAGCACCTTTACCCTCAGTTTCTTTTGCAAGGCAGTGGTCATCTTGGAAGTGTGGTTTGGGATCATTATCATGTTTTTTCAATCTTCAGAGAATTCTCACTTTTGTGATATACTGTACATAGATGCTTACGTAGTTTGGGGATTCTACAAGGCTCAGAAGCGAGGGGAGATATGACTTAGGGGGAGTTGATTTTGCTGGATTGGTTTATGGAAGATGTGTTTTGCTTTTCAGGACACTGAGCCACTAATAATGTGGAAACCTCCAATTTTCCATTGCAAGATGATGGACCTGAATTGGGTCTTGTTTTTTTTGCAGGATGAGAAGTTTTTATTGTTATTATTTTCATCTCTATAACTTTTTTGAGGCTTTTATTCCAATATATGCGAGACAGAAAGAACAAACACAATGCTCTACTGGTTCCTGCTATGAAGGTCTTCTATTAGGACTGAACTGTCATTGTCTTTTTTGAAACATAACTTACCGTTTCTATAGAAATTTAATGTAGAAATTATCAAAAATATAAATTTCAGTCATAATTTGTTTAAAATTAATCATTTGCTTTATTCTTGTCAGATGTCTCTACAAGGAAATCAGAAAAACAACTGACATCTTCAATTGATAAATCAGATAAACTTGAAACCACACAGATAAATTGATGTGAATGGCATTACTCCAGATTCCCATCGTCCCTTCACAGCAAAGATCTATCATCTGATCCTATTAAACAGGTCCTATCTTCTGAATCATTACAGACTACTAAGAAAAATAAAATTTACAAAAGAAGCATTAAGAAACAAACTGCTCTTAAAGCAAAGAAGCCACTTTCAATTTCAGAATATGGAAATAGTTTCCCCCATAAACATCTTTTGTAAAACTATCAAAACATTCACAGAGAGAAAAACAGATGTTCTTATTCCAAGTATGGGAAACATTTTAACCAGAAATCATATCGTGTTAGTCATGAGAAAATTCACACAGTGGAAAAGACTTTTTCATGTTCAGAATGTGGGAAGTGTTTTACATATAAATCATATCTTATTAGACACCAGAAAATTCACACAGGAGAGAAGCCTTTTTCATGTTCAGAATGTGGGAAATGTATACACAAAATCAGTTCTTGTTAGCCATCAGAGAGCTCACACAGGGGAGAAACCATTTTCATGTTCGGAATGTGGGAAATGTTTTGTACGGCAAACCAATCTTACTATACACAAGAGAAGACACACAGGGGAGAAGCGTTTTTCATGTTTAGAATGTGGAAAATGTTTTGTAGAAAAATCAAAACTTGAAACACATCATAGATGTCACACAGGGAGAGAGCCTTTTTCATGCTCAGAATGTAAGAAATGTTTTACAAAATAAATCACATCTTGTTATTCACCAGAGAAGTCACACAGGGGAGAAACCTTTTTCATGTTCAGAATGTGGGAAGTGTTTTACATATAAATCGTTTCTTGTTAGACACCAGAGAAGTCACACGGGGAGAAGCCTTTTTCATGTTCCAAATGTGGGAAATGTTTTACACAAAAATCAGTTCTTGATAGCCATCAGAGAGCTCACACAGGGGAGAAACCATTTTCATGTTCAGAATGTGGGAAATGTTTTGTACAGCAATCCCATCTTGCTATACACAAGAGAATTCACACAGGGGAGCATTTTTCATGTTCAGAATGTGGGAAAGGTTTTGCTGATAAATCAAATCTTGGTATTCACCAGAGAAGTCACACAGGGGAGAAGCCTTTCTCATGCTCAGAATGTGGGAAATGTTTTTCACAACAATCATATCTTATTACACACAAGAGAAGTCACTCAGGGGAGAAGCCTTTTTCATGTTCAGAATGCGGGAAATGTTTTTGCACAACAATCATATCTTATTATTCACAAGAGAAGTCACACAGGGGAGAAGCCTTTTTCATGTTCAGAATGTGAGAAATGCTTTGTACGGCAATCCCATCTTGCTGTACACAAGAGAAGTCACACAGGGGAGAAGCCTTTTTCATGTTCAGAATGTGGAAAATGTTTTGTAGAAAAATCAAAACTTGTAAGACATTATAGATGTCACACAGGGGAGAAGCCTTTTTCATGTTCAGAATGTGAGAAATGTTTTAGAAATACATCACATCTTGTTATTCACCAGAGAACTCACACAGGGGAGCTTTTTTCATGTTCAGAATGTGGAAATGTTTTGCAGATAAATCAAGTTTTGTTATTCACCAGAGAATCACACAGGGAGAAGCTTTTTCATGTTCAGAATGTGGGAAATGTTTGTACGAAAATTAAACCTTGCTAACACAAAGAAGTCACACAGGGGAGAAGCCTTTTTCATGTTCAGAATGTGGGAAATGTTTTTCACAGCAATCCCATCTTGCTACACACAAAATAAGTCACACGGGGAGAAGCCTTTTTCATGTTCAAAATGTGGGAAATGTTTTGAACGGAAATCAAACCTTGTTAGGCACCAAAGAACTCACACTTAAAATGAACGGGTAGTGGAATGCGTAGAATGTGGTGCATATGCCGCATCAAAAGGAATTACTGAAAAATCATGTTTTGTTTACCATCAAAAATAACTCACACGGGGAGAAATTATATATATTGCAGGCAAATTGTACAAAAAAATAAGATAGTCATATAACTATATGAGAAAGGGAAGTATTCTAGAACGTACCTTGTGTTCCGAACTATAAGATGCCCTTTTAAAAGAAAAAACTCATGTTAATAAGTGAGTGCCTTCCCGATCACTGAGAGATCTGCTCTCTTTCCTCTACACTGATCTATGTCATTGGTGCAGAGGAGGAATGGAAGCTACCAGGACCTGCACAGAGGCTTATACTGCATCTTATAGTCTAAACAATCTGCTATGTAAGAATTAGAAATATGCAGTTACTAATATCTGTCATCCAAAAAGCAAAGAAAAACAATATCCAGTGTGCATGAATATTTCACATTGTTATATATTCATATACATCCATGATACTGAGAAATGTTGAAACTCTTGCCTCCATCCCTCAAAATAAACATCAAACATTTCCTTCTTCCTCTTCTTCTTCCGAACTCCCAATCCCAAAATAGACTAGTAAATTCGGAGTTGCCGATCCTCCCTGTGTTGTTACTTTTGGAGGTGAAGCATCTTCTTCCTCGGCTCTTTACCTCTACACAAGGTCTTTGAGCACATTTTCTATCATTTACCATATTTTTTGCTTTATAAGACGCACCGATTATAAGACGCACCCCCACATTTGATGAAGGAAAGGAGGAAAAAGAACATTTTTAAGTGTTAAATGGGTTTGCCTTATAATGCCAGTGTCCGTCTTACAATCACTATATATGTCCTCCAACCTGGTATATATATCCTCCATGATGGTATACATAGCCTTTATGCTGGCACTGCCCGTCCCCCAATGCTGGCACACTGTCCCCATAAGGCTGGTACACTGTCCCATAAGGCTGGTACACTGTCTCCATAAGGCTGGCACACTGTCCCCATAATGCTGGCACACTGTCCCCATAAAGGCTGGTACACTGTCTCCATAAGGCTGCACACTGTCCCCATAAGCTGGTACACTGTTCCATAGGCTGGCACACTGTCCCCATAAGGCTGGTACACTGTCTCCATAAGGCTGGCACACTGTCCCCAGAAGGTTGGCACACTGTCCCCCATGCTGCCCCACAATTAAAATAATAAACAATCGTACTCACCCCTCTCCTCGCTCCCTCTCCGTCCGCGCCATCCTCGCTCTCTGTGTTCACAGGACCCGGATGCCGGCAAAGAAAGCGGGGATGGCGCGGACAGCGTGGGAGTGAGGAGAGTGTGAGTATGATCATGCTCCCAGGGATAGTCAGTGCTTTCCACGCTTTCATTGCGTGGAAAACACTGACTAGCCACACGGGACTGTAGCCGCTAAGCTGCGGTCCCGCTCCTGTAATATGGGCTGCTCCCGCTGGTGATTGACAGCGGGAAGTAGTGCATATTACAGGAGATAATGAGCAGGCCCGCTGCTCCAACCTCTTGACAGCCCCCAGACACCGCTCCACCACCCCCCACCCCTCGCCCAGCTCACAGCAGTATTGTTTCACATTATAAGACACACACCCCACTTTCCCCCAAAATTTGGCGGAAGAAAAGTGCATCTTATAATACGAAAAATACGGTAATGCTTTTTCTTTTGTAGCCAAAATGTATAATTTGAAAGCACAAACAAAATGGTGGAAAATTAAGCACTGTATATATTAATCAGTTATTATTAATTACAGTTTTTTTTTCTTATATTGTAGCTTATGATCTCAGACCCCCTTGTCTTGGGAGCTGGTGAATTATGTGTTACTCTGTAATGTCTTTATTGTCTGTACATGTCCCCTCTGAATTGTAAAGTGCTGCGGAATATGTTGGCTCTATAGAAATAAAATGTATTATTATTAAATGGAAATTACCAGAATATGTCTCCAATCCCTTTTCCCTTCTCCAGTCTGGAATGCTGGTGGCCGATTATCTATACAGAGACCCCATGTACAGAAACATTAGGGCCACAGCAACTTCACATATTTTATACAGAAGAATATGCTATCTGTGGAGACACGGGGTCAGTGTGTGCTCTCTTCGCTTACCCGGCCGCCTTTAGAAAGACCGCATTGACCAGGGCTCATCACAGCTGCAACGCCCGACTCCCTAACCGTGGGCAGAACACTACTCAGACAACACAGGGTTAGAGAACTACAATAGTAAGACTTTATTGGATCGCCAACAGTTAAAGGCATATAACACATAACCAAACAAAACACAAGATGTAAAAGGCAACAGAGTCTCACCCTTCCGCTGGCTCACCATGGATTAGAATATTTTTACCTTAGGGCTTCCAGGGCCACTTACTCCAATCCAGCAAAACCGAGTTTTGGCGGGCACCCACCAGAAAGGAATAGCGACAAGCATAGGAAGCTAACCGAGTATAGTAAAGTCTGTAACCAGGTGACCGAACTATCCAACCTGGGTTTCTTCCTTATGTAGTCTCTGATATCTCAGCCGAATCCTAGCATTCGATGCTGGAGTCCATCTAGCAATATAATCCAGTTTGTGATCCCCTAGTTGGCGCTGGAGTGTCTAGACTGGGGTTATGGCCTTCCAACCGGGTGTGCAGACCCTAGATTGAAGCCATCCGGCATATGAACTTCTTGTGAATCAAGCTTGCCCTCCGTTATATACATTGAGCACAAGATCCCTATGGGTCATGAGACTCTGACAGAGCGGATCAGGGGGTCAGGTAACTTACATTGAATTAGCAATACACAACCTCCGAACAATAAAGATTCCACACAGCCTGGCAGAAACAATGACTTTGGCAAAAATGAGGTAACAAGCAAAAGTTCAATAGTCTGGCTAATTTAAGAAATTTTTTATGTAGATAGCTTATGTTTTTATAGACCCAGCGCTACCTCCATTATGCCATGGCTAATATTGTCGCGATGTGTAGCAATGAAATAAAGGAAATACTTGAAAAGATATTACTGTTATAACCCTTTTGCGGGAAGTTTATTCTAAATCCATACATAAAAAGCATACATAAAGTAACTAGCAAAGAGGTACCATACTGATTTATTTTTTTATTTCTAGAACACGCATAGAACCTTCACTTCCCACCGTTTCCAGAAACCAGGATATTTCACAAGAAGGGATCAATATCAAGTGATATATTCCACCATCACCACCCCCATCCCACTTAAAGTGTTCTAGTAGTTCCTGGAATTGCTCAAAAAATAACGCAGCATAATATATCTAACATATGCTAACCTAAGCAATATATCATATTGATATCATATCATTGATTTTTAAAAGTTTGACAGTTTTTTAATGAAATTTTAAACAATTGTTTTTTTGTATAATATTGGATTTAGAATAAACTTCCCACAAAAGGGTTATAACAGTAACTGTATTTTTGGTTGCCAGCCAGGTACAACAAGGCAGCTGGGGTGGGTAGCAGTCCAAGTTGTACCTGGCTAGCAACCAAAAATAGGGCAAAGCCCCATGTCGTTTTTTTTTTATTTGTTTGTTTGTTTTTAAGTATTACTACAAGGGGAAAAAAAACAACACGAAGCTTTGCCGTATTTTGGTTGCCAGCCAGGCACAACTTGGCAGCTGGGGGCTGGAATCCTCAGCGTGGTAGACCCAAACGTTCTGGGCTCCCCACACTGTGAATTGCAACCCATAGCCACCCCAGAAAATAGCGCGTTCATTAGAGGCGCCATTTTCTGGTGCTATGGCCCGACTCTTCCAGTTGCCCTGGTGCTAGTGGCAAACTGGGTGATAAGTCTTTGTATTGGCAGCTGGCACTAAGCCCGAGATTCATAATGTCGGGCCAATGTTAGACCCGGCCATTAGGAATTTATAGTAAATAGTAAATACTAAACAACACTCAGAGAAAAATAATTTTATCAGAACAAGAAACAAACATATCTCAATTCCATCTTTATTACACCCATATAACCCTCCACAATCCTTCATCCAGAGTCTGCAGAGAGAGAAAAGTGCCCTCTCCCTGCAGAGTGGTGACGTCACTCGCCGGGTAACCAGGGCTCCCCATGGCAGTAAACTCAAAATGTCACTTGTGGGGGGTTTCCGCTGTTTAGGCACATCAGGGAGAGAACATGACACCTCAGACCATGCCATCAAAATCTGTGTTCCAAAATGTCACTCCCTCCCTTCAGAGCCCTGCACCGCCTCAGGAATTCCTCTCTGGTGATAATGTCCACTTGGCCCCCTCCGCTGGCCTCTGCTGCGCCGGGGAAGCCCATGAATCTGCTCCCTTGTTCTGCCACCAACAGCGCAGCATCTTCCCCTTGACTCCTTAGGTCGGCAGCGCTGGTATGAGTGTCTCTGGCAGGCCCGGGTACTTCTCCAAGGCCCCAAATGGATCTCTGACTTGCATCAGCCCTGCACATTCTCCTGCAGGCTGGGACTCTGTGCTGCGACCACCCGTCCGGGTGCCGCTTTCTTTCTCCCTCCGGGGAACTTGCTCTGCTTCTCGCCTGCGTTTCCTCCACCCCTTCTCACTGCCGTGGGCCCATTGGAAGTAGCCTCAATATTCCTCTTCTGGTATCCATCTCCGGGTATCGCTCGACTTTCGTCTGGGAGTCTACATTCACTGTCTGCTGCTGACCACGTTTTTCCTTCACTCCCCTCCTTTGGGCGTCGCCGATTCATCTGCTGTCGGCTGACCTACCCCCAGGCAGAGCTTCATTCCACTGAGTGGCAGCGCGCTCTCCCCGAGCCAAGGATGGCCAGGGCGGGATCTCCTTTTTCCGCTCTGTGCTGGCTCTGCCCACAACGAGGGGCTGCTCTGGCACGCCCCATGGCCAGCACATGGCATCAGTCTCTTTGGGCCGTCATTATGGGGGTTCTTTGCACAAAGTCTAAAGCACAGTCTTTTCACACAATTCACGACACACAGTACCCAATTTGGTGGGCATGATATCCTGTTTGTGACGCCAGAAAACTGAGGCACCCTAGGCCGTGGGGTACTCAGGGCCGGGCCGGTGCTGTCTCTCGGGGATCCCAGTAGTCATGACCCGGTCCCGTGGCCTGGGCTCTGTCCAAAAAGGAAGGGGTTATTTACAGGGGATTTGTCGTGATGCCACCTGGGGTATGTGGTCAGTGGGGACCACCGCTGCCACATTCCTGCTGGGGATGGTGACTTAGGGCAGTGTGGATGGAAGCCCTCCTCAGGTAGGGCTGAGTGTCCCCAGGGCAGGTATAGTGTAAGGGGCTGCGTACTCTGGATGCATCACTTACTCCGGTGCTGCAGCTTCTCAGTCAGCACGCAGGGACAGCAGGAATGCGGCTCCACAGGTAGGGTCTCTGCAGCGGAGCTGGAAAGCACAGTCTCAGGCAATGGTGAGCTTACCGGGTACTTTACTGAAGTTCTTTTAGCAGACATTACAAGTCACAGTTCTCACAGTCACAGTTCTTACAAGTTAGCACAGCTTCAGGCACCTGGGTTCTACTGCAGCTCAGACGGGTCCTCTGTGTTGCCTCCCCAAGTTCCTTTTAGGTCCTACTTGTCTCTCTGTTCTCACTCACGGGTTTGGTCTGGCCGTCACAGGTTTTTTGTGTGATGAGTCCCTCTGTCGCAGGGTCATTAGCCCTAGTTCGATGGCTGTGTTCCTACACCGTGGTGGTAGGTAGGCTGCAGGTCATAGAGTTCCTGCACCTTGCCGTGTGTCTCGTGATTGGGGTCTTTGAGTTTCCCCGATCACTTCTACAGAGCTGGCTCTCTGGCTGTTCTTGGCCTAGCCCTCTGGTGACCCAGGTATAATGTGGGCTCACCAGGCTCCTTCTGTCTCACTGTGGGGTATCGTTGTTTGTGGCTTCCTTCCCTTGCCTCCGGCTATGGAGTGAGCTTTCCCCTCTAGGAAATCTGCCTCTAGGGTTCTGCGTCCTCCAGGAACCTCTCCTCCTGGGAAGGAATGTCCTACAACCTTGGTGTTCCCGTGTTTTATTTGTGGTCTCTCCAACTACTTGTTCAGCTACTTTTTCTCTCTTCCCACACTGCTCTTAACCCCTTGCCTAACCTAAAGTCTAGGCGTAGGGCCAGTGTGTGTCAGTGTGTGGGTGTTTCCACGGTCAACCGTCTTCCTCCCTGGCTGCAGTTCACCCTGTGGCCGCCCTGGTCACAGGGCACCACACTACACGCCATGCGTTTCCTCACTGAGGCATGATAGGCACCCTTTTACTATAGATCTTACATTGCTACTCAGAAAATAACAGGTGGAATATACTCAACTTGGCCGACAGTGAACATTGAGCCCTTTTCAAAGGGATGTCAGCCACTGCACTAGAGGAGATCACAGCTGTATGGTAATGGAATTAAAATCAAACTCTCCTTTTGACAAATTGAGTTTCTTTCTTAAATGATGTTCTGAAAAGCAATTCTTCAATTTAGATTTATTCAAAATAATGAGGTTTTATACCTTAAAAAATGCCTAAAGGGCTGGCAAACAGGGCTCACACTACTCACTATGCTGTTTACTGCCTGTAGTTAAAGGGACTCGTCAGGTCATTTGTCAGTATGATGCTAATAGTAACCTTGAATAGTGCTCAGACAGCCCTTTCAGAATATGTAAACATTTTTACTGTACCCTCTGTAGTTTTCCTGTTATAAGCATCTTTACACCCTGTAGGCACTGGCTGTGCTAGTCCGGTTGATTGCTTTCACTGCCAAATAGTCCGCACTATGTAAATAGTTTATCTCTGCAAATCCCTCCACTGATCCCAATTCCCCAACGAATCAAGTTCAAACTACTATCACTGACCTGCAAAGCCGTCCACAACCTGTCCCCTCCCTATATCTCTGAACTTATCTCCCAATATCTTCCCTCACGTAATCTTCGATCCGCCCAAGATCTACTCCTATCTTCTACACTTATTCGTTCCTCACAAAACCGCCTCCAAGATTTCTCCCGAATATCGCTCATCCTCTGGAATTCCACGCCTCAATATGTCCGATTATCCACCACCCTCGAATCCTTCAGATGGAACCTGAAAACTCATCTCTTCAGGAAAGCTTACAGCCTGCAATAACCATTCTGCGCCCTACCGCCACCAACGCCGCCTCCCCACCACCAGAGCTGCCGCTCCCACACCAGCTGCCGCCTCCCCACCACCAGAGCTGCCGCCTCCCCACCACCAGAGCTGCCGCCTCCCCACCACCAGAGCTGCCGCCTCCCCAGCACCAGAGGCTGCTGCCTCACCACCTTCTGTCTCTTCCCCATTATCTTGTAAAATGTAAGTACGCAAGGGCAGGGTCCTTTCCCCTCTGTATCGGTCTGTCACTGTTAGTTTGTTCATTGTATTGTTAACTTGTTTGTATGTAACCCTTTCTCATGTACAGCAGCATGGAATCAATGGTGCTCTATAATAAATAATAATAATAATAATGGGTGACATATCCCAGGATGCAGTGAATCTGTGGCACACCTGCTGGGGATTGCCACAGGACCCACCAGTGCAAGGAGAGACATACACCTTGGCACACACAGCACACAACACCTTCCACCCCAGACCTGAAGGGGGAGCCCCACTGGCTGTCCTTAAGCCAGATCCTCTATAAAGATACAGGCCTGAGGGCAGGAGTCAGTCAGTCTGCCGAGGCAGTCAAGCCAGTTGGTTCCAGTTAGTCTGCTCTGAGCAGTGAAGGGAGCAGTTAGTTCCAGTCAGACTGCAGAGGAAGGTACTGGAAGGAGCTGGTCACTGGGATCAAGCCAGGCCCAGGACCAGGGAACACTGACCCAGCTGTGCTGCACCCTAGAGGCTAGTGGAGGAAGTAGGAGAAAAGAAGAAGGGAACAGACGTGGTTTCCCTTTAGCCCACCCAGACACCGGAGTCCGATTCTGCTAATAATCTAAAGTGTAGCAGAGAAAGTCCGGACAGACCAGGAGGCCTGAGGAAAAGAATAAAAGACACTCAAACCTGACCAAGTACAGGACCAGGGACCTAAGCAGAGAATAGGGATCCCACAGAAAGGTCTTCATTGTTGGTTATGGAGTAGTACCCTGAGAGGGAGAAGGAGCGGCGAGGTCAGTTTCAGGCAGGACTTACCCCAATCACTGCACACAATAACAGAGGAGGCCTCACAACTTTCCAAGGTGAATGTTGCAAATTGCACCGAGAACCTGGTTACTCTCCTGGACTGTACCTGTTACCGGACATCAGTAAAAAGGTACCGAAACAGAGACTATTGTGTGTGTGCCTGCTTCACCGCCACTGCCCGCAGCGTTCACTGCAGAGACGCTGCAATTACTCCCCTCATCCACCCTGCTGCCCTGAGTTAAAGCTTCATCTGTGGGGAGCTGTACTACTCTGAGCTGCACCTCTATCACCTCAGTGGCCGGCTGCAGCGCTGGTATCCACGTTACCAGGTACCACAGTGGCGTCACGTTACCGTTTCCACATCCATCATCATCATCCCCGCCATTGAGTGTCCATGGCACGGAATCGGGAACCGACTAGCAGTGATACCCCATTAAAGTGACCATCTGTCCTGGTATCCGAGTACCCCCTATCCTGTCGACTGACTCAAATCTCCTGTCCCTCAGTAGAATTGCAGTGCAGAGCTGTTATTGCGGTGACTATACAAGATCAGCACAGACCTTTCCTCCTGATCATTTGGATCTTCTTCCCTGAGCTGTAAATAAGTGACTGATCCCAGGACAATCCTGTCAGGACTAGTGATGGGCAGTCCGGCTCTTTCGGCTCAAAAAACGGCTCTTTTTTACAATAATCCTCTGCTACAACCTGTGATGAATACAGAACCTCCCCTGTACAGTGAGAACCTTATTCTACACCTCTGTATGTATCTAGTGAAGCAGTAAAGACTGTTTATTAGCATTATTGTTTCCTCAGATTGTCAGCTCTTCTGGACAGGCCCCTCGCTCCTCATTTGTATTCTCAACTTTTATTGCTTTCTAATATGTGGTGTTTTTTGTACATGTCCTTATTAGTAAATGCTCTGATATGTGTCAGTCCTTATTCTTAAATATAAAGGTTGCAATTACTGTGCTATGTCACTGTATGTGCAACATACACTGTACATACTACACACATTGTACACACATACTGTACACACACACGATATATATACACACACATGATATATACACACACACGATATATATACACACACATGATATATACACACATATAAATACACACACACATGATATATACACACACACATGATATATACACTCACACGATATATACACACACACGATATATATACACACACACACACGATATATACACACACACATGATATACACACACACACATGATATACACACACACACATATGATATATACACACACACATGATATACACACACATATGATAAATACACACACATATGATATATACACACACACACACGATATATACACACACACATGATATACACACACATGATATACACACACACATATGATATATACACACACACACATGATATATACACACACACGATATATATACACACACATATGATAAATACACACACATATGATATATACACACACATGATATACACACACACACATATGATAAATACACACACATATGATATATACACACACATGATATACACACACACACACATGATATATACACACACATACATATGATATATATACACACACGATATATACACACACACACACACACAGCGCCTTCCACTAAACATTGAAGAGATGGAGACAAAACATTTTGTTAAAGATTTTCTCTTTTTTTTATACCAGAAAAAAAAACTTAAGGGGTTAAACACCAGTCCTGGATGTCAGTCGGCCACTACACTGGCACTATGTGCTGACTTCCTATTACACTGGGCACTATGTGCTGACTTCCTATTACACTGGGCACTATGTGCTGACTTCCTATTACACTGGCACTATGTGCTGACTTCCTATTACACTGGCACTATGTGCTGACTTCCTATTACACTGGGCACTATGTGCTGACTTCCTATTACACTGGGCACTATGTGCTGACTCCCTATTACACTGGGCACTATGTGCTGACCTCCTATTACACTGGGCACTATGTGCTGACTTCCTATTACACTGGGCACTATGTGCTGACTCCCTATTACACTGGGCACTATGTGCTGACTCCCTATTACACTGGCACTATGTGCTGACTCCCTATTACACTGGGCACTATGTGCTGACCTCCTATTACACTGGGCACTATGTGCTGACTTCCTATTACACTGGGCACTATGTGCTGACTCCCTATTACACTGGGCACTATGTGCTGACTTCCTATTACACTGGCACTATGTGCTGACTTCCTATTACACTGGCACTATGTGCTGACTTCCTATTACACTGGGCACTATGTGCTGACTTCCTATTACACTGGGACTATGTGCTGACTCCTATTACACTGGCACTATGTGCTGACTCCTATTACACTGGCACTATGTGCTGACTTCCTATTACACTGGGACTATGTGCTGACTCCTATACACTGGCATATGTGCTGACTCCTATACACTGGGCACTATGTGCTGACTTCCTTAACACTGGCACTATGTGCTGACTCCTATTACACTGGCACTATGTGCTGACTCCTATTACACTGGGCACTATGTGCTGACTCCTATTACACTGGCACTATGTGCTGATTCCTATTACATGGCACTATGTCTGACTCCTATTACACTGGGCACTATGTGCTGACTCCCTATTACACTGCGCACTATGTGCTGACTCCTATTACACTGGCACTATGTGCTGACTCCCTATTACACTGGGCACTATGTGCTGACTTCCTATTACACTGGGCACTATGTGCTGACTCCCTATTACACTGGCACTATGTGCTGACTTCCTATTACACTGGCACTATGTGCTGACTCCTATTACACTGGGCACTATTGCTGACTCCTATTACACTGCGCACTATGTGCTGACTTCCTATTACACTGGGCACTATGTGCTGACCTCCTATTACACTGCGCACTATGTGCTGACTCCCTATTACACTGGGCACTATGTGCTGACCTCCTATTACACTGGGCACTATGTGCTGACTCCCTATTACACTGGGCACTATGTGCTGACTCCTATTACACTGGGCACTATGTGCTGACTCCTATTACACTGGCACTATGTGCTGACTCCTATTACACTGGGCACTATGTGCTGACTCCTATTACACTGGGCACTATGTGCTGACTCCCTATTACACTGGCACTATGTGCTGACTCCCTATTACACTGGGCACTATGTGCTGACTTCCTATTACACTGGGCACTATGTGCTGACTCCCTATTACACTGGGCACTATGTGCTGACTCCCTATTACACTGGGCACTATGTGCTGACTCCCTATTACACTGGGCACTGTGTGCTGACTCCCTATTACACTGGGCACTATGTGCTGACTCCCTATTACACTGGGCACTATGTGCTGACTCCCTATTACACTGGGCACTGTGTGCTGACTCCCTATTACACTGGGCACTATGTGCTGACTCCCTATTACACTGGCACTATGTGCTGACTCCTATTACACTGGCACTATGTGCTGACTTCCTATTACACTGGGCACTATGTGCTGACTCCCTATTACACTGGGCACTATGTGCTGACTCCTATTACACTGGCACTATGTGCTGACTCCCTATTACACTGGGCACTATGTGCTGACTCCCTATTACATTGGGCACTATGTGCTGACTGCCTATTACACTGGGCACTATGTGCTGACCTCCTATTACACTGGGCACTATGTGCTGACTCCCTATTACACTGGGCACTGTGTGCTGACTCCCTATTACACTGGGCACTGTGTGCTGACTCCCTATTACACTGGGCACTATGTGCTGACTTCCTATTACACTGGGCACTATGTGCTGACTTCCTATTACACTGGGCACTATGTGCTGACTCCCTATTACACTGGGCACTATGTGCTGACTCCCTATTACACTGGGCACTATGTGCTGACTCCCTATTACACTGGGCACTATGTGCTGACTCCCTATTACACTGGGCACTATGTGCTGACTCCCTATTACACTGGGCACTATGTGCTGACTTCCTATTACACTGGGCACTATGTGCTGACTCCCTATTACACTGGGCACTATGTGCTGACTCCCTATTACACTGGGCACTATGTGCTGACTCCCTATTACACTGGGCACTATGTGCTGACTCCCTATTACACTGGGCACTATGTGCTGACTCCCTATTACACTGGGCACTATGTGCTGACTCCCTATTACACTGGGCACTGTGTGCTGACTCCCTATTACACTGGGCACTATGTGCTGACCTCCTATTACACTGCCTCTATATACAATTATTGAAGCTGCACCTATATCTCTCCACGTTTTGCCTAAAATCCTATTCCTTACCCAACATCAGCTCTATTCTCCCCCTGCAGTGTCCTCCTGACTAAAGACTGAGAAGATGATCAATGATAATAAACAAGCTGAGTCCTCCTACACATCCCATATGCCAGATAAGGTCAGGGAAACTTAACCCATAAACATGCTGCTGGTCTTGTGCCCACTGCCCTGAGGAAGAAACAATGTGTGTGTATAGCTTTAATTGGGAGAAGGGGCTTCAGCCATGTGTTGGAAACTTTGTTTACACTTCCAGTGTTAGCTCACTTATCTCCTGGCTGCTTCTCCCAGTCACTGTCAGGCTTAATAAAGCTGCCAGCAGAGGGGAAAAAAAAATACGGCTCTCTGGCTCGTTCACTGTGAAGAGTCGGCTCTTATCAGTCACATGAAAGAGCCGGCTCAATGTGTCGGATCGTTCGCGAACGACACATCACTAGTCAGGACGTGTGTGTGTGTGTGTGATAACACTCAGTGCTGAGGAGCCACCGCAGCCTCCACCGCTGGGGATAATGGACCATAGAGGAGCTCAGGAGCCCATACAGGAGAAGATCACCACCTCATATGGATCCCACATCACTGAGCAGATCCCTGATCTCATAGATCCTCCCCCCCATGTGACATCATCACAGGGTGTATAATGAGGAGATCACTGTACACTGAGGAGCTGATCATGTGACCCCTGACTCCTCCCCTCCATGTGACATCATCACAGGTCCTGTAAGCACAGAGCATTTCATCTTCCCCATTCAGGTCTCTACAATCTCGGATCCTCTCAGATCTTCTATAGAAGAGAATTCTCCTGATTGACCATCAAGGATGGATCTGGACAGGGACAAGATGGCGGAGAGGATCTTCCACCTCACCCTAGAGATCCTCTTCCTTGTTACTGGAGAGGTGAGAGATTGTGATGACAATGTCACATGACATCATTCTTATCTATGGACAGAATAACAGATGACAGAACTGGAGAGGTGAGGACTCTGGAAATGTCTGGAGACTGGAGATTTATTAATGTGTCTCTCCATAACCAGGATTACACAGTAGTGAAGAGCTCTAGTGATCTGTGCTGTCAGGACCCTGTGTCTGAGGGAAGAGCCCTGAGCCCAATCACGGGGCCTCCACCTCACCCCCTGATACATGAGGACATCAATGACCAGAAGATCCTACAACTCACCTACAAGATGATTGAGCTGCTGACTGGAGAGGTGACACTGCTGGGAATGCTGCTGCTGGGACATTATACAGTAACGCTATGAAGGGATCGGGGAAAGATGACAATGGTATCATTGTATGTGTCAGGTTCCTATAAGGTGTCAGGACGTCACCGTCTATTTCTCCATGGAGGAGTGGGAGTATTTAGAAGGACACCAAGATCTGTACAAGGACATAGTCATGATGGAGGTTCCCCGGCCGCCCCTCACATCACCAGGTAATAGACAGGACTAAATACACACGGCCTATAATGATCTGTATGGAAAGAATGAATTCAGTCCTGTATGTGTCTCCTCCAGGTCTATCCAGTAAGAGGACAACACCAGAGAGATGTCCCCGTCCTCTTCTCCCACAGGACTGTAAACAAGAAGATCCCGATGTTCCTCCGGATCATCAGGTAGATGGAGAGAAGGTGTGATGAGATCTCCCTATGATGTGTAGACGGCTGTGAAGGTCTTGTGCTCAGTCTTGTTTTATCCTCCAGTATTCTATGTTTTATACTTGTGTAATGAGAACGGTGGAGATGGCAGATTACAGCTGATCATAGATGGGACTTCTCCATCTGTCTGTGACTTTTACAATCTTTGTTTCAGGGTGAAGATCTGCCCCATATTAATACTACAGAGACATATGTGAGGGGTGGTGAAGATCTGCCCCATATTAATACTACAGAGACATATGTGAGGGGTGATGATGATCTGCCCCATATTAATACTACAGAGACATATGTGAGGGGTGATGATGATCTGCCCCATATTAATACTACAGAGACATATGTGGGGGTGATGATGATCTGCCCCATATTAATACTACAGAGACATATGTGAGGGGTGATGATGATCTGCCCCATATTAATACTACAGAGACATATGTGAGGGGTGATGATGATCTGCCCCATATTAATACTACAGAGACATATGTGAGGGGTGATGATGATCTGCCCCATATTAATACTACAGAGACATATGTGAGGGGTGATGATGATCTGCCCCATATTAATACTACAGAGACATATGTGAGGGGTGATGAGTGGTGTAAAGAGGAGATTCCTACAGATCACCACCCAGGTAAGTAGTAACCACTAAACGTAAAGAAGTCACAGATTCTTCCCAGTCACCGGCTGGGGTTGCTTTATCGGTGATGTAGTCCAGACATATCATATTCATGTAATGACCTGACAGATCAAAAGATGGCTACCACGAGCAGACCTCAAACTATCCACTCCACTCTGCATATCCCAGGGATTGCGTTGACCTTCACCCTTTAACCTTTATACATGGGTCTGGACATACATGGGGACCCATACGCTGGGGCCACAGTTGCTTATTGGTGGTGTGAAATGGCAAAAAGAATAAGTCAGGTAGCCGGTCAGAACCAGGAGGGCAGAAAAAAATCAAAATCAGAATTTGCAAGACTAGTCAGTAAACAGGTCGGGGTCACAATCGGAATCAAATACAGAAGCCGAAATCTGAGCATACAAGACTGAACCAGAGAAGAAGAAGATTATATCTGGCAGCCTCCAGGAATATGCTTTGAGCTTTAGTAGGGTGTGGTGCTTTCTAATAGGCTGAAGCAGGGAACTGATTATGTGGCGCCCCGCAGCGAGTGCGTCACAGGAGGGTATTGCACCCAAGACAGCAGCAGCAATATTCTCTGACCCAGCAGTCACATGGTTAACTAAGAGATCCATACCCTACATGCATCACCTAGCATAGAGGGCCAATCAGGTCCTGGTGGGCGGAGTGTAAGGGTAGTGTGTAGTGTAGGAGACACAAAGAGAGAAAAGGGGGCGCAATGGTGCAATATCATCAAAAACTCAGTAAATTAGTGGCTGAGTAATTACTAACCTATTAGTGTTGTGCAGTCCATGCACAACACTGGTTAGGGTGTGAGCAGCAACAAGGGTTTCCCTCCTGTCCTGGATAATCTGCAGTGGATGTAAAAAAGAAGGATTGCGGCCCCGGCCCGGTCTGCAGCAGCGTCCCCACTCACTTCCTAGTGTTGCCCAGGCTCCGCCTCCTCATGTCCCATGTGACCGGGCACGCTGACGTAGACAGGTCCTGTGTCTTCAGTAATAGCCGTTGCTGAGGGACACCTATCACTGCTGAGTCCATCCGGTCCACTACCCGTTAACTGTATGCCATGTACTGCTTGCTGGTTACAGTAAAGGACCCGTTACAGAGACTTATAGTGTCCGTGCTTCCTTATGAACTGTTTATCCGCATGCTAAAGTAACCGTAGCTGCCTCACAACATCTTGTGCAGCTACTGGCTCCGGGGATCACTGCTCAGCCTGTGGGGCGCGTTCCATCTTGCTGCATTCTATCCCCCGGAGGCCCTGCAGCGTCGGTACAGTTACCGAATCTCTCATAGGTGGCGTCACGACAAATTAACCCCTTAATCTGTTCCACTAAAGACGTCTTCACTTTTGATCTGCACCACCGGGCCCCACTACCGGCAGGCGCGGTCCACCCGTGACAAGGAGGAAGAAGCGAACGCCTGTCTAAACCGCAGTCCCGGCCGCGGTGAGTCAATTACTCCAGCTGGCCTGCACACACACCCATACGGCCGGACAGGAAGGTATTACTAGTCCCAACCACCCTATTCTTAGTGGCTGGACAGAGACTGAGACAGAGATCTTCTCCTCCATCACCAGTGGCACCCGCAGAATGAATAAGGTGGTGACTGATGACAGAAGTGAATGTCACAGGAGCAGATCTCAGAGGAGATGACGCCATTTACTGAAGCCTTAATGTGACAGAATAACAAAGCAGTAGAAACCCCATAAAGTGACTCCATGTTGTATATTATAACCCCCGGTGAATTCCTCTATAGGAGGAGGGATTGTTACTCCACAGGCTCTTTCCGGTAATTAGCACGGGGTGGATGGCGGAGAATGAACATTGTAAATCTGCCATTTTATTACCCAACACATAGGGCCCAGATTGTGCTCAGGGAGACCGTAACATGTTAAGCAGGTTCTTTCACTACAGCAATGCCAAATACAGTATATCACAAAAGTGAGTACACCCCTCAATTTATTTTAATATATTTTATTCTATCTTTTCCAAGGACAATACTGAGGATAAGACACTGATACAATGTAGAGTAGTCAGTGTACAGCTTGTATAACAGTGAATATGGTGCACCCTCTAAATAACTCACATCTATTAATGTTTAAACCACTGGCATCAAAAGGGAGTACACCCCTAAGTGAAAATTGCCAAATAGTACCCCTTTACATTTTTCACTCTTTATTTCAATACAGCCATGTGTTAAATTAAAAAAAGTAATTTTTTTCTCATTAATGTACACTCTCCACCCCATCTTGAAAAAAAGAAAAATGTAGAAATTTTTACAAATTTATTAAAGAAGAAAAACTGAAATCTCACATGGTCATAAGTATTCAGCCCCTTTGTTCAGTATTGAGTATTTGCACCTTTTGAGCTAGCACAGCCATGAGTCTTCTTGGGAATGATGCAGTTTTTCCCCCCTGGATTTGGGGATCCTCTCATTCTTCCTTGCAGATCCTCTCCAGTTCCGTCAGGTTGGATGGTGAATGTTGGTGGAGCCATTTTCAGGTCTCTCCAGAGATGCTCCATTGGGTTTAGGTCCGGGCTCTGGCTGGGCCGGTCAGGAATGGTCACAGAGTTGTGGTGAAGCCGCTCCCTTGTTATTTTAGCTGTGTGCTTAAGGTCAGTGTCTTGTTGGAAGGTGAACCTTCGGCCAAGTCTCAGGTCCACAGCGCTCTGGAAGAGGTTTTCATCCAGGAGATCTCTGTACTTGGCCGCATTAATATTTCCTTCAATTGCAACCAGTCGTCCTGTCCCTGCAGCTGAAAAACACCCCCATAGCATGATGCTGCCACCTCCATGTTTCACTGTTGGGATTGTATTGGGCAGGTGATGAGCAGGGCCCGGTTTTCTCCACCGGTTAGAATTATCACCAAAAAGTTCTATTTTAATATCATCAGACCACAGAATCTTATTCCTCATAGTCTGGGAGTCCTTCATGTGTTTTTTTGCAAACTCTATGCGGCTTTCATAAGTCTTGCACTGAGGAGAGGCTTCCGTGAGGCCACTCTGCCATAAAGGCCCAACTGGTGGAGGCTGCAGTGATAGATGACTTTATGGAACTTTCTCCCATCTCCCTACTGCATCTCTGGAGCTCAGCCACAGTGATCTTGGGGTTCTTCTTTACCTCTCTCACCAAGGCTCTTCTCTCACGATTGCTCAGTTTGGCTGGATGGCCAGGTCTAGGAAGACTTCTGCTGGTCCCAAACTTTTTCCATTCAAGGATTATGGAGGCCTCTGTGCTCTTAGGAACCTTGAGTACTGCAGTTTTGTAACCTTGGCCAGATCTGTGCTTTGCCACAATTCTGTCTCTGAGCTCCTTGGGCAGTTCCTTTGACCAAATGATTCTCATTTAGTCTGACATGCACTGTGAGCTGTGAGGTCTTATATAGACAGGTGTGTGCCTTTCCAAATCAAGTCATGTTTAATTAAACACAGCTGGACTCCAATGAAGGAGTAGAACCATCTCAAGGAGGATCACAAATGGACAGCATGTGACTTACATATGAGTGTCTGAGCAAAGGGTCTGAATACTTCTGACCATGGAATATTTCAAGGTTTTCTTTCTTTAAAAGTTTGCACAAATTTCTACATTTCTAGGTGTTTTCATTCAAGAAAGGGTGCGGAGTGACATTAATGAGAAAAAAATGAACTTTTTTGAATTTACCAAATGGCTACAATGGATCAAAGAGTGAACTTTTTAAAGGGGTCTGAATACTTTCCGTACCCACTGTAGATACTATACGTAGTTAGGGCACACTACAAGGCTCAGAAGAGAGGGGGAGATATGACTTAGGGGGAGTTGATTTTGCTGGATTGGTTTATGGAAGATGAGTTTTTCAGGACACTAAGTTAGTAATAATGTGGAAACCTCCAATTTTCCATTGCAAGATGATGGACCTGAATTGGGTCTTGTTTTTCACGGGATAAGTAGATGTTTTTATTGTTATTATTTTCATCTCCATAACTTTTTTGTGGGTTCTTATTCCAATATTTGGGAGGCAGAATGAAGAAACAGTTGAACACTATGCTCTACTGGTTCCTGCTATGAGGTCTTCTATTAGACTGAACTGTCATTGTCTTTTTGCTACATAACTTACCATTTCTATGGACATTTTAAGTAGAAATTTTCAAAAATATACATTTCAGGTATAATTTATTCAAAATTAGTAATTGGTTTTATATTCTTATCAGATGTCTCTACAAGGAAATCAGAAGAACAACTGATATCTTCAATTTCTAAATCAGATGAACCTAAAAACACACAGGATACAATTGATGTGAATGACATTACTCCAGATATCCCATCGTCCCTTCACAGCAAAGATTTATCATGTGATCCTATTAAACAGGTCCTCTCTTCTGAATCATTACAGACTATTAAGAATAATACATTTTACAAAAGAAGCATTAAGAAACAAAGTGCTGTTAAAGCAAAGAAGCCACTGTCAGAATATGGAAATAGTCTTCCCCTTGAAACAACTTATGTTAAACATCATAATTCAGATCTTGTTAGTCACCAGAGAAGTCACACAGGGGAGAAACCATTTTCATGTTCAGAATGTGGGAAATGTTTTGCAGATAAAGCAAATCTTGTTATTCACCAGAGACATTACACAGGGGAGAAGCCTTTTTCATATTCAGAATGTGGAAAGAGTTTTGCATATCAATCATATCTTATTACACACAAGAGAAGTCACACAGGGGAGAAGCCTTTTTCATGTTCAGAATGTGGAAAATGTTTTGCATATCAATCACAACTTATTACACACATGAGAAGTCACACAGGGGAGAAGCGTGTTTCATGTTCAGAATGTGGAAAATGTTTTAGAGATAAATCACACCTTGTTATTCACCAGAGAACCCACACAGGGGAGAAGCCTTTTTCATGTTCAGAATGTGGAAAATGTTTTGTAGAAAAATCAAAACTTGTAATGCATCATAGATGTCACACAGGGGAGAAGCCTTTTTCATGTTCAGAATGTGGAAAATGTTTTGTACGGCAATCCAATCTTGCTGCACACAAGAGAAGTCACACAGGGGAGAAGCCTTTTTCATGTCCAGAATGCGGGAAATGTTTTGCATATCAATCATATCTTATTACACACAAGAGAAGTCACACAGGGGAGAAGCCTTTTTCATGTTCAGAATGTGGGAAATGTTTTGTAGAAAAATCAAATCTTGCAAGGCATCATAGATGTCACACAGGGGAGAAGATTTTTTCATGTTCAGAATGTGAGAAATGTTTTAAATATAAATCACATCTTGTTATTCACCAGATAACTCACACAGGGGAGAAGTCTTTTTTATGTTCAGAATGTGGGAAATGTTTTGCAGATAAATCAAGTCTTGTTATTCACCAGAGGATTCACACAGGTGAGAAACCCTTTTCATGTTCAGAATGTGGGAAATGTTTTGTACGGAAATCAAACCTTGTTAGTCACCAGAGAAGTCACACAGGGGAGAAGCCTTTTTCATGTTCAGAATGTGGGAAATGTTTTGTACGGAAATCAAACCTTGTTAGGCACCAAACAACTCACATAGGGAGAAGCCATTTTCATGAGTAAAATGTGAAAAAAGAATTACTGAAAAATCTTATTTTGTTTACCATCAAAAATAACTCAAACTGGGAGAAATTATATATTTTGCGGACAAAAAAATAAGATAGTTGTATAACTAAATAAAAAAGGGAAAGTATTTCAGGACATACCTTATTTTCTGAGCTATAAGATCCTCTTTTAACAATAAAAAACTCATATTAATAACTGAGAAGCACTGTATATATTAATCAGTTATTATTAATTACAGGTTTTTTCTTATATTGTAGCTTGTGATCTCAGACCTCCCTGCTCTTGGGAGCTGGTAAATGATGTGTTACTCTATAATGTCTTTATTGTCTGTACATGTCCCCTCTGAATTGTAAAGTGCTGTGGAATATGTTGACTCTATAGAAATAAAATGTATTATTATTAAAGGAAAATTTCATGAAAATGTCTCCAATCCCTTTACCCTTCTCCCAGTCTGGAATGCTGGAGGCCGATTATCTATACAGAGACCCCTGTACAGGAATATTAGGGCCACAGCAACCTCACATATTTTATACAGTAGAATAGCGCTATCTCCACAGCTCTTTATACAAGGACATCTAGATCACTCAAGTCAAGGAATACAATTGTCATACAATGATTAGAAATAAGGAGCAAGGTTCAGCAATGTAGCTAAGATGGCAAGAGGATGAAAATGACAAAAGGAAGGAAGAACGTCCGGGTGAGCAATATTTATATACAACACAGCAGTGTTCTAAAGTTAAACAGTTCAACAACCAGGACAATATAAGGACCACCAAATAAAAGGGATATCTGAGGATATTTGGAGTGCACTTGACTAAATTAGGGCTCTGAACCCTATTAGGTCAGGATACAAGTATAATAGTTCACCCTTTGAGGGTAAAACCAGCGACCAACCCCAAGTATAGATGCAAGAGGTTGTACATTCTCAGATTATCCTATGTGTGCCCCATGGCAGCCAAGAACACCCATGCCATGATATACCTATTCATGTCCAGCGTTTTTGAGTATATGTCCCCTGCGTGTGAAGCCTACTGTGCAGCCCCATGCGTATCGCCTAAAGAGGCTTCGTCAGGAACTGAGGCACTAAATGTAAGGGTGCCGTCACACCTGGCGACGGCACCGGAGATGTTGGCGGGGACAGGCGGGAGCTCGCACGCTTTTGGCGCCCCGCCAGCATCGTCGCCCCCTGTTTACACGGGGAGACACCTTCGGCGATGCCCAGGCAAGTTGACAGGCGGCACCACCGCCGGGGTGTCTCAAATCCCCAGCGGCGATGCAGTACAATCAGGGCTGTGGAGTCGGTATATCAAACCACCGACTCCAACTCCGACTCCTTTGACTCCGACTCCTTCAGTCATGGCTCGTTTTTAAGTGATAAAATTATTGTAGGTCAATGGTAACATTAGGCTTTAATAATTAAAATGACATAATAATCAAGATATTTAGAACATAATAATAAATCATAATAATAATATTCAGCACATTCTGCTTTGAACTACTATTATATATTTTAGGAGTCGGAGTTGGAACATTTTCTACCGACTCCAACTCCGACTCCGACTCCACCAAAATGGGCAGCGACTCCAACTCCACGACTCCGACTCCACAGCCCTGAGTACAATGGGAGCCTATGGCTCCCATCGCCTGTTAGATTGCCGGCGGCCGTTTACATGGGGCGATGTGTACACATTGCCCCAGATCGGCCGCCTGGTTTCACATCACTGATGTGAAACCAGGCGAGCACTCAGAGGCGCTGACATCGCCCCTTTACATTAGGCGACGCAGGGGCGATATCAGCGCCGATAGGCCACGCCCCTACGTCACCTAAGACTTTGGCGGTGCCGTCGCCAGGTGTGAAGGGACGTAATCCATACAACCAATCAATGAAGGTAGCGGCACTCATCCAGATCAAAGTAGAACGATCCTTTATTGTAGCTTCATTAAAAGCAAACACAGGGTAGCAATGTGTTCAGGGGAGAGGGCACGTTCTACTTTCACCTGGACGAGCGCCGCTACCTTTATTGTTTGGTTGTATGTGTATAAGATCAGTAGATTCCGCTAAGCACTTCAGGTTCTTTGTCCTCTACATATGCCGACCATGTGGAGGAACAGAGGGTTATATATCCTTATGGATAATTTATAGCTGTGACAGACTACATCTTTCATAGCATTTATGCAAATGTCAGTTTTTCATGTACAAGTTCTATCCATGTCTGTCTTGTATAGAACTCGTACCTATTATAGTCTATGGAGTTAATTCAGTTATCCATGTATTTTACAGACCATGTGGTTCACACAAACACAGAAAAATCTGATAATGATTCAAGTCTCGGATCAGACTCACCAATACAAGTCTATGGGTCCATAAAAAAACAGACAGTTCTAGGGTGCATCCACGTGTGTCTGTTTTTCACAGACTAAAAGAAAACTATGGCACTCATCCTGATGTGTACTGGTGCAAGCTGAAACAATATACCCTGTAACAAAAAGTCAGTTGTACTCGAACGCTCAGACATGCATATTGGAATGTAGAACTGCATTACAGCTAAGGAACTATGAAATTGGAGACCCTTAGCAAGTACATATGGCCATATATACAACCACCCAGTAGCCACATCAAGGTGTGTCCCCTTTATTGGTCCTAATCTACTACTATACCTGCATGTTCAGTCACAGCCTCTCTATGGATAAAATCTCTCTGAATGGGCTAGAATAGACCTACTAATAGACAACACTTAAATCTGGAGCTAACGGGGGGCGGTGCACTACAGAGGGAGTGATCCCATATTCAAACAAAAGAAAACTGTGGCACTCATCCTAATGTGCACTGGTGCAAGCTGAAACTCTATACATTCCAATAAGCATGTCTTACCATTTGAGTGCAGCTGACTTTTTATTACAACGTATAGTGTTTTAGCCCTGCACCAGTACACATTACGATAAGTGTCACAGTTTTCTTTTGTTTTGATTATGGGATCACTCCCCCTGTAGTTCACTTCCCCCGCTAGCCATAGATTTCAGTGTTCTCTATTAGCAGGTCTCTACTAGCCCATTCAGAGAGAGATTTTATCCATGGAGTGGCTGTGACTGAACATGCAGGTATAGTAGGTTAAAATCCAGTACAGGGGACATGCCTTGCTATGGCTACTGGGCAGCTGTGTACAGCGGCGGACTGGGTGTCTGGGGCCCACCAGGAAAATTGACTCCAGGGGCCCACCCACCCGGGCGCACGCATTCTTCAGCTATATGCAAATCCGTTACACCTATTATAGTGTAGTGTGGACTGTAAAACACAGGCGGCTCCTGCACATCACTGTGCGCTTACCATTACTGCGATGTAGTTACTACTGTAGTTTGCATTAAAGGGATTTTTTTGTTGAAAACAAGTTATTAGCGATGTACAGACAGGGGCTGGCTGGCAGATCTTGCCCTGGGGGGCAGTCGACTTTTTCTAGCCGGAGGCCAACTGAAGAGTTGAGGGGGTGCTACCACTACAGGGGCCAACTGAAGAGCGTGTGGGTGCTGGCGCTGCTTCACTAACCTGCCAGTTGCCTGCTGCCGCCGCTCCAATCCCAGGTCACTGTCAGCCTCCATGCTGACGCCCGCGTCCTGCCTGCTGCGTCCCGGGTCCCGCGCGGCCACTCTCACTAAGGGGACAGCTCTAAACTGGGACTAAACCAACGGCCTGGGGGGCAAATGCCTCCCTGTCACCTGGGCCAGTCTGCCCCTGTCACCGGCGGCCGTTTACATGGGAGCGATGTGTGCACATCGCTCTAGATCGACCGCCTGGTTTCAGAGCACTGCTCTGAAACCAGGCGACCAGTAAACGGCGTCGCCCTCGCCCATTCACATTAGGCGGTGCAAGGGCGATATCGGCGCCGATAGGTCACGCCCCTGCATCGCCTAATAAATCGGCAGTACTGTCGCCTTGTGTGACGGTACCTTAAGACTTGATTTCAAGGTAAAACGTTTCGCACATTCTGGACATTTAAAAGGCTTCTCTCCTTTGTGAATTCTCTGATGTGCTGTAAGGTAAAACATTTCCCACATTCTAAACATAAAAGTGGCTTCTCCCCTGTGTGAGTTCTTTTAAGGTACCTTTACACGCTGCCACTGTGCCTAGCAACAGGTATCCACCACACGTACACACGCAGGTTTTTAATGGTGGATACCGATCGCTGATGCTGCATATAG